>LPNX010551617.1:790295-1032948 GCA_001517045.1 Pseudotsuga menziesii | reverse complement strand
GCCTTTTGCACTGTTTCATTCTTCAATGGCTGAGTAAATTGTGAGATCTTCTTTGTGAGTTGTGTGTTTGTCTACAGATCTATATGCTCAAATTTACACTTTTTAAAAGACTGTTTAAAAATAAGTATTTGTCAAAAAGGTATTATGATGAGAAAGTGAAAGAATTTAATGAGTTGAAGCTAGGATAACTAACAATGGATGAATTTGTAACTAAATTTGTTAGTTTAATGTGCTACGTACCATAAGTAAAAGAGGAAAAAGCCAAAGTCTATAGGTTTATAAGTTGTTTACCTCGAGATTATAAGGACAAGCTTAAGTTTGATATGCCTAAAAAAATGGATGATGTGATCATAAGAGAAATATTTTGCTACTTATAATTCAAACAACAATATGAACTAAGTAATCAATGGAAAAATAAAAAGATAGATAAATAAGAACACAGAAAAAAAGGGGTACAAACCTTCACAATTAAGGAAAGGGACCAAAACTTATTTAGACAATAATTATATCCAGTTTAAGAACTCTAAAATCCTACTGCAAATGGTGAAGTTAAGAGTATAGGGGGCATTAGTAGCGGGTTTAATAGAACCATAAAGTGTTGGGGTTATAATGGGATTCATGTGTACTAGAACCGTCTGCACAAAAATGCTAGCAAGGGACGAAATGTGAATAATTTGTAGGAAGCTTCCACCATAAATGAATTAGAAAGGAACATACCTTGAATCAATGTTGTATTGGAGGATTGTCAGGAAGATCATCAATCTACCAATGTAAAGGTTGAAGGTAAAATTTCAAGTACTATTGTCTCTATTTTTTTTGTTAAGTCTGCATTTGTATTAATCGGTCTAAACAAAAAATTACATAAGAAAAGCATCCTAGACATATTGTTGGGATGGTGTAAACCTACCACACCAACTAGTAAAAAATAGTAAGCAAATCAGTTCATTACAAAATAAGGTAGAATAACCCATTCAGAAGATGGGGGTCGAGTACAAAACTTCACAATACAGATGAGTTTCATAGACATATAAACAATAATATCGATATATACTGAAAGAAAATGAAAATAATAGAATGAGCAAGAAAAAATTAGGTAATCCAAAAAGACTGCAGTTCTTCATCAGCTCCAAGATTAAGGGTCTAGGTTCTCCTCAATGATAGGACAAGCCCCTTGGAACATCAGTTGTAAGTTTAGGTGGCTTAAAAGGAAGATGATAGGTTTTGTGAATTGGTACATCAATGTCACGGACATGTGTTTTGTTTAGCTGAGTAATGGTGGACGGTATTGGAAACAGAACAAATGATGAGAGAGGCGTAAACGATACCGATCTCTTGTCTAGTAAATCCATGGGTGCCCCAGTGATGCTGCAACTACCCCCTTCACCTCGCATACATAGACCCAGAGCCATTCATTTCCACGTAGCAATCACATCCCTTTTGTTGAGCTGAGTGTCGAGTTCAATCAACCTAGGTGTTTTCCTAGAGAACCGAGCTTCGAGTGTAGTTCCAAGTGCCAACCATTTCTTCAATGAGGGATCCCATCACGTTCTTAACAAATAAGAAATGATTGAGACACCCCCCTCCAATACCTCTGGCCAAATATTTGTTGATCAATCTTGCTTCCAACTCACCAATCAATGTGCACATCAGCATAGAAATACGACTATCGTAGCCATATTCTTGCATCAAATGTGAACCCCATTGAGCTTGTCCTCTACCATTGCTATCTTGGTGGGGCATGCCACACTGCCGAGACATATTTGTACAGAGGTGAATCTTGTCTTCAGGGCCAATATTTTCTCTTAGCATCTAAATCAACTGATGTGCCAGACAAAAATGGTGTACAAAGCTGCCTACGTGGACGGACCAGAGATGTAGCAGTAGTTATGAGTTGCAAGTCAAGAATGGTAGTGCATATAGGAGAAATACAGTGGGAAAGGACAACATTCAGAGCACAACTATGAGAAAGGGAAAGCAAGGAGATACACTAAAGTACTTGTCTCGGTACATTCAGATCTCACTGGGCCTCATCCCACACCCTCCTATGGAGGATCAAGGTATGTACTGACCTTCATATATTTTTTCTCAAGGTTTTGTTGGGTCTACTTTCTCAAACTCAAATCTGAAGTCTTTGATACTCTTAAAGTTTGGAAATACCTCGTTAAGAATCAATGTGGGAACAAGATCAAAGTGATTCGTACTGATAATGGAAAATAGTATGTTAACAAGAGTTTGTAGCATATTTTTCAAGAATGTGGCATCCAAATGCAGCATTTGGTCCCCTACACACCACAACAAAATGGTGTGGCAAAGAGGAAGATCATGGCGCTCAAGGAGATGGAAAATTGTATGATTGAAGCTAAGGATTTGAGTCCTAAGATATGGAATGAATCCATTAAATGTACTACATACATTTAGAATAGATCCATTCACAAATCAATGGAAGTAAAAACACCATATCAGGCTTGTTTTGGTCACAAGCCAAATATTTGACATTTCAGAATTTTTGGCTCAAGGGCTTGGGTCAGGATAGCTATAGAAAAGAGAAAGGCATTGCAGCCACAAATAAAGGAGTGCATCATGGTTGGGTATGATGAATATACAAGGTGATATAATCTATTTTATCCCTCAACTCAAAATACTTTCATAGAAAGAAGTGTGCAATTCAAAGAAGAGGTCATTCCATATTTCGAACGAGCACCGTGGGAATGTTCTTCTCCTCAGCACCAAGATGATATAAGTGATTATTCCCTTTATAATACTTCTGATATATATTATTCTGAGATGGTTTAATATTATATTTATGAACATGAATCCGCCACTTGGCCCAAGTGGGCTGAGAAAAGTCTTGAAGCTGCCGAGGATTTAGCTGGAAATCCACTAGATCCTAGGAAGACTAGATCACAATTTCACATTGCTTATTTTGTAGTGAAGTGTATATTGTTTATAAATGCTTCATGATGGTTGGATATGATCCAAAATCATATCAGGAAGCATCAATTGACCCAATATGGAAAAAATCCATGCAAGAAGAGTTCAACTATCTACAAGAAAATTAGACTTGGGAATTGGTCCTTGCCTTCCAAGAGAAAGATAGTAGAATGAAAATGGGTATGTAGGAACAAAGTTGCTGCCGATGGGTATGATATAAAGTATAAGTCCAGCATTGTTTAAGTATTCCCTCAATTCCAATAATTGGACTATACAGAGACATTTTCATCAGTTGCAAAGATGGACTCTATTAGGCTAGTTTTAGCCATTGCTGCAAGGAAGTGCTGGGAGGTTCACCACACGGATATTAAAAGTGCATTTATTCATGGTTATATACAGGAGTATATATATATATTCAGAAACCTAAAGGTTTCTAAGATTACGCTTCTCTTTTCTGCAGGTTAAAGAAGTATCTCTATGTCCTCGAGCAAGCCCCAAGGGCTTGGTATGCCAAGATGGAAAAATTTATGCTTTCACTTGGCTTTGAAAGATGCAAGTATGATCCTAATGTTTATTTGAAGCATGTTGGTGATGTATTGCAGGTCATATTAATCTATGTTGATGAAATTTTGATTATAGGTAGCTGCACCAAAGAAATTGGGTCAATCAAAGCATCTTTGCACAATGAATTTTGAATGACTGATCTTGGCTTGTTGAAACAATTTCCTGGTTTGGAAATTGTTCAATATGAAGAAGGGATAAAGGTCAGACAAAAAATGTATGATGCAGACCTATTAATGAAGTTTAAAATGGTTGAATATAAGGAAACCAAGTGTCCATTCCTTTTTGGTATCAAACTAGGTGAAGTTGGTGACTCTCCATTGGTAGACAGCTCATTGTATAGGAATCTAGTCAGGAGTTTGTTGTATATTACTCATTCTAGACCTAATTTATGATATGTTGTAGTATTTTTAGATAGATATATGCATAAGCCTGATGAGATCCATTGGAATGAAGCCAATAGGATCCTTCAGTATGTACAAGGAACCATGAATTTCAGGGTACACTATGTTGCTAGTTCTCCACTAGAACTAGTTGGATTTTCTATTCTGATTGGGATGGTGATTCTGTTACCACCTAAATTGTACTTAGTGGTTTTTATAAAGCGATCCCTGTGAACCAGACAAAGATGATTTGTTTGGACTTCAGAAGACCTTCAGAAGTGCTTTTGGGAAGTGCTTGTTATACTATATCACATGTTCATACCCCATGGGAGAGTTGTAATAAGATGTTATAGCATGATAGTGTCTGTAAAATAATTAGTCTCTTAGACTTTATTTGTCAATCCGATCAGCCCAGGGTGTTTTTCCCCTGGTTATTATTGGTTGTTGAATAAACAACTGATAATTTCTAATTTTTTCACTCAATACCTCCAAAGTTGGGGTGGTTGGCTTGGCATTTAGGCCTATTGAGGTTATTAGAGTGTACGTGTCAATGTATAAACATTCTAGGCATCATGGTCGAGTCATATAAACATGTCTAAGTCCCCCTATGTTTTTAATTTTTTTTAATTTTTTAAGTTTTTAAAATTTTGATTTTTCCACAAAACATAGGTTATTTTTTAATAGTCTAATTGGATAAATTGGTTTTGTAATAAAAGTGGGCCAAATAATCAGTTTCAGTCATGGGGGTGCTCATTTTCAAGCTCAGAGCACCATGTAAACCCATACACCCACTTTTTCCAAGTTTTGAGTGATTTTTCATCACTCAGGTCAGAAAGCCCCCAAAAATCAATTATTGTTTATTTTAATTAATAAATCGATGAATAATGGAGCAAATCCAAAATCCTAGATCAATGGATTCTCAACTGATTTGATTGAAATCAATCTCATCGGCACTAGATTGAATGGATCTGACAAATCCTTGACTGGAGGAGGTGATCAGGGCAGATCTAGAGTTGAATTTCAACCTCCTTTATGGGGAATTGTGCCCTCTCTCTCTCTCCTCCACACATGTGGGATCTTCTGGGAGATCTGTGGTTGATGACCCAGTCAACAGGTTGATGTGTTAGCTCAATCAACCCCTCAATTGACAGTTAGACTCAGTAGAAGCTCAGTTCAGCTTCAGATCAGACATTGATGGACTCTCCTTCATCTGCAGTTGTCTATCTCCTTTGGATTTGTGCTCCCTCTGGGTTGGGGTTTCAATTTTTTGTATAAATAAATCATGGATGCCTCCTTTCCGAGTTAGCTAGAGTTGGATTGAGGTGCTATTGTTGTTGTAATACTGTGTAATATCTTTTGCTATTGGAATAAAGTGAAACTTTGGAGGCTAAAACGGTGTAATGCTCTTATATGTGTGGAATTAACATTGTCTTGCAACTTTCTGTTACCGGTGTCTTTCTCTCAATTTCTACATCTAAATCCTGTCTGGCCTGAATGATTCAGTTGAATCAATAGGAGTATAGTTGGGAAAGTAAGATTACTTGTTTTTCAATATCTCATAGTATATATGTTTGAAGATTCAGATTATACATGTTTAAACAAGTTTATTTGCATATAATCCCTCTCTTTTTTTCATATATCTCTATCCGGATCTCATAAGGTTTTTGTGCAGGATTGTTTGTTAGTTTTCAGGTAGCAAGGGTTGGACGAACTATGGATCCATATTGAATCCATTGGGCATCCGACTGTTTTGTGAAGGCATTGTCCCTCAGCATTCCACTAACTAGTCTTTTTTGCAGATCCATTTCAGCAACAAGCGCTCTTCTGTTCCTCTTCCTCCAAATTTTTTAAAATCAGTCCGGTTACTTGTTTTGCAGCTTTAGAATTGTTTAGATATATCAATTTCAGAAATCATTTTACATAGATATTGCTTCCTTAAATATCATAAACTAGATCTCATTCCTAAATAAATTTTACAAGCATTCTAGATCTAGTTTTAGGGAAAATTGTCATTTTTCAAGGCTGTGAAAGTAGATCTAAAGCTTGTTGAATGCATGGTTGTTTCCTTATAATATGAAAATTTATATTCAAAAATTTAAGTGCTTCATATTGGCTTCCCCAAATCAGGCCAATATCCCAAGGAAATCTTTCTTTCCTTGGTTCTTTTTCCAATTCTTTAAAAGCTAGTTTTAACTTAGAATTTCTGAGTAAAAAGTTTGTTCATCCCAAAGTACTTTCAAAGTACTTTTGGGCATATTTAATTGTGATAATATTGCTATTTTTTAGCAGGTTTAACAGAAAAGAGTAGGAGGTTTTGTCCGGAAATCATTTTTTGACCATTTGAAACCCCCCAGGGGGTCTTCATCTTCCCAAAATTTCAAAATTTTGCAATTTGTAAACCTTTGGTCTCATTCTGTATAAGGACCAAGTGGATTAATTTCAGTTTTCTGATATTGTAATTTCTGCTAATAAAAATAAAAATATTTTCGAATAGGCTCTTTCGAGCCTATTCACTATCCCCCCTGGGGGGATTCATGTCTATGTCATTTTTTACATTTTTTCATCTTTTTTCAATCTAGTGTAGTTATAATCTGTAAGATTGTATACTTTGATAATATTTTTCATTATTCCATATTTTGAATTCAAAAGTAATCATACTACTTACCCCATGAATTCTCGATTGACCCGCAAGGGAAAAGAGATGCGTGGTAGGACTAATTAGAAAACTGGTGTTGTGTATCTCTCATTCCATTTTCATTAATTATTTTAATAATAATAATAAAATAAACCCTTCCTTGATTCCCTGATTGAGTTCCACTGATCCGGATTTATGTGCGAACGAAATGAAAGAACATATACAGAGTCATGATAATAGACATTTTGCAAAGATAACAAAAATACAGTAAACACATATTCTATTAAATGGCGGAAATAGAACAGACTGTAATACAATTGCTAGAATGGTGGTAGCTATCTCTGAGAAGAGATGTGGCTGCTACGCTCATTCGTGCCAAGCTGACTACAAAATGAGGCCAAAGGGGCCTATTTATAATAAGAATGAGGCGAGAACCCCAAAAGTCCCAAAACGTAACCCTAGAAGATGAACCGTCATAAAGTTTGCGGCCCCAAGGTGGTAAGTTGAACAGTCAACTTCCCGGGGTCATAACTTTTGCATACGATCTCCGATTTGGGCGTTCGATAGCTCGTTGGAAAGGTCTATCTAAGATTTACAACTTTTGGTCAGCCAAATGCATGCCGATGGCAACCATTTGGCCCCGAATCTCCAAAAAACATCGTTTAGGGCCTCAAAACGACCCCGGAAGTTTAGGACTCAAAAAAATGCCGAAAAATAACTAGGAAACTGCCACAATGGACAATTGTTTTGAGCCAGTGGAATAGGTGGGTGGCCAATGATCTCCATCTGGATCATCCACTTGGACCGAAAGAGGTTCTTGGAGGGTTTTCTTTTTAATAAGAACACCTCTTTTAAAATTTACTAAAAATAACAAAGACTCCAGTGTGTATGCTCTGTACTTGGTTGCACTTCATTCGATCAGTCAAGCTGCATCAAAAGAACTTGAGCAACTATATTAATTAGTCTTCAACTCCCAAATTGACAAACCATCAGGAAAAAATCCAACGCGTCGAACAAACTGTAAGCTATGAAAAAATACCCAAGGGAGTGGGAACAACTAGAAAGTGACCTCGAGGCACCGATCTCTGTCACACCTTGACGGGTGCGTTATGAACAATAGTCTCTGAGACTCCATTCCATCCCACAAACACCTTGTGGGTAGCTGTGACTGTTCACTTTTGGACATACTCCAATTACCCCTCGAGTATATCTGGAGTCCCCTTTTCGCCTAATTTAATTCATGCACATTCCACATTAATTTAAAATCTACCAATAGACATTTGCAAAACATTCTTTCAAGTGCACGCAAGCACATTATTTTCTCTATTGACTCCATTTAAGTCACTGGTGATTTATTTGATCAATTCTTTCGATTATATATTGAGTGTCATTATTGTGCTTATCCGCTTTAAATATTGCATCTTGTTATCTTTTGTTTCCACTGGTTAATTTCAAAACTCCTAAAACAACTTAATCAATATAACACCACACACTAAGTAATTAGCCTTAGTAATTTAATAGGGTCTACCCCCCTTGGCTTCATTAGGAGTTAGCATGAACAGAGGAGTCAAGAACAAGGTGACAGCCTTGAAATGAGACTTTCCCCCAAGGACACACTGAGTGGCTTGAAGATTTCTGCCATGTAACCCAAGTGTGTGAAAGGCGGCAACACTTTTTGGCGCCGTTTTCGGGAATAAATCTTTTTATTCCCAGAGTACAACTTTTGTTTTCTTCCTTTTTGTTTTTTCTTTGTTTGATGAATGCTTAGAGTAGATCTTAATTTTCATCTGGCGACTCCACTGAATTTTTTTCCAGTTTTTATTTTTAAAAGAAAAGCAAAAAATAATTTTTGTGAGAATTCTTAAATGTATATTTTAATTCTCACATGGCGACTCCATTGAAGGGATAAAACCCTGTTATCTCATAAACTTGTGAAGTTTTGTTGTGTGTAGATGAGCCCATGTGACATATTAAAACCTCTAAAGCTCATCACTTGAAAGCTCCACCTTTTCAGTACAAGGTTTAATGGTTATATTAAATGCATACTATTAATTTTTGATATGGATGAATTAAAGGAGCAATATGGTGCCTAGATAACCGGAAATTTTCAGCCTATCGATTTCTCAAACATCCCAGGTTTTCCTAACTATTGTGATGGTGTGGGGAATGAGTATAAATGGATTCGATTATTTCATGGAAATTATTGTGATTCGGCCATCTGGCATGTCAAATATTTCCTTCAGTTGATGGCTAACTCCAATGTGCTTCATGAAGACAATATGATGGAAATGTTTGCTGGTACTTTTTGGGGTGAGGCTTTTTTTTGGTTCTATCAAGGCCTTCCTAATAAATGTGTAATTCTTTTCCAAGCTTCCTTTGGATGATTTTAGAGCAGTGGCTTGAAGTTAGGGGTAGTATGAATGGTTTGAAAAAGTTCCCTGAAAAGATCTGTACCTTCTACCTATCTGGGATAGAGTATCCCATAGAAACATATGATGGACCTTTTTCCATGATACAAAGTATTGAACACTTGGAATCAATTCTTGAACATTTAAGTGAAGAGGAGCCCATGATTGAACACATTGTTGAAGACTCTCCTCATGTCACCATAGCTGAAAACATTGAATATTTCAAATTTTCTCAAAATTGCTGCAATGCTAATATTTGTCCAGAAATCCCTCATGAGGAAACCATTACAGAGATCGACACTTATGAAGAAATGAATAATGTGTGTGATGACACTCCTCTATGTTCATCACTTAAGGATGAAGTTTTGGAAAGTTTAAATTCTCATAATATCTTTGAAACCAAAACTTTGAAGGATGATTATTATGAACAGGAGGAGGGTAGTTATATCTCAGGATGTGATACCAGCAAGGAAGACTCTCTCACATATGACATGGATGGGAGTGATGACTATTGGAATTTCATATATAATTGAACTTGTGAAAATCTTATTGAGAATCCCATCCATGATATGTCCAGAAAGGGGAGTATCTATTCAAAAATTTGTGGAAGTCCAATCAACGATACATCCATAGAAGGGAGTGTGGATACCTGGGAAAATATTAGTATGGAAGAGGCGCATTCAGAATTTTCACATGATCATCCAGAGTCATATCATGCAGAGCCACACAAAGGTACCAATAATGAAGAAATTAAGAAGAAGTGTTGTGAAAAGACAGATATGATGTAGTCAGTAGAATATCAGTCTCAACTATCATCTTCACATATAGAGTTTCCTTATGATTTGGAGCCGCTTGGGGCTTATACAATGAGTTATAATATGGTAATACTTGATGATCAGTATGATGGTGTAGTCAATCTTCCTCACCATTTTGATTTGTATATCAACCCTATCCAGTCATGGATAGAAGTATCTTGTGCAAGTACCTACCAGTTTGGGAAGAAGTTTGACAACATTATTCATTCCTATGATTTCCTATCCATCCCACCCATTCCGGATCATCACGCAGGTTTGTATTTTCTGAATAAAGTATCCTTAGTTTGGCTAGTAAGCAAAGACAAAGAATTTTTTTTATGTTAATAAAATGCTTAGGTGGTTGCATTGGATTTCTTATTACACTTAAACCTTTTTATATCATTCTTAGAGTAGGAAAATAAGATCCTTGGAAAAGAGCATTTACTTTCCGCAATTTTGTTTTGTACTTAGTTATAATAAAACTTTTTTTTCATTAGTTAGTTACATTTTTTTTTTTAAAATTAATCAGCTTAATGGTTCATTTGGTTTTTATATAAAGCTTGTGCTACTGAGGTTTTCTTGTCAATTTGAGATGTTTTTACAGGGTGTATAAACCAGAGATTCTGGTGTTCTCATATCCTCTCCTTGGGATATGACCAGATCAAGCACACATCCCACAGTTGGAGCCAGATGTTACAACCTAAGTTGTACTTAGTGGTTTTTATCAAGTGAGCCTGGTGAACCGGACAGAGATGATTTGTTCGGACTTCGGAAGACCTTCGGAAGCGCTTCTAGGAAGTGCTTGTTGTACTATATCACATGTTCATACCCCATGGGGGAGTTTTAATAATATTTTCTAGGATGATATTTTATCTAAAAGACTCAGTCTCTTAGACTTTATTTGTCAATTCGATCAGCCCAGGGTGTTTTTTCCCTTGGTTATTATTGGTTGTTGAATAAACAACTGATAATTTCTGAGTTTTTCACTCAATAACTCCAAAGTTGGGGTGGTCAGCTTGGCATTTAGGCCTATTGAGGTTATTAGAGTCTATTTTTCTATGTATAAACATGCTAGGCATCATGTTCGAGTCATATGAACATGCGTAAGTCCCCCTTGGTTTTTATTTTTTTAAAATTTTTTAAGTTTTTTAAATTTTAATTTTTCCACAAAACTTAGGCTATTTTTTAATAGTCTAATTAGAAAAATTGGTTTTGTAATAAAAGTGGGCCAAATAATTAGTTTCAGTCATCGGGGTGCTCATTTTCAAGCTCAGAGCACCATGTAAACCCATAGACCCACTTTTTCCAAGTTTTGAGTGATTTTCTATCACTCAGGCCAGAAAGCCCCAAAAAATCAATTATTGATTATTTTAAATAATAAATTGATGAATAATGGAGCAAATCCAAAATCCTAGATCAATGGATTCTCAACCGATTTGATTTAAATCAATATCATCAGCACCAGATTGACTGAATCTGACAAATCCTTGACTGAAGGAGGTGATCAGGGCAGATCCAGAGTTGAACTTTAGCCTCCTTTATGGGGAAATGTGTCCTCGCTCTCTCCTCCACACGTGTGGGATCTTCTGGGAGCTTTGTGGTTGATGACTCAGTCAGTAGGCTAATGTGTCAGCTCAATCAACCCCTCGATTAATAGTTAGACTCAGTAGAAGCTCAGTTCAACTTCAGATCAGGCATTGATGGACTCTCCTTCAGGTGCAATTGTCTATCTCCTTGGGATTTGCACCCCCTCTAGGCTGGGGTTTCAATTTTTTGTATAAATAAAGCATGGCTGCCTCCTTTCCGAGTTAGCTAGATTTGGATTGAGGAGCTACTGATGTTGTAATACTATGTAATATCTTTTTCTATTGGAATAAAGTGAAGCTTTGGAGGCTAAAATGATGTAATTCTCTTATATGTGTGGAATTAACATTGTCTTACAGCTTTCTGTTACCAGCGTATTTCTCTCAATTTATGCATCTAAATCTTGTCTGGCCTGAATGATTCTGCTGAATCAATAGGAGTATAGTTGGGCAAGTAATATTACTTGTTTTTCAATATCTCATAGTATATATGTTTTAAGATTCATATTATACATGTTTAAATAATTTTATTTGCATGTAATCCCTCTCTTTTTTTCATATATCTCTATCCAGATCTTATAAGGTTTTTATGCAATATTGTTTGTTAGTTTTTAGGTAGCAGGGGTTGGACAAACTATGGATCTAGCTAGAATCCACTGGGCATCTAACTATTTTGTGAAGGCATTGTCCCTCGAAATTCCACTAACTAATCTTTTTTGCAGATCCATTCCAACAACAAGTGCTCTTTTGTTCCTCTTCCTCCTTCAAATTTCTTAAAATCAGTCCGGTTACTTGTTTTGTAGCTTTAGAATTGTTTAGATATACCAATTTCAGAAATCAATTTACATAGATCTTGCTGCCTTAAATCTCATAAACTAGATCTCATTCCTAAAGAAATTTTACAAGCATTCTAGATCTAGTTTTAGGGAAAATTGTCATTTTTCAAGGCTGTGAAAGTAGATCTAAAGCTTGTTGAATGCATGGTTGTTTCCTTAGAATATGAAAATTTATATTCATAAATTTAATTGCTTCATATTTGCTTCCCCAAAATCAGGCCAAGATTCGAAGGAAAGCTTTCTTTCCTTGGTTCTTTTTCTGTTTCTTTAAAAACTAGTTTTAACTTAGAATTTTTGGGTAAAACATTTGTTCATCCAAAAGTACTTTCAAAGTATTTTGGGCATATTTAAATGTGATAATATTTCTGGTTTTTATCAGGTGTAACATAAAATAGGAGGAGGTGCTGTCCGGAAAGCATTTTTGGACCATTCGAAACCTCTCAGGGGGTCTCTGTCTTCCCAAAATTTCAAAATTTTGCAATTTGTAAACCTTTGGTTTCATTTCATATAATGACCAAGTGGATTAATTTTAGTTTTATGATATTTTAATTTCTTCTAATAAAAATAAAAATCTTTTCGAATAGGCTCTTTCGAGCCTATTCACCATCCCCCCTGGGGGGATTCACGTCTGTGTCATTTTTTACATTTTTTCATCTTTTTTCAATATAGTGTAGTTCTAATATGAAGGATTGTATACTTTGATAATATTTTGCATTATTCCATATTTTCAATTCAAAATTAATCATACTACATACCCCACGACTTCCTGATTAACCCGCAAGGGGAAAGAGATGTGTGGTAGGACTAATTAGAAAACCAGTGTTGTGTATCTATGATTCCATTTTCATTAATTGCTTTAATAATCATAATAAAATAAACCCTTCCTTGATTCCCTGATTGAGGTCCACTTGGACCGAAAGAGGTTCCTGGAGGGTTTTCTTTTTAATAGGAACACCTCTTTTAAAATTTACTAAAAATAACAAAGACTCTAGTGTGTATGCTCTGTACTTGGATGTTGTTCATCTGATAAGTCAAGCTGCATCAAAATAACATGAGTGACTATAATAATTATTCTTCACCTCCCAAATTGACAAACCATCAGGAAAAAATCCAATGCCTCGAACAAATTGTAAGCAGTGGAAAAATACCCAAAGGAGTGGGAACAACTGGAAAGTGACCTCGAGGTGCCGATAATTGTCACACCCTGATGGGTGCATTATGAACAATAGTCTCTAAGAATCCATTCCATCATACAAAAACCTTGCAGATAGCCATGAAATTTCACTTTTGGACATACTCCAAGTAACCCTCAGATATATCCGAGTCCCCTTTTCGCCTAATTTAATTCATTCACATTCCACATTAATTTAAAATCTACCAAGTGCAAAACATTATTTCAAGAACATGCAAGCACATTCTTTTCTCTATTGACTCCATTTAAGGCACTGGTAATTTATTTGAACAATTATTTCGATTATATATATATATATATTGAGTGTCATTACTATGCTTATCTGCTTTAAATCTTGCATCTTGTTATCTTTTGTTTCCACTGGTTAATTTCAAAACTCCTAAAACAACTTAATCAATATAACACCATCACACTAAGTAATTAGCCTTAATAATTTAATAGGGTCTACCCCCCTTGGCTTCAATAGGAGTTATCCTAAACATATGAGTCAAGAACAAGGTGACAAGCTTGACTTGAGACTTTCCCCCAAGGACACACTGAGTGGCTTGAATATTTCTGCCACATAACCCAGGTGTGTGAAAGGAAGCAACAGATTCCATTGACAGGAAGTCAACTTTAGGTTATTTCTTCATGCTTGGAAATGGTCCCATATTCTATTTAAGAAATAAACATCACACCATCTCCCTATCTTCAACTGAGGTTTAGTATAGAGGAGCAGCGAATGCATCTACACAATGTGTGTGGTTGTAAGGTATTCTTCGGGAACTTGGTGTTGCACTTGATTCACCCACAATCATTTGGTATGATAATAAAAGTGAAATAAATATTTCCATATATCTATTAGAGAGACAGGGGACCAAATAAATTGAGATACACATGCACTACAGCCTCATCTTGGTGCATGATCAGGTGATGGCCTTGCAGTATTGCCCATCTGCAGAGAAAACTGTTGATATTTTCACCAAGTGCTTCATAGTTAAGACCTTCACCTACCTGAGATAAATTATTAGGGTGAGTGATACATGTTTATGGCTACCATTCACCTTCATATTTTTGGGTCCATGTCCATTTTTTAGGAGAGGTTTTGTTCCCGTGTGGTTTTCCTCTTTTCCTTGTTTTCATGGACAAATAAAATTTTATGTTGTATGAGGTGACTTGAGCCTTTGTTTCCGAGGCCTCCATGATATTTTTAGATAATTTGTACTAATTCAGGATTAAGAGGGGGTGTTAGAGAATGATCCATCCTTAGTACCATAGTATTATACATTAGAACCTTTCATTTGCTTATATGCAGTGATTCATATGGTTTAGACTTAGGGAAATTGATCATTTTCCATAGTTGATGCGCTCCAAGTTGATCATTATGCACAGTTGATGCGCTCTAGGTTGATCATTCTACATAATTGATGCAATCTAGGTTGATTATTCTGACACCCAGGTTCCCACATTGATTGCAGTAAACTAGGAATGTGCTCCCCTTCCTCCTTTTTCATGGATTTTGACTTCCTTGAGGTGCCAGTGCATGAGATAGGTGTTTTTTTCCTTCCTTGGAAATTTATTTCCTTATTGGGCCAATCCCACTCACCCATGTGCTCACCCATTACCATCACACATCCACTCACATTCCAGCATGCCTCACCCATGTTTTTACAAGGATTCATCACTGTTTGGGATAAGTTGGAGGCTCATTGGTCCACCTAGGGCGATTTGAGGGTCAAATCTAGTGCAGACACTTGTATGCATCCAGATGGCCTCCAAGGAGTCATGATATTTCCCTATTATACTATATACCTGTTCTAGACATTGTTACATTTTATACAATCATAATAATATTCATTATTGGATTCATGTGTGTATGCAAATTTTACTCTTTCAACTATTTTGTGCTTGTTTTGCAAACTATTTTTGAATTGTGAGAGTTTCTTTGATCCTAGATCCAGTTGTGAATCAATTCTCACATCCCCTATTCCTTTACTTACCCTTAGACATAGGAGGGGTATGTTACAAGGTGTTGAATCACTAATTCATGTAGTTGGTCAATAGAAAGTGTTGACATAGGATAAGATACTATAGGTTGAGAAATGACTACCCCTAACAAAGGGAAGGGGTTTTGTAGAACCATTAGTTATATTGGGTTTGTTTTAGGTGGAGGATGATTATGTTTCCCTTCTGGGCCATTATCCATTTCACATCAATTAGCCTCATTCCATAATTGGAGATATTTTACCATATGGTTATAATGGAGACTATAGTGTTCATAAAAATTACAGAAGGAACATGGATGATTAGTCTGTAAGTACAAATTCTCACCTTCTTGGGAGGATTATCCGGATCTTGGTTTACAAGGTTTATGTTAGCTCCATTATTATTAAGAGGATTAGGTAGTTTAGCCCCACCTCCTTGAATTTGGTTGTTTCCTTTATTCTTCCCTTTGTTATTTCAATTAGGTTGTTCTTGTTGTCTATTGGGTGCGGGTTCAACAAACAAGTTCTTCTTATTGTAGAGTTTCTTGTGAGGGAAAGGATGAGGTGTAGCATGTAGTTGCATTGAAATGACTAGTGGTGGGATAGGAAAGTGGTACGAGTTGATGGATGGAGGATCCATGTAGACATAGGAAGAAGTTCCATGTGAGGTACTACTACATGAGGATCCATGGATGTGCGTTTCTACAGGAGGAAATGAATAAGAGAAACTCACCTTGGTATGGAAGGAAGATTGTGAAGGTTTTAGAGAATAATAAGGAGTAGTGGTGGGGCTATAATTAAGCTATACATTTGGGTGTTTGTTGTACATATAACCTCTCTAATGAGGAGGGTAAGATGTGTACAAGTTAGGGTGGGAAGAAATGGAACCAATAATTCCATCCTTTAAATGAGAAACACCTAGTGGATCTTTCTGAGAAAAGTTACCTCTAGGGGTATAATGGTTGATGGTACAAGTAACCAAATTGTGCATATATAAGGTCATACTATTGAGCCTTAAAGATGACCTCTTCTTTGGTTGCAGGAACTTAGAGGCCATGTTCTTTGATATCATGGGTAGAAGGAACTTCAAAAACCAATCTAGGAAGATCCTCTCGTCGAGCTTGAATATCTTGTACAAGATTCGATGTCGATGACATTCATGGATATGGTCCATGGTATTTGTTGAGTATTTTTGTGACCAATATAGGAAAATTTCTACTCCCTTGTTGTAACAAACAAGAAGTTGGGAAAAAGATAGAAAAGTGGATGCTAGGGACACAAAGTTGGGATGCATCTAGTAAGGTTTTTCTATATTGTACCACTTTCCTACTACTATATTTAGGGTTTGTTGAAATAGAAACAACCATGTGGAGTCATCCACAATGTTGTTTGAAGAGAACCATAAATGGAATGACATAATGTGATTTTGATGGTCCTCTCCCACATTCCCCTCAAAATTAGGGATGTCTAAGGGAAGTTTGGTTGGTATGGGAGGATATGTAGGGTCATGATAAATAGGTTCAGTATCAAGCCTTTCCAAATCTAGGATGTTGAGGTTTTCCATGAATGGGAGGCTTGCATTAGGGTGTGAGGTGGAATGATCGAAAATGGTGTTGTTCATGGTCCCACTAGTGGTTCCTTTTCTAGTAGTCTCACTAGTTCATGTTCCACCACTGGTGGTTCCAATAATTTAAGGGATGTTTCTTCCACCAAAGGTAGAGTTAAGTACACTCATAACATTAGGAATGATCTCTCCCACTATGATGGTGTTTTTTTTCCCTCTAAGACTGGGGATACTAATGATAGGAATGTGGTGGAGGTGGGTATGGTTGCATCCATGGTACCGATAGTGTTTCTAAGTGAATTTGATCATGATTGTGAGGTGATGGGATCATTTGTCATGGAGGAGAGATTAGGTGATTGTTCAATGTGTTGAACTAGAATAGGGATTTTGGAGAGAATAGTGGGTTTAGGAAACCATACTAAGGGGATAGACCCTGAATTCTATGAGAGAAACTTAGGGGACATATAGTGAAAGGGTCATGTACAAGACTCTGCTTTCTAAAGATCAAATCTAAAACCAAGATAAAAAAAAACAAGTGCAACTGAGTGTGCACAAGTGATCTAAACAAATAAAAGGAAAATTTGAAAAGAGAAATCCTAGAAAATAAAAAGGACCCGCTATCCTAAGAGCTCTACACAATCAAACAAAAAATTACCAAATAAAATATTTCTCAAATGTGTTCCTACATGGGGATATTAAGTTCCATCGAACAAACAAAAGTAGTGTAACTAGGATTTTTTCCCTGTTACATGCAAAAGCACCAGCCTTAGATCAATGTGATCATAATGAAGAGTTCATGGAAAACAAAACAACAAACTATATAAGTAACAAAAAACAAATAATTTTTGACGTTTTTTCAATATACAATGGATAAAATAAACAAAGTATACCTCCATTTTTTGTAAAGTGGGCCATCGTGGCCATCCTCGGAAGTGGTATGCCTCTCCACAGGCTGGTTCTCTAATGGCTTCCATGGACTATGTCAAATGGGGAGTGGATCCGATATGGATATAGAGAATGTCTCAACATACACTGTGGGAATGGTATGGCCACAAGAGTGTGTGACAAAATGTATGTGTAGTCACGTGTCTGTTTTGGGGCCCTTCACAATGTATTTATAGTATGGTTCTAGTGTTTTTTTACCCAATGTGGTAACCCATCGTATTTTCCTATGGTTTTCTATCCTTTTCTCCTTTTTAGGGGTTTTGAACCCTTTTTAGGGTTTTTGACCCTATTTTGGAGAGAGTGAGGCTAAACCATAGTAAATAATAATATTTTTGGACCATTTTTTGTGGAAATACAATTATGAAGGTCAAAAGTAAGGGAAATATGGTAGGAATATGATGTATTTATATGGTTTAGACCATGTAGATCTAGGTGAACAGTTTTTTGTGTTAACAAATTTCCCCCAGATGCGTGAGGGCAGGAGCTCATCGTATGTCCAATGGACATCATAGGATCATGGGAATAATGGTGACAATAGTGGAGAGATTGGAGAGACATGCAAGGAAGTGGAGATTCCTCGTTCGAACCACGATGGATTTTGGTTTTTTATTAATGGTTCCTAAAAAATGGATGAGATACATATAATGTGTGACATGTATATGGACGAGGCTATCATCCCCATGCTCATAACAATGTCAAAAGAATAAATAATGGGATCAAGGATAAAAAACATGGGATGTGATCAATACATATACAAAGATGATACATAATGGTGGCCTCAATGAAAGGCTAAATACAATGCTGATCTAAAGAACTGATAAATATGAACAATGGAATTCTCATGGAATGAAATATCATCACAACTCATGCTCTACTGAATCCAAAGGTGTAAATATATATGGACTCAATGACTGAGAGCCAGAATTGTTGTGGTACAATATGCAGGATCAAGTACTGGAGATACATGGAAGCGCAACAATGGGGATTCTGAACACTATCACCAATGCAGCCCAAAAATTACAATGAACATGAAAATATGTGGGTCCCATAGTAGAATCACCAATGTACTAGAGTTAGGTGACAACTGAGGTCTTCCACCGAATAATGAATGGACCTATACCTTGTACAAATCTCAATGGTGCGATGATGTTGCTGAAGTCGAGCACGTGAGACACAACCATCCCGAGAGGCAACACTGACACCTATAAAGTGGATGAAACCAAGATACATGGACCTTTGGGTCTATCCTATGGAATATATGTGTTGATGTTGATAGAGGGAGACCTACAACTAATCAAGGAAATCATTTGTCCTTGACGAGAAGCATGAGGGGGATAACCAAATATGTGGAAAAATATGGGGACTTACACACTAAATGGGAGAACATGGGCAGGGGAGTACAGGGGACTCAAAATTCCTTTGTTCAGAGTATGACAGCAGGGATGAATTGGTAGCAAATGAAACTGACTCATGGGAGGGGGATCATAGTTGTACTACTGGGGAGATAACAGGGAATGGAAAATACTGAGGGAGGAAACTGGACTAGTGATATCTAGGGTATCCAAGGAAGACTCATAGTAGAATTCTCTAAACAAAGGGGACCCGATGGGGGGAAGCTTCCATACTGTGATATATGTGGTGGCACCTAAATACATCATTATGACATGATCTCGTGGATTTTAGCAATCCTGAGAAAGTAAATTCTCAATTTTGTTTTCAACTTTAGAGAGTCTGAAAATAGGAAGAAGACTCCAGTGTGGTCTCTTTTTTGTATGTAGTCTCCTAAGCCCAAAAAAGGATAAAAGCATACAAAGGAGATCTCTCCCAACCTTTGGGGAAGGGAGACTTCTTAACCGTTGGTATTCCAATCAGGCTAGAAAAGGTTAAACCTATACTGATTGGACGGTCGTTCAAATAATTGTATGAGCATGAATGAAACCAAGTTTTCTCGACAATCTTTTCTTGATGTGAGGGATGGAAAAGAGCTTAAAGACAACCCATAATGATATTTTTCATAAGTACGGTGCCAATGTCCAAGAAATCATAAAAGTATACAAAGGGAAATGCTCCTAGATGGAAGGTTCTAAGGTGATCCTTTTGTTGTCATAGTCTAGGAGGTCAAAAAAATGAAATAAATGAGACCACATAGACACCCTTTCAAACAATTTAACGAGTGTGAAAGGAAGCAAGTGTGCTTGACAATCCTTTTATTCTTTTAGGAGACAGAAAAGATATTAACAGAAACTCCATCATGGTCACTCAAGCTAGGGGGAAGTGTTCAATATATGGAAAGAGGTTATGTTGTGAACATGACTGAGAGGAATAAATGCAGGACATTGATGGGGACCCCTTGCGGGATGCTGTATGGTGGTAAATATGGCCAACTATGCAGTATGGATGGAACGAGTGGCTCGTGAACATGCCACTACATACAATGGGTGATTCACATGATGGTATGTAGATCGAGGTGACTTCCAGAAAATGGCCTAGAAAATAATAGTGAGAGCACGAGACGAGGGTCTTGTCAAAAGACATATGGTGGAAAACTAAACCTAGTGGTGTGAATGGTCTCTCAAACAGACTCTGGATGACTCTAAATAGAAGCTATTGATGCTTCCCCTAGTGCAGTGGTGCATGGGGAAAAACTAGATGAAATGGAGGCCTATGGGTATGGAGATAGCTCAATGTACAAGGTATGATTTATGTGGCATCACTCAAATTAACGTGACTCCAGGAAATTTATTGAAGAATCAGTAGGGAGGGAGGATGTCTAGAAATTGTTTCTCGATCCAGGATTTTTTGCACAATTGTGGCAGCTTCCTATCCTTGTAGAGGATTATCCATACGTGGGAATGGAATACTAAGGAGATACAGAGAGGCCTCGACCTCCAAGGTAGGTGTTGGGACCTGACGATATGCTAGCATCGTGGTTGCTAGATTATACATGCAACATACTGTGTTCATGTGTAAATGTGGGACCGCACCCTCCAATGGGATACCAGTGGCGCAGGGATAAGTTGGATGGGTTAGATCCAACTGCTCACGTGCAAATGATGTGACAAAGTTCCACAATGGAATCATTGTGAATAGACATAGAGAAACTACTGGAGGGGGTCACTGACTCATGGTAAAAACGATGCAAAGCAAAAAAGAAAAACTATGACCGAAGTGTACTCATGGTGACGTCAAGCATAGAACCTTCGGTGAAAGAAATTGGCCTTGCTGTGGAGACTCTACAACTGGCACAAAGTACGTGGGGGGTGAAGATTCAGAATGGCTTGAACCTTCAAAGGATCAACCGCAATCCCTTTATGAGATACAATGAATCTGAGTAAATGCCCGACAGGAACACAAAAAACACGCTTGAGGGGGTTCTGCTTAGGGGGTTCAAGTACACGTTGCATTTGCACCATCGCAAGAAGACTTGTCATAAGTCATCTAGATGTTGTGAATGCTTTTGAGAGCTAGTGGTGAGGTCATCTAGGTATACCAAGATGATATGGATAAGGTCATGGAAGCAGAACATCATGGCCCACTAAAAAGTGGCTCCAACATTTTTAAGTCCAAATGGCATAACGCGATATGCAATCGTTCCCAAGGGGGTTGTGAAAGTAGTCTTTAACTGGTCTTATTTCTGGATCTGAATTTGGTTATAACTAGAAAAACCATCCATGAAAGAAAAGACTTCATTTCCGAAACCGAATTCAATGATCTAGTCCATGAACGGAGTGGGAAAATTGTCCTTGGGACATGCTAAGTTCAAATCATGAATGTTAGTGCAGACACGAATGGTACCTTATTTTTTATTAACAAGAATAGGATTTGAAACCCAAGTGGTATGCACAATGGAGTATATGAAACCCGATTTATGCAGTTTCTTGATCTCGGCTTTGACAGAAGGAGTCTTTGAGGGGTGAACCAATCTTTGTTTTTGGTGAATAGGCGCCACATTAGGCCATGTGTCAATACAATGTTTGAAGATAGATGGATCAAGCCCATGCATCTTTGTATATGACCAAGCGAAGATATCACAAAATTCCTAAAAGAGCTCCTTGTATGAAGAAACTTCTTCAGGGAAGCAAGATGGTCCCAATGTAATAACTTGAACTACCTCAGGGTTGGTTGAGATATTGACCCTGATATTTGGTGAAATGTTAGCCATGTTTCCCTCTTCAAAGGCATTGGGTGTTGGAATGGGGTTCTTGAACCAGTCTATGTTTCCATGGATGAAGTCTTTGGATTCAATTGAGTACTAATTCGACGATGAGAGTGGTTTATCAGGAATAAAGAATGAGAGATGGTGCATATCATCCCAAGGGTACTCAGGAGTTGAAAGAGCTTCAAGAATCTCCCTATCCTTGTTGAAACAAATCCTGGATAGATCAGATGGATCCTCTACATCTAAGGAGGTGGGAGGAATAGTATAACTAGAGATCATGTATATGGTGTTGGTTTTGTTCAAGGAGGAACCCAGAGAATGGATTTCCTTAAGGACGGTGATGTCAAATTCATGATATTTTTTTTGAAGGTCACGAAGGACTGATCGATACCCAGGAAAGTCTGGGAAATTATGAGAGTAATGACTGTACAAGCTACAAGTTGCGCAAGGATGGTTGGTTCGCAAGGAATTGTTCTTAACCATTGGTAGATATTGAATGGTGACTACTAGAGTACCATCGGTCATATCCATAGCATCTATGTGGGTGTGAAGGATAGGAAACTCTGGACAATTTTTTGTTGCATGGCTTTGGATATCGCACAATGTGCAAGGAGGAGCTGGATGAGGTTCAATCGTTACTTTGGAAGCCTTACCCCCATCCTTCTTTAGAGGAGGAGGGGTAGGCGTGGAGACAAGAGTAGTATTCGATGGAACAGGAGTTGGGCACGACAACATCTCAATGGGTTGGACAAGAGTCAAAACAACCTTTGGAACTAGGGGTTGAGTGGGTGGATCGAGGTACCGCACAATAATTCCCAATGTGAATTCACAAGAATAACAGGCTTTCTCATGATGCTAGATGGTGGAAAAAGGAATGGAATCATGTGGATCAGGAGTGAACCCCAATAATTCCTAGGTGACTGTGGTTGGGGTTGTGACTAAGGTTGCGATGTGGTTAGGATGGTACCGTCTGTGATAGTACATAGATCCGATACATCAGTCGATGTAGGTGGAGGTGGTAAGGAAAAAAAGGTAACCGTCATAGGAGTGTTGGCAAACAGGCTTAGTCTAACTACAGATAAAGATGGAATGGACACATTGTCGAAGGTGGAGCTGATAATTGAAAGGATGTGTTCCAGCATGGCCGACCCCTTAGGAAGATAGTATGTCAACTGGTCGACAATCACGATGTTCCTATGATGAGGTATCATCTGTATTCGAAAGACAATAAAGGCCACGGTGCCCATGGAATACATGTAGCTACATCCTAGGGGGAGTGTTAATACAAAAAATCCCTTAGTAAGCTCTACATGACCTACACCACCTAAACACATCCATTACACTACCCTCATTTGACCCCCACACCCTTACAAAGGTTCAAAAACATCAAAAGGGCTTAAACATCCCTAAAAAGAGCCAAAATAGCTCTCATAGGGGATAAAACCTTCAAAAAGGGGCTAAAACCCCTCAAAGGATCTTAAAACCCCTAAAGGAGCTAAGAGTTGGGAGAAAGGGGCTTAAATCTCAAAAAAGGGGCTAAAACCCTGACGTAGGGCTTAAAACCCTAAATCTCTAGAAAAAAGCTATAAATAAAGGAGTGGGAGTCACTCTCAAAACACTCCTTCTCTCCCTATCGTTATGATACCATGTGAGTGCCTTGAGACCCTTTGCTTTTCAAGCCATTCACCCTCCCTCTCTTCCATTGCTCCACAAGCCAAGTCTTCATCCCATTGAGAGGTGCTCCCAAAACTAGGGCATGGTGGCCCATTTCCACAAAGAAGGTATAACCATTCATTTTTAATTGATAGCTTAGATTTTTAGATTCTTTTGTTTGCAGGTTTGTTTGCTAATAGTTTGCTGCAGGTTTCCCTTTGATTTCCTATAGCCATCTTTTTTTTTTCTAACCATTTCCTGCAGGGTTTTCATAGCTTAGCTCTAACGTTTCTTTGCAGGTTTTATTTCACATAGAGGAACCCTACCCTCTCATCCTATAGACGGAAGGTAGCTGTTCTTGTCTATAGCAAGGGCGGAAGCCATACTACATATTTGGCAACCATACTGGCTCGATCCCACTGGATCCATGGATTTTCTTTTCAAGTTTCAGTTTTTATTTCTATTTTCTTAACCTAGTTCAAATTTCTATTAAATCTAGTTTAGATATTTTTTTTTCTTCATTTTATTTCACAGCCGAGCCTCCTTAAGGTCAAACCGAGCACGTTTGGCCACAATACAAGTTACTGTCGACCCTTCCCAGCTCAAATAAAAAATTTCCAAGTTTTCGAGCTAGGTTGCTCTTATCTAGCTGAAAGGGGCGACCAAGTCGCTCATTCAGGCCTGAAAGGTGTGAATTCCCTCTCAGGGAGTAGATCACTCTTGTTTTCAGTTTCTGAGCGACCCACTCGTCTGATTTTGGGAAAATTTGGTGACCCCCTTGCCACATTTTCCCCGAAAAGGGCGATCTATTTCTCAAATTCAGTTTTTTAAGCTGTCTGGACTGTCAGTGCGGCTCAGCCACCTCTGTCCAGTAGTATGTTTTCATTTTCATACAATCTATGTAATTCAATCATAAATTTAACTAGTTAATGGTATAATGAATTTGTTTTAAGGCTTGAATAAATTACTGTAGGTTAAATTTCAGTTTTTAATTGAAAAATTAACACCTTTCCTAGCCCTTCCTTCTCTACCCAGTTACTGACCCTTTAGGGTATTCCAGGATAAGACGAAGGGTGAAGTTCGTATATTAATAGGCACTTCACTTGTCATTTTTTGAGACCACCAAAAATGGGTGACTTGGAAGGTAGAGGGGGTGGTAGGCCTAGGGGACCTCAGGGCGTTCACATCCTCCCTGTTGACTGACCTTATACACAGAGAGTGACATGAATATCTATGGATGGGCTTAGTCCCATTGTGTTGAGAGCCCAGCACTCTTTCCTAGTCGAAGAGGAATATAGGTGTAAGGAAGTCACCTAGTTAGTCTACCATAGTTCAGATTCACTTATGGAATGTTTTAAATTTTTTGTTCACAATTTACTCATTTCGTAACAACTTACCCATGTTATAAGTTCTGCAATAAAACAAAAAATCTCTGCGAAATATTCATAAACCATACAAGCAGCCATCAAGTGTAATAGAAATACAATGGATATGCACACAACCATACCAAATAAGATAACCAAACATAGTTCATGATGCTGAGCCAGCCATTAAAATTTATTAATTTACACTAATTCAAACACTTGAAGTCTTTAAGGACATAAGTACCTGACTGCCTTAACCATGGGAAGTACTTGGGCTCATCCCTCAAACTCATTGTGAGGAGTACCATGGGAACCCCAAAGCAACTGGCCACTGAAAGAAATTTCCAAGAGAAACAGGAAATGACCCCTACCGATTGACTAGCACTCTCATGAGGAAAAATCCAAGCATTGTCTCCTGGTAGTCTTGGTGGCTAAGTGACCACCTGAAAGCCAATAGGAAGCCACTGAAACCGGGGTCCAGAATGTCACTACCAGATTTCACCACCTGATCTACCCACCAGACAAAATTGATCCCCCATGCTCTTCCTCGTGCCTAAGAGTTGATCCGCCACAGTTCGGGTCCTTGAACCAACACCATCGAGACCATTCTCGATGACCCTCTACACCATCAAAAGGCCACACAGCCTTTGAGCCAGACCTACACACTACACCTTCTATCCCCATGGATGGTGGAAACCCAGATCCATTTTACGGCTTGGTGATTAGTAGTGGACCCACGTTCATACCCCACACCACCACCAACACCCCTGCTAGTGGTCCTAGCACTGTCATGCATACTGTTATAAGTCAGATCCCGCCACCCATACTTACCAGTCAAACTGTCCCATCTGTCATGCCTGGGGGTAGTGACCAGTCCACTCGCACTGTCCCACTTGGCATGCCTGGGGCCAGTGGCCCTTCCACTCACACTGTTCCTCTTATCACATCTGGGGGAAGTGGCCCATCCACAACTGTGCCACAAGTACCCCCAGTCATGCTGGTACATCATCTTCCTGCAAACCCCACCACCATTGCTGGTCCATTACACATCAACCTTGGGTCAAACCTCCCTTTCATGCCACACCAACCTGCCTAACTTGGATAGGTTAACCAACAACCCCATCTGCCATCAAAAATTTTGGCCTCCCATGCCAACCAAGCTCCCCTCAAACATCCTTAAGTTTTAAGGGAAGGTAGGGTAGTACCCCCAAAACCATATTATGACGTTTCACCTATGGTACTCATCAAACAACATTGTAAGTCATTCAATCAAAATCAGACTGTTTGAATGCACCCTCACAAGTGCTGCAACCAAGTGGTACATTGAGATACCACAAGCCAAGTACCCAGATTTCAACTCCTTGGCCTTTATGTTCCTGCAATATTTCCAAATCCCTATCATATATGATGAAGGAGTGGAAATCTTGCTATCCTACCACCAAAACATTGTGACCCACATCACCGACCACATTCATGAGTGGAGGCAACGGCACAGCTTGTGCAAGATCAATCTTGATGATAGGATCTTCCTGGACTTATTCTTGAAAACCTTGCTGCCATCTATAGCCAAGGACGTCACCTTTGAATGTCCCCAAATAGAGGAAGAGGCCATCTTGAAGGCCCAACAGTTTGACCTCATTTACGCACAGTCTGGATACCTCTACACTATCATTTCAGATGCTCCCCGTGCAGGAACTTCCTACCATGATGTGTAGGGGGCATCCCATGCTATAGATGGCATCATAGGTTTTGTCTCCCAGCAACCACAACACCATCTGACACCACCTACGGTGCCACCACAACCAGGCAACACCCTTAGCGTTGCCTACCCAAACCAAGCTACTTACTATGCAAGAATGATGTCCAAGTTTGGCTCTACATCTTCTTATGTACCACCTGCGCCACAGCAACAGACCCATGCACCTATTTGGTAGGAACAACAATATGTGGGACATGTGCCCATGTTTGTAGTACCCCTATCACCCCAAGTATACTATGCACCACCCGTGCAAGACACCCAAACCCCTGCCCCAGCTCTGCCTGCTCCTTTAGGACAAGTGTTTGCACAACAAAAAAATCCCACCCAGCCAACCCCTAATAACCAAAAAGGGAAATATAGAAACAATCGAGCAAGGAATCAATGAAAAAAAAAACCGCAAGGAGGTGCTCAACAACCAAATCCTCCCAACTACACCGAGGCAAATCGGCCAGCTCAAAACCCCCATCAACCAAACCAACCTAGACACAACACTCCATTACGCATGAATCAACCATGCAAACTATCCGAGGTCTATGGGCACTATACACACGAGTGCCCTTTCATGGTTCATGCTAAGTAGGCCATTCACAATGAGGTTCAGCATGCTACCAATATGGCAGGTCCAGCTCAAGCCAACCCAACACCACCAGGATCTCCACCCATGGTGCTCCAAAACCCATTACCAGTCCAAGGACTGGTAGAAACTGCACCTGCTCCCCAACCCAATCCCACCACCCTGGGGGCACCTTTGACAGTAGAAACATGGGTTCACCGCCTACTAGCCTTGACAAATAAAGAGGTCAATTTGCATACCAGATGAAATCAGTACAACACTAACACCGAACCCACTGGCCCATCAGTGGGATTCACGTTCAAAACAACCAATACAACATCATGGATGACTTAGCCCAAACACCTATAGACATTTCCACTCTTGAGGTACTTAAAAATTTCCCAACACAGTGGAAATCCTTACTAGGAGCCCTCGGTTCTGTAGACCCCTCTAATTCCAAGTTGATCACATTCGACATGGAGAATGGAGAACCACAGATGCCATCAACCATTGCCTTCCAAATCCTGGTATCCATTTAGAATTTGGTCGTGCACTGGTGTATCATGGATGAGGGGGCATCTACATGTGTTATGTCAACCTTATTCTGGAAAAATCTTGGATCCCCAATTCTGCAACCATCCTCTACCACTCTGTGGGATTATTATGTCCATCCCACTAAAGCCCAAGGAATCCTCCCAGAAGTTCCCATCACATTAGCTGGGAAAATAGTGTTGATTGACATAGAGGTTGTCAATGCTTAGTTGGACTATAACCTTCTCCTCGGAAGAAGTTGTATGTACGCCATGAGAGCCGTAGCATCAACTTTTTTCCATCTCATGATGTTCCCTCAGATGGGAAAATCGTGATGGTTGACCAACTAACTTATCATGATTCAAAAGGGATAACTGCACCAGTCAATGTTATCCCTATGGTCAATACCATCGATCTGCAAGGGCTAACCATACCAGCCAATGTTATCCCAGTGGCCAACACCATGGTTGAAAACATACCACCTCCCCATTGTTGAATGTGGGCCCTAGGTTGTTTGTCAATACCACCATGATGGCTTCCTTCCCCTTAGTGTCACCTCCACTGACACAAAAATGAGACTGCAGATTTGTGCATGCTCTCATCTAGCACAACTGCACCTAAACATCAACCATAGCCGTAGCCCCAACATCAGCCACATCATTCGCATCCATAACATCATTCGCAGCCACAATATCATCCACAGTCACAGCATTATGCGTAGCTACAAACACATCCCCATCCCCACATACAACTATCAGGGAGTTATTTGGGCTCCTTCCTAGTCCACACAATTCCCTTCCTATTTCCCCCACCTGGTGTCATGAGTAAGCCAGTAATGGATACCTTAAACTTACCCAATTCCACATTGGGGATTCCCATGTGGTACCTCAATCCACTTGCCCAACCTTCGATGACCCAGGTAGTCTTAACCCCCATGCAACCCATTGCGGTCGAATCTCATCCTCCACCCAGCCCACAAAAACCAACCACCACACCCACACTGCCCCACCCAAAAAGGGCTAGGGGAAAAAATGTGAAAGCCACCACTGAACCTTGACAGACCCTGCCTTGCACCGTTTGTGAAGAACAGGTCCATGCAACTCAAAATTTCCCTAATATTCCCATAATTCGTGCACACTTGGATGCCATGGACACAATAGATAATATCCCCGTGGTTGAGCTCCCATAGTGAGAAACAAGTCATTGAGAACAAGCCATGCTTGCACCCTTTGTAGATTATATGGACACTATTCTCACCACTAACAAGTCTTGTGCAAGTTTTGAATGGCCCTAGCCAACCTTCAACAACATGCCCTTGAATCTAAGATCAGACTGATCGAAAAATTCCATCCCCCACCTCCTTCTTCAGACACCATGTCCATTTACATGATGTCCAATTCCACAGACCCTCTTGTCTCCAGCATCACCGATGGTCCATTAGACCTGTCTCTTCATTGCTTTTGCAATGATGAGGAGATACTTGAAGCCTTAATCGCCTCGGAATACCCATGGGACGACATACACCATTGCTCATTCTTCCTCCTCGAAGAACTTGTGTCATAGTCTGACCAATTTTTCCTGGAAACAAAATATTTCATTCATGGGAAAATCAACTGGTTCAAGAATCCCATCTCGGCACCAGATGCCTTTAAACAAGGTAACATGGCTAACATATTGCCAACCATTAAAATCAACATCTCAACCAATCCTGAGGTTGTTGAGGAAATCATGTTGGAGGCATATTGCTCCTTCGAATAAGTCGCTTCCTACAAAGCGCTCTTCCAAGAATTCTGCGACATCTTTTCCTAGTCCTACACTGAAATTCCCAGCTTGGATCCATCCATTGTGGAACACCACATCGTCACATGGCCCGATGTGGCCCCCATACGCCAAAAGCAACAACCCATCCACCCCTCCAAAGATGTTGCGGTCAAAGCTGAAATAGAGAAGTTGCGCATAGCCGGCTTCATCTACCCCATTGCTTGCATCACCTGGGTTTCAAATCTTGTTCCCACGAATAAAAAATAGGATACCATCCATGTTTGCATAGAATTTCGTGATATGAATTGGGCATGTCCCAAAGACAACTTCCCAACACCCTTCATCGATCATATTATCGATGCATGCACCGGACATGAGGTCTTTTCCTTCATGGACGGTTTTTTTGGATATAACCAAATTCAGATCCAGAAAGAATATTGTTACAATACTGCATTCGCAACCCCATGGGGCACATTCACGTATCATGTAATGCCCTTTGGTTTGAAGAACATTGGAGCCACCTTCTAGCATGCAATGACATATTGCTTCCATGAACTAATCCACATCATATTGTTCTACCTGGAATACCTTACCGCTCGATCACCAAAATGAGCACAACATATAGACTACTTGTAGCAAGTCTTTTTGTGATGCCGCAAGTACAAAATTCGCTTGAATCCCCTAAAGTGCATATTTTGTGCCCTAGCAGGACATCTGCTTGGGTTCATCATATCCCACAAAGGCATAACAGTGGACCCCCTCAAAGTTGAATCTATCCTTGATCTCCCCCCGCCACAAACTCGGCACCAACTGTAGAACCTCCAAGGCAAGGCCAACTTACTTCGCCACTTTGTGCCAGAGTATGCAACAAAATCCCATGAATTCATACGCTTGCTCCACACAAAAATCCCCTTTGTTTGGGATCAATAACCACATGAATCATTTGATGCACTCAAACAAGCCCTGGATTTTGCACCATTACTCTCAACACAAGACTTCACCCGAGACTGTATTATCTATGTGTCGGCCTCAGAGAATGCCATTGCTGGAGTCTTGGTCTAAAAAGATGACTCTCGTCACGAGCACGTGATTTATTGTCATCTAGAAACAAACAGGCCCCCCACTACGATATTCACCCGAGCAAAAACTGGCCCTCCCCATCATCTTCTCGGCTCAGAAGTTACGCCACTACATCATTGCAAACCATACCCGTGTAGTGGTTGATTCCAACCCAATGCGGTATCTACTAAGTCGTCGCCTTCTACAAGGCTGCGCAACCAAGTGGGTAGTCATCCTCCAAGAATTCGACTTGGAGTTTGTTTCCCCAAAAAGCACAAAGGCACTTGCGCTGGCTGCACTCATGACAGATATTCCCCCATTGACCACGTCACCTCCACCCAAGGATGACCTCCCTGATGATTTTCTATTTGTTATATATACAGAGGATCCATGGTATCAGGGAATCCTTCTATATTTTTGCACACAGAAGTTTGTAGCCCACTTAAACCATGAGTACAGGCAACACATTTGACATCAAGATGCTCACCATCTTCTAATTGGGGATGTTCTATATCATAGAGGCATTGATACCATCCTACATCATTGCCTCATCTGCGACGAGGCCAAGACAGTCCTTAACGACTATCATAGTGGAGCCTACGGTAACCACCTTTCAGGAATGGAAACTGCCTAGAAGATTCTACGTGCCGACTACTTATGGCCTTACATCTTCACTGATTCCATAGAGGCAGTCAAACATTGTTGCAGTTGTCAGCTCTTTGTACCAAAGGAAAGAAACCCCCTGCACCGTTACACCCCATAGTCACAGTCGATCCCTTTTGCAAATGGGAAATTGACTTCATGAGAATCAACCCTACCTCGGCCAATGACCATAAATACATCATTATGTCAGTTGATTACTTCACTAAGTAGGACGAGGCCATGCCGACATTGGATTGAAAAAGTGAAATGGAGGCATGTTTCTTCTTTAACCATGTTATTTCATGATTTGGTGTTCCCAAACAGTTGGTCTCAAACCATGGTAAACACTTTGAAGACGTTGTTTGGACTGAGCTTTCAACCATGTTGAAATTTGAACACCAGTACTAATCTTCCTACTACCCCTAGGGCAATGGCCAAGTCAAGGAGGTCAACAAAATCATCAAAACAATGGTCCAAAGGATGGTAGGAAACCATAAAACTAACTGGCACCACATGATATTTCTGCCCTATGGGCTTACCGCACATCCACAAAGACCACAACCAGTTTCACCCCCTTCTGCCTAGTATACGGCTTTGAATCAATACTTTTTATAGAATGTCAGATCCCATCACTCCACCTCGTGGTAGAAATCCTTCTTGATACTTTTCCTTTGGAAGAAGGACTCCTCTAATTCGAGCAAACCATAGAAGACCGCCGAGCTTCCCTCCAAGCCATTGAAGCAGCGAAAACATGGTCAAAGGCCCATTATGACTCCCATGTCCACCCGCGCACCTTCAGTGAAGTCGATATGGTTCTGGTCTATGACCAACCCAATGACAAGTTGGGAAAAGGAAAGTTTGAGTCAATGTGGTACAACCCATATGTCATCCATCGTTGCCTCGGAAAAGGGGCCTACACCTTCATTAAATCTGATGGACAACTCTTGGAGAACCCCCGTAACGGGATCTACCTCAAGAGATTTTATTCTTAACATCACCAATGAGTCGCTTGGTTTTCCTTTTTTGTTTTACAACATTTTTACCACAAATCAGAGACCCCCATTCAGGGGCAACACCATTAGCTACTAATTCAGAGTCACCCGGATCCTATTCGAGACACCCCTCACACCTTCGGGCTCAAATTTCAATCTTTTATCTTCTAATGAGACCATCGTCTCATGTTTAACAAGTAATTTTTGGGGCCACTTCCTAGAATTTACCTTAGTTTACGTACCACATGGTGATGTAAGTGTCTCCAGACTTGTACTTGCATCACACCTGCCTACTGTAACTCATGCGAAAATCCAGACCATCTCCCTGGAAGGCACATCATTTTATTTCAGCATATAATTGTCAAATCCGTCCACCGCACCTTATGTGGGTTTCTGGACCACCACCTGGAGGACGGATCATTTCTTTTGCATGCATTTGGTATATAACTGCCTCCAGATTTGCAATTACATCACATGTAGTCTATTCTATCCACCATAACTCTCCTGACCTCTTTTCGAGATTCACTTTGGTTTGCGTACCTCTACCACACTGACTTGTGTGCCTCTGCCACTATCTATCCCGTGCATGTATTGGCAGGTTTAAGAGACACCTGCTCCATCCATACTGCATGGATGAATTTTGGACCACTCTCCATTGTCTCAACATGGGGGCACCATCAGTGCCCCCTCGATCGGTTGACCATAGGCTAGAGTTTCCGTTAAGCTCTTTTCGGACTCCTAAAAGAATGAAAAGATTGTTGAGTGCAACTGCTTCCTTTCTCACTCGTTAAAGTATAAGAAAGGGTGTCTACATCGTCTCATTTATCTCCTTTTATGAACTATGTAGAATATCACATGAAAGGACCACCTTGGTACATCCAAGCCAAGACCATTCCCCTCTGCATCCTTTTATGCTTTCTTAGGCAGAGGGGCTGAACTCTACGAAAAATATCACCACGAGTTTTCGTTAAGCTCTTTTCCAACCTTCTCATCAAGAAAATATCACCAAGCAAACTTGGTTTCATTCATGCTCGTAAAATTATCTGAATGACCGTCCAGTGAGTATAGGTTTAACATTTTCTGGCCTGATTGGACTACCAATGGTAAAGAAGTCTCCCATCCCCCAAAGGATGCGAGAGCTCTCCTATGTACACTTTTAACCTTTTTCAGGAACATGAGACTATCAACGAAAAAGAGACCCCACTGGAGTCTTCTTCATTCTTTCAAACTCTCTAAAAATGAAAGCACCATTGAGCATTTACTTTCTTGGGATCGCTACCATTGAGAATCCATGAGATCATACCACAATGGTGTCTTTAGACACCACCCCACATATAACAGTTCAGCAACATTTTCACTTTAGGTTGCCTTTGTTTAGAGTACTCTGTGATGTGTCTTCCTTGGATCCCATCAATACCAAAAGTGTCTACCTCCCTGAAGCATTTCCCATTTGCAGTTACATTCCTGGTATTACAGCTATGATCCCTTTCCCATGAGTCAGTTTCATTTTCTTTCTAGTCCATCTTGCTATCATACTCTGAACAAAGGAAATTTGATTCCCCTGTGATTCTCTTCCCATGTTCAACTCCTCCCCCTCCCCCCCCATTTAGTGGGTTAGTCCTCATATTTTATCACATATTTCAATTATCTCCCTCGCGCTTCTAGTTAAGGAAACACAATTGCCTTGGCCAGTTGCAGGTCTCCCTCTGTCGACAACAACAAGCATATTCCATAGGATAGACCCAAAGGTCCCTGTATCTTGGTTTCATTAACCTCATTGATGAGTTCCTTGGACCACTTGAGAGGAGTCCTCAATGCCTCTCGGGATGGTTGTGTCTCACGTGCTCGACTACAGCTACATAATCACACCATTGAGATTCGTATAGGGTATTTGTCCATGTATTATTTGGTCAAAGACCCCGTATGTCACTTGACTCTAACACATTGATGAGTCTATGTGAGGGACCCCAATAGGTTCATGTCCCTTGTGATTTCTGGGTTGCATTAGAGACAGTGTTCAAAAGCCCCAGCAGTGCTTCTATATAGATTTATGATTGATGCAGCATATTTGTACCACAGAGACTCCGACTCTCTGTCAGTGGGTCCCTACAACTAGGCACCGTTCCAGATCTAGTAGACCATTAGTCATGAAGATATAGCATTCCATGAGAATGCCATGGGTCCAATGTAGCAGTTCTTCATATCAGTATTATATTCAGCCTCTCATTGAGGCAACCACTATTGTAACAACATTTGTACATGATCGGCTCTTGTATTATAGATCTTAGATCACATTATTCTTTTAACATTGTTATGAGCATGGGGATTCCCACCTCGTCCATATACATGTCACACATTATTTGTTTCTCACCCATTGATGGGAACCATATTAATACAAAAAACAAAAGCCACCATGCCCTATCCCAAAAAGCACCACCTCTCCCTAGAAAATCCTATGATGTTTGTCAGCAATACGATGAGATCCTGCCCTCACACATTAGGGGGTAATCTGTTCACCCAAAAAATCCCTCAATAAGCGCTACATGACCTACACCACCTAAAGAGATCCATTACACTACCCTCATTTGACCCCCACACCCTTGCGAAGGCTCAAAAACATGAAAAGGGCTTAAAAATCCCTAACAAGAGCCAAAATAGCTCTCATAGGGGCTAAAACATCCAAAAAGGGGGCTAAAACCCCTCAAAGGAGCTTAAAACCCCCAAAAAACCTAAGACTTGGGCAAAAAGGGGCTAAAACCTTGACCAAGGGATTAAAACCCTAAATCTCTAGAAAAAAGATATAAATAGAGGGGTGGGGGTCACTCTCAAAACACTCCTTCTCTCCCTATCATGATGCTACCCATGTGAGTGCCTTGATACCCTTTACCTCTTGAGCCATTCACCCTCCCTCTCTTCCATGCGGCTCCACAAGCCAAGTCTTCATCCCATTGAGAGGTGCTCCCAAATCTAGGGCATGGTGGCCCATTTCCACAAAGAAGGTATAACCATTTTTTTTTGTTGATAGCTTACATTTTTGGATTGTTTTGTTCGCAGGTTTGTTTGCTAATGGTTTTCTGTAGGTTTCCCTTTGATTTCCTATAGCCATCTTTTGTTTTCTAACCATTTCCTGCAGGGTTTTTAAAGGTTATCTATAACGTTTCTTTACATCTTTTCTTCCACACATAGGAACCGTACCCTCCCATCATATATATGGGAGGTAGTTGTTCCTTCCTATAGCAAGGGAAAAATCCCCACTACAAGGAGTTTGTAGTCAAGTTGGGCACTAAAAACATCAATGTCAATCAAAAATTTTTTACCAGCTAACTCAATAGGAATGTTCATGAGAATCCCTTGTGGTTGAGTAGAGTGACCATCGTAGGCATGAAGAGAAGTGGTGGAAGGTTGGAGGGTATGGGATTCGATTTTCTACCAAAAAAAGGTTGACATGATGCAGGTGGATTCCCCCTCATCAATAATGCATTGATATATGACCAAATTCTGAATTGAGACGAGAACCTGGGAGGCAATGGTAGATGACATCCTGGGATCACCTTGATCCAAGTTGAATGTGATCAACCTGCAATGAGATGGATCAATGACACCTAGCACAAAAAACAATGCTTTACTCTATGATGGGAAATTTGTAATCACTTCAAATGCGGACATGCTTGTAGGATATAGGGCCAAGTCATCAACTATACTATTGTTAAGGGAAGCTCTGGTAGTAACATTGTTTGTGACACGAAGCATAGGGAAGCGAGGGACTCTAGCCGCCCCATCGATTAGGGGTCTTGGTAAGTGCAAAGACATATCAGAAGGCGTAGAGGTAGACGCCACTGGGTTAATGATTTATGTGGTGGATGCATATTGGTTGCATCAATTCTGGAGGTTGAATTCAGATGACAATGTCATAAGGTGATGGAAACCATCCTCAGCAGGTGGGGCCAAGGGTTGGGTTGCAACCATCCATTGGTGTGGTATGTGGTTTTAGAGCACCATAGGCGGAGGACCTAGTGGCATTGGGTTTGGATGAGCTGGATCAACCATGTTCGAATCATGTTGGTTTTCATTTTGGAGAAGATCTTGGATGCAAGCCATGTGAGGAAACATATGAGTGTAATGAACATAGGTGTTGCAGATAGTACACAGATGGTTGGTCTATAATTATGGGTTATTCCCATGCCGATTGGGATAGTGGAGTTTCTATGCAAGAGGTTCGACACCGTTATTGTTTGGAGGATTGGCCTATTGGCCTCCTCCTTGGGTCTGATTATTTCCTTGATTTCTACCTCGCTTGTTCTTTCCCTTCCCTTGTTGGTTATTGGGAGTGGGTTGGTTATGAAGGTTTTGCTAAGCATAAATTTGTCCTGTAGAAACTGAAGGAGCTAGGCCCGAAGCCAGAGTGGATTGCATAGGTGGTGCATAATAGGCCAAAGGAGTTGGAGGGGATGAAAATGTGGATTCTTGGACAGAATATGATTGTGTTAAACAAGTTGGTCCATCGACATGATGAGTTGGTGCAGGAGTCACGTAGGAGGGGATGGATCCAGACTGAGCCATCATACATGAGTAATCGTGGGCATAATTGGGTTGGGAAACATGATGGGTGTTTCCTAGGTGTTGTGGCATCATGGGAAAGGTCATGTAGAATTGAGGATGTTGGGTGATAGATCCTATGACTCCATCAGTAACGTGGGATGCCCCCGAGGTATCACGGCGAGAGGTGTCATCTCGAGGAGCATCGAGTATGATGGTATATAAGTAACCGGACTAGGAATAGATCAAGTTGAACTGCTGAGCCTTCATGATGGATTCCTCCTTGGTTTGGGGTCAATTATATGTGACATCCTTGGCTATGTGGGGGAATAATTGTTTAATAAACCAGTCAAGGAAGATCCTATCATCTGATTGGATCTTGCACAAGCTACGTCGACATTGCTACTAATGATATGATCCATGATGTGGGTAACTATGGTTTGGAAATAGTATAAAAGTATATCCACTCCCTCATCATATCAGGAAATGTGATGTCCCAAGTTGAGTGTACATACCTGAACTCTCTTCAATTCTATAAATTATATTAAAATTTCTAAACTTGAACTAATTTACACAATGACTTCTCAGACTCGGAAAATAAGGGGTTTCTTCTAGGAAATTTTGCAGGAAAAAGGAGTGAGCATTGGGAAAAAACCAAAGAAAATAAGAAATGGAATTCCCTCTTCCCTATCACATTTATATCTGGTTCCATTTAGGGTTGAGAATCTGCTCTGCGGAAACCTACTACCACGTTTCTGGGCAGCCGAACCGTGAAACTGAGTGTAGTTCGATCTGTTTTAACTAGGGACTTTTGGAAACTTGCAGAGGGTTTTTACAGCCTTAATATAGCATAGTTAAATGGTTTGGACATTTTTCATAAGTTCTATGCATTTATGAGAATTTTCAGATGAATTTGTATTTTTCTGGTAGTTTTGGCCAAGGGAAACCCTACACAGAGGAGGATCCAGAAAGGTGGTACAAACCAAACAATGAATGGATTTGGATCTGAATATATGTATTTGGTCCTATTAGTGACCCACGGGAATTGACAAGGCTAATTTTGAGTTCACAAAACTTGTTTTACATCAATTTTAGCAAAACTAGTTATTAAAAGCTAGTAATCTAGCTAGGGTCTAAAAAGAGCAGTTAAATAAACTCAGATTCATTTCTGTAAAACATAAAAATTGCAACAGAGATAAATATCAGCTTAATGAACATATAAAATCACTTCAATCACTTCCCCACCTAACATATTTCTTTTAGCACTCATATTTATTCATTTCCCCTCATATAGTGATAAAATAGACCGTTTTGGTGAAACTAAAGGCAATTTTATTTAGGGGCAGGGATGTTTCCACCTGATAAAATTAATTTACAGAATATTATGACATTATAGAACATAAATTACATAATGGACCGACCATTACAAATATGCTCCAAAAATGAGAGGCGGGAGGCCCGGATCATGACCAGCAAGGGGCTGTGAGCATAGGTCAAACATGGGATTCACTGGAGCTCGACCTGCACTTGATGGAATATGAAAAAAAAATTTATAATCCTTCAATTTCTGCAAGCTATCGCTTTATACCTGCAATGGAAGAGAAGGAAATGGAAGGAGAGAGGAATGGAAGGCTAGGGCTCATCTCCCAGTAGTCTGAGGCACAACAGTAAGAAGTAATGCTCACATAAGCATCAAGTAATAAAATCATCAACCAAGCTGAATAATGGAGTTTTAAAGTCCCTTAAGTAGACCTTGGGTGACTTGTTGAGCAATTCATTCACCCATTGAACAAGTAACCCACTTTCCAATCTTGTTCCAAAGCCATGAGTGGCCCTACTTGATGGTATTAGCAGTTTTGGTTTGCAAATGATGTTTCCTTGTTTGCATAACTTAACCCAAAGTGGAAATTTGACCTCCTTGAGAAAAATAGCAAGTATGAAGCTTAGTAAATCTTTCCATGTTTTTATCCTTCAGTCCAAAATAGAAACTGCACCCTCCTTGAGTAATTAGCAAGTTTGTGCATAAGGTAATCTTTCCTTGATTTTCATCCTTGCACCAAATTGGAAACTAATTTGAATAGTTTCTATCTTTTCTATGACATGTTTCTTTTTCCTTCTTTTGCATTGTTTCCATTTTCCCATTCTTGGAAAGTTTCCTAATGCAACCTCCTTCCTTGACAACTCATTTCCACCATTAAATATTTTTCATAATAATTATCTAATTACAAATAACATGAATTTAGAAAGTACATGCTTCCATAGTTTTAAATAATCAAAATTCCTAGGAATCATTAATTAATGCAATTTTTAACCCTTGGAAACTTGAAAAGGTAAACACTTTCAAAGTCCCTTCAAGGGAGGGACATGACAGTCCTCCCCTCCCAAGTCTGCCTGTCCTCAAGCAGAAGCACTCCAGAGTGCTGCAAAATTTGTCATCCATGCTTCTATTGCACCACTATGATTATAGTCATTTCTGAAATGACCACTTCTTTCAAAAAAATTGTGAAACTAGTTAAGGTAACCGATTATAATGCTTGGATCCCACTTCCTCCTCTGCAAGGATCCAAAATTTTCTGCCCCTTTTGGAAATATTTCATTCCAAATAATTCCAGGGTCCCATGGTATTATTTGTCCCCTTCCAAACATCAGTAACACATCAGTAACAACAACAAAATTCTATCATCATAGAAGATGAAAATGAGGATGTGAAAATCATACCACTACACTGACAATTGATCACTTTCCATGCCAAACTGGATATCTTCGAGACTCTCCCATCAAGCATGGAACTTCTTAATGTGGGACCAAATCATATTGAGCCTCTCTAAAGTATGAAAATCCATGCGCAAGGTAGCAGTGGAACTCACGTCATTGTTGTTATGAATGCATAGGTGTTTATCCCATGCCCCTCCATGTATACTAAAATAATTATATAGCATCCATACATGTTCATGCCACTTCTCATACAATTTATCTGATGTGTCCAATATCTCTCCATTGATGGAAGCAAGATTTTCACCCTCCAGTGCACACATCTCAATCATGTGTCTAGCCACCCAATCAATGGACATACAAAATTTCATGCTGAATGATTCAAGTGGGGATAATTCATCTACTACTAATGCACTTATCAAACTACATGGCTTGACCATCAATCCCTCATCTGGAAGAGTGGAAGTATCATGCTCCTCTTATGGCATCAACAACAAAAATCCTTTCACCCAATTTTCATCCCCACATGATGTGGGTGAAATAGAAGTGTGGGGTGAACAATTGTGAGTCAAATCCCTACAATGCTCATTCATCAAGATAATGGATCCACAACTTCCTCCATTAGTTTTCTCTATGACAGTGTGATCATGTGCCTCCTCCAAAATTGTACAACATATTCCTAGAGGAAGCTCATAATCTCTTAGGAACCATACAAGTGTTTGGTATTCATATTGCTTGACCTAAAAATCCTCAAGCACCTGCAAATTAGAATGCACCTCATGTGCATGGGAGGTCTCTAATAGATGCAAAATAAGTCTTTGTTGTTGTTCACATGTCCAGACAATGTCAGTCACAACAAAAATTTTATTGCAGAAATAAAATTCTTCACCTCCCAAGGTCTTCATTCCCAAGGTGCCTCTATCCACCCAATAAATGGACGAACAAGGAATTTTATTTGCTGATCCATATTGAATGTGATCAGCCATATTTATGAAAGAGAAGAACACTTCATCCTTCCTCTCAATCTCAATGAATTCTTGGCCCCTATTTTCTTCCTCATAGATTTTCACAAGCACCTGCAAATCTACTCCTCCCTCATGGCTATCCTTCACATGAGATTCAACCATTATACCCAAAACATTTCCTTCCATGTAGCATGAAAGGTGTGACACCTTCAACTCCTTCTGAAGTTGAAAGATCTGCAACTCTGACTCTTGAAGGGATCTTTGTGTTCTCTTCAATAAGTTATTGGTGATCTCCAACTTATTAGTCAGATTATCTGATTTTTCTTCTTCCTTCTTGAGTGCACTATGGTACATTTCAGCCACCATGAGGAGATATTCTTTATCAGATATTAAGTTCAAATATTCTCCTTCATCTTGGCCATTTCTTCTTTCAATGCTCTGCACTCCTCCAGAAAGGCTTCTCCTTCTATATCTCCACTAGAAGCTTTCCAAAAACATCTTACCACCAAGGCATTGATGTCAACAAAGTTTTCCATGGCTTCCCTAAGATTCTTTCTATCCTTCTTTAGTGATCCACTCAAATAATGTGGCTCACCAAGAATATTATTGTTGAGCCTCATTTTTCTATTATTTTTTGGCATTAAAATAACACATTTACATGCATATTTTATTATCTTTTGTGTATTTTATGTCATGTAGATCGTTATTTAGCATGAGGTAAGAACAAATTTAATGTTTATTCAACTTTGGTTATTAATATCATTTTTATGACTTTATTAACTTAAATCTATATTATTTAAAGCATATTTGATATATTTATTGATTTATGTATTTGTTTGCAGATTTCATAACCCTTTTGGGCGAATTTATAAACAAAATGTGTTCAACTTACCATTCAGCCCAATTTGCACAACCATTGTCCAGTTCATCATGCAGTTCATCATCTAGCTCGTTAATCAGGCTGCACATTGTCCATAACCGATCTCAGGCATTAAACATTCAAGCAATATGCAAACTGTTTTGTGGACCACGTGCCTAGGTGATAGCATAATCAACAATTTACAAGGATCATCGGTGCGTTGATTTTGCCAACACCAAGTTGCTCACTTCCCACGTGTTTAAAGAAGGCACGCTCTTGTTCTAGAATTGTTCGTGGCCTCGTCCAAATTAGCCACTAGTTTGTGCATTTAAAACAATGAATGACCTTTGTTATGGAAGATTTCCCTCACACCAGTTCGTGTGCCATATCTGAAGTATGTTCACGTTGATGAAGGACCTGTGTTTTAATAAACTCGCCATCATGTACACTGTCTACGTCAAACACAATACTATCAGTTGTGCCAAAGGAGGGGTTGGATGCCACATCATATGTTGAGGAGATTCGTTCATGTTGTAGAAGGAGCTCTCATTCTAGAGACTCGCTACTGTATATTCTTCACTTCCAACATGCCGCCATCAACCACGCTGGAGAGGAAGCCTACATGCCAAGTTCACAATGAAGAAAACCATACTTACACCAAATAAGGGATATGCCTATGTGCTGGCCTGTAAACTGTTATTTCCTTTTATGATTGACTAAGTTTAGAAGATCAGTCGACCACTAAAGGGTTGACTTGCTCAATCTCTTGAAAACAGTGTGTATATAAACACCTCTATGCAGAGAGATAGGTGGTTGATCAATCTATTAGATAGATAGTTAGTTTTCTTTGAGGGAAGGATATTGTAACCATGTTCCTTTTGTTTAATAAGAACTCTATGCTTTGTTGTTTATGATTGCATGTGCGAGCATTCACCAGGCATTATCCATGATTGCTGAGAGGGCCCCTTGACAATCTGTGGTTTCTATTTTTCGTACGAGTTTTTGTTATCTCATCCTTACATATAAGTAGTTTTATTTCTAATTTGTTTAGGTAGTTAAGTTTCTGCAATCATTTATTTCTCTGTTTCCTATAGCATGTATCTATTGTAGTTAATAAACTTCATACTATGCTGTTAATGTAGTTTTTGTTTATAAATGGCCGGTCATGTATAGTTTTCTTTCAGGTTTGCTTTAAATCCTTTCATTCTTAGCTTATTGTTCAGTCTTATTTACAAGCATATAGAATAGGTTGTTTTTATCAATTTAAGTAGAATTTAAATAGGCACATAGAATAGGTTGTTTTTATCAATTTAGATATATTAAGTTCTATTTATTCCTGTTATAATTTTATGCAATTTAAATTCCAGTTTGTTTATTAATATGCAATGATTTTTTTCATGTATTTGTCATTGTTTATTTCACTATTAAATACGATGATTAATTAGGTTTAAATTCTGTCTTTATGCATCTTGTTTTCATATGCACAAAATCAATTGATAATTAAATCATTTAGGTCTATTTTTAGTATTTTCTGTTTATAGCCTTTCATTCAGAGTGTGTGTTTGGACTGTCATTTGGACCTTCCTTCCAGACTACCATCCATCCTTCCATCCGACCCTTTAGTGTTTTTAATTTATTTTTAACCTATTTTCAATTTTATATCTTTGGCCTTTTGTATTCTGTTTTGGGTAATTAGGTATTAGTTACATTTAGCCCTTAGGACCTTAGGTTAGATTATTTTAAAATACTTATCAAAAGCTCTTTTTGTATTTGTTTCCAATTAAAGCATGTTTTTGAGTTATGATTTGATTTGCATCTTTTTCCTTTGATTTCCTTGTTCAACACTATTGCAATATTTGATAAATTCACCTCTAGTTTAATTTAATTCATTTTTGCGTATATTAAATTTAGGGTTAGACATATTAATTTCTAGAAAATACACCAAAGCTTTGACACGAGCATAGGATTTATTTCTTGAATTGTATGGTTATTGAAAATGCTTATAAGTTAGAACATTAGAGAAGTCTTCTTAATTAAGTTCTCTTTACTAATTTTCTATTTGCATCTCTTATTCAGTTTGCTTTATTGAGTTTTCTATTTTTTTCTCTTACTTATTTTTCCATTCACTTGTTTAATTTTTCTTTGTATCCCAGCCTTTTAAGTAGTTGTTGATGGTATCCTTGTTGATTAGGAGTTATTCGCATTTCCAAATATACACTCTCTTTGCTTAATTAGTTTTTGAAGTCACTAAATAGACTTTGTTGTAAAAAGTAGTGATTGTATTATCATTTGTTGAATAAAGTTATATATCTTGATCTTATTTTAGTTTGATGTTTTGTCTTGTTTCAATCACATTAATAATTAATTTTTAGGATTTTGAATCGGTTTTTCATTTTGAAAGATTTTTCAATCTTTTGTTTATTAAAATATTTTCTACAACACCCTAGGAACCCTTCTACCTTTGCATATATTTTGTAGCAACTCAAAGTCTACCAACTCCGGTTGATAATTAAATATTAGGTGTATTTAAGATAGTAGAACACACACCCGTGTATTAATCTAGCCGATATAACACCCAACATTTTGGCGTCGTTGTTGGGGAGTTGTTCTATAAGGTAGAACAAATAGAATTTGTTTATGAAGTTTAGTGATAGGTTGGTGGTGGGGGAGTGGTAAGATGAGAGGTAAGAACCTGCAAATCTATTATAATAGGCACCCCCAAACCTAGTAGTAGCGGTAGTCTAGGTTTTCTTTTAGTTCAGTTTTTCATGAACGGAGTCTAGATAGATAAGGATAGATAAGTTGCTTTTACACAGCAAGGGGAAGGGGAAACGGTAAGATGCAAAGACGATCTCACTGCAGAATTTCCATAGTGTGACAGCCTGACGCATCCACTTTAGTGGGTATCCCCAAATCCTTGTTGTTCTTTTTTCGCACAATTATGTCTACTTTACGCAAAGTTTGATTTATTTCCCTTAAGCATGCTTTTATTTTCGCAGACATAGATAGTTTTCTTTTTTTCATAAGTTCAATTTTATGTACGTGTTCCTTTAGGTAATTTAATTTCATACAACTTAATTGTATGCGAGTGTAGGACTTATTTTACAATTAACTCACTTAGTGGTGTTGTAAGTACCACCCATCCTGCTAACAAACTGACAGGAACATTTGCAAGAGGAACCCCAATATAATGTATGAATAGTTATTTATGTCGTGGGAAGATATGGTAGGAAAGAAGGATGAAGAATTTGTTACCTTTGAATTCCCTTTTAGAGATCTAGGAGGAATGGCACAAATACAGTACGTTCCCCCGTCCATTTTTCCAAATTTCCATGGACTAGAGAATGAAGACCCTGATGAATTTTTATTTCAATTGGAAATACTTTGTAGAGCATATAATGTTCAAAATGTGAATTTTTTCCCTCTTACTTTGAAAGGAACGGCCCTCCAATGGTTCATGAGCCTAGGTGGAAATTTCATTCAAACATGGGAAAACATGAAACATATGTTCTTGAAAAGATACCAAGGCTATTATAGGGTTAATGAGGAAATCCTTGAAATAACACAGGGAGAAGAAGAAACTTTGGAAAATTATGTCAAACGCTTTTAATACAACCTTGAAAGATCAAAACTAAGACAGTCAGGGAAAGATACCTTGAAAAGACTTTTACTCAAGGGAATACAAAACGAATATCTAGAAATTTTAAACCTGATGGAAATAGGTGACATGTTTCAGTTATCATATGATAATGTTTGTGAATTATGTAGAAGGTATTCAAGAGGAAAATTTAAGATTAGTAAGAATATACCCTCTTCTCAACCTCATCTTAACCCCTGTCAACCTTGTTCACAAATCCTTTCTGTCCCATCTGATGATCATAGGGATACTCTCTCTTATGATGCAACACTTCCTGTTCTGCAATATTTTCAACATTATCCCATTTTCCAAGCAGGATCAATCACACAAGCTAATTAATTACACCTGTCACAATTACCTTCTCATAAACCTCCTCTATGCCTTACGCATATTCATGTTCAATCTATTCCACATTATAACAACAATAAAGCAATACAATATGCTTACAGTATTGAACTGCAACATTTATCCACCTTACCTACCTCACCAACATTATTGCAAGAAATTTATACAAGACCTCGAGAGGTGGTAGATCTAGGAGTCATAAAAAATACAAAAGAAAGTGAAGTTTCTACTTGGCATTTTCCACAATAAGATAAGATTGACATGAAATGGATCACAGTTGATGTAGAAAAAACATTAGAACCTGAATATTCCCCGTCCTTAAACTCAAATTCTGTACACATTCTAGAGTTCAATGAGATATTTCATGACATAACAAATGAATAAGAAAACATAGAATACATAAGTCACATTGAAATATGGTTCCAAGAAGGGACTAAGTCATGGTACCATCCTCTTCTTCAATGTTTACTACTGCTAAATCAAACAACTCGGTTGATTCATCATATTCCGGTAATTATTGTACTATTTTTCTTTTATTAAATAAATAAGAGTACTATAGGTGACTCTTTCTTTTTATGAATAAATATGAATCATATAACAAGTGGTTCTGTAGCTTAATAATAAGAATTTTATCTATAAGCAGCTCATGGAGTGTTATTTGAAAGAAAAATTATGATCGTAAGATATCTTAAACCTTTCTTAAAAATTATAGCTTATAGTGATGATTAAAACAATTCTCTATACATCATTCTGAACTATTTATTTTATGATTCAGACATGTATATTCTTGATTTTCTATTTTAAACAATTGCATGATAAGAATTACTCTCATTATTATCTTTTTTGAATCTTACCTTAAACCTATGGATTACTAGTTCATTCTACTTGTTATCAAAACTTGTCTCTTAAAGTATCTTTGTGTGATAACTTGATAGCAGGTGGAATTTTTGCATGTGGGGAACATTACTTCACTTTGTAAAGAAGAAGGACTGTTAGGTTAAGGAACAACTTTTAGTTATTATCTTTTGACATAATTTATGATTAAGTTCAGTATGAAAAGTATTTGTAAATTTATTTTTGCAAAATTGAATTATGTGTTTTAGTAGGGCTTAGCACGCTCTAGTACCAATCTCCTTCCATATCTTTAATATCATTATACAAGGAAACCCGCCGGGGTATTGAATAGGTCTGCTGGCAGCGGGTGAATGCTAAGTAAAAGATTTAAACAAGGAAGCTCGATAAATGAAAGTAAACCCACCGGGGTACTGAACAAGCTCACTGGTAGCGAGACTATCCTTGCATGGTACCAAGATAAACCCGTCGGGGTACTGAACAAGCCTACTTGCAGCGGGGAAATATTGGGTAAAAGAGACCTGGTTAATGCACTACTATGCACATGATTCGAAGAATAATGATAAATATGAAGAAAAATTTTCAAATTTTATTTTATGGCCGATTATTTTTAATGTCATTTGAGAATCACTGTAAGTGGGGATTGGATCTAGCCATCTCATTCAACAAATACCTAGGATGTTATTATCCAAGAAATGGGACCCATAGCTATAAAATTTCACACACTCCGAGGTAAACTCAGAATATCTTATCATGACAAGATATCTTTAAAATAAGGCACAGATGACTAGCTTTTCCTCTATCATACTCTCAGTTATCTTATCAATATTTGAATGGTCTTTCTACGCACTGTTACATTTTTTCATGAATATATATATCTGAATCATTTCCATTTACTAGTTAGTTTTTCTTTTTACGAATAAATAAAACAACATGATAGGATTCTTGTTACATGGAACAATCAGATCTTCTTTCTCATGGCATGAGGACATGGCATACCTTTGGTTTGGGGGGGAGGATTAGGAAAATTAGACTGTTGTTTTTATTTTTATTATTTATGACAGATCTATTTTCTCTGATAAAATGATAAGTGTTTTTCAGGATAAATTAGCAATGGAACTTGATTATAGAATGAAGTATATTTTTACAAAAGATCAATATGGAGGACTATATTAAGATTGAAGGATAATCCAAATGAAATACCACATGATGATCTAAAACTTGGTGATATTATAGCACTTACGACTAAAATTTGCTGACCAAATTTTGTTTTTGGAAAATAGTTTTTACCTCCATGAGAGTGCTTTGATCTTAAAAGTGTTTTAGTTATCATTTCGTTGTTAGTAACCCTATCCTTTTACTCAATCGTGCATGTATACTATCAAATGATTAATTTTATACCTTTTGTGTCATACGTGCAAATTGTCTAAAGTTTTACTTTGGACATGGTTGAAATAATTATAAACTTTGTTGAACACATGGTTGAACTAATTATGAACTTTATGAACTCACTTATTCATGCATATGCCTGCTGTTGGCTTACATTTCAAAGTTCGCTTTGACAATTTGATCAGTCTTATCTTTTTCTTTGCTTAGTGGGACCTGGCATTTCTCCGGTTTGGGTGAATGTTGAGCCTCATTTTGTTATTATTTTTTGGCATTAAAATAACACATTTGCATGCATATTTTATTATATTTTGTGTATTTTATGTTGTGTAGATCGTTATTTAGCATGAGGTAAGAACAAATTTAATGTTTATTCACTTTGGTTATTAATATCTTTTTTATGACTTTAATAACTTAAATCTATATTATTTAAAGAATATTTTATATATTTATTGATTTATGTATTTGTTTGCAGATTTCATAACCCTTTTGGGCGAATTTATAAACAAAACGTGTTCAGCTTACCATTCAACCCAATCTGTGCAACCATCATCTAGTTCATCATGCAGTTCGTCATCTAGCTCATTAACCAGGCTGCACGTTGTCCATAACCGATCTCAGGCATTAAACATTGAAGCAATCAGCAAACTATTTTGTTGACCACGTGCCCAGGTGATAGCATAATCAGAAATTTAGAAGGATCTTCGGTGTGTTGATTTTGCCAACACCAAGCTGCTCACTGCCCATGTGTTTAAAGAAGGCACACTCTTGTTCTAGAATTGTTCATGGCCTCTTCCAAATTCACCACCAGTCTACGCATTTAAAACAATGAATGACCATTGTTGTGGAATATTTCCCTCACACCAGTTCGTGTGCCATATCTGAAGTATGTTCACACTGATGAAGGACTTGTGTTTTAAGAAACTTTCCATCATGTACATTGTCTGCATCAAACACCACACTGTCAGTTGCGCCAAAGGAGGGGATGCATGCCACATAATATGTTGAGGAGATTTGTTCACATTGCAAAATGAGCTCTCATTCTAGAGACTCGCTACTATGTATTCTTCGCTGCCAACATGCCGTCATCAACCACACTGGAGAGGAAGCCTACATGCCATGTTCACAATGAAGGAAACCATACTTACACCAAATAAGGGATATTCCTATGTGCTGGCCTATAAACTATTATTTCCTTTTATGATTGACTAAGTTTAGAAGAGAAGTCGACCCCTAAAGGGTCGACTTGTTCAAACTCTTGAAAACAGTGTGTATATAAACATCTATATGCAGAGAGATAAGTGGTTGATCAATCCATTAGATAGATAGTTAGTTGGCTTTGAGGGAAGGATATTGTAACTATGTTCCTTCTGTTTAATAAGAAATCTACGCTTTGTTGTTTATGATTGTGTGTGCAAGCATTTGCCAGGCATTATCCGTGATTGTTGAGAAGGACCCTTGACAATCTATGGTTTCTATTTTTTGTATGAGTTTTTGTTATCTCATCCTTACAGATAAGTAGTTTTATTTCTAATTTGTTTAGGTAGTTAAGTTTCTGCAATCATTTATTTCTCTGTTTCCTGTAGCATGTATCTATTGTAGTTAATAAAATTCATACTATGTTGTTAATGTAGTTTTTGTTTATAAATGGTCAGTCATGTATAGTTTGCTTTTAATCCTTTCATTCTTAGGTTATTGTTTAGTGTTATTTACAATCATATAGAATAGGTTGCATTTATCAATTTAAATAGAATTTAAATAGGCACATAGAATATGTTGTTTTTATCAATTTAGATAGATTAAGTTCTGTTTATTCCTGTTATAAGTTTATGCAATTTAAATTCGATTTTGTTTATTAATATGAAATGATTTTTATTTTATTTTCATGTAGTTGTCTTTGTTTATTTCACTGTTAAATACGATGATTAATTAGGTTTAAATTCTATCTTTATGCATCTTGTTTTCGTATGCACAAAATTAGCTGATGATTAAATCATTTAGGTCTATTTTTATTATTTTCTGTTTATAGCCTTTCATTCGGACTGTGTGTTTGGACTGTCATTCAGACCTTCCTTCCAGACTTCCATCTAGCCTTCCATCCGACCTTTAGTGTTTTTAATTTATTTTTAACCTGTTTTCAGTTTTATTTCTTTGGCTTTTTGAATTCTGTTTTGGGTAATTAGGTATTAGTTACATTAGCCCTTAGGACGTTAGGTTAGATTATTTTAAAATACTTATTAAAAGATCTTTTTGTATTTCTTTCCAATTAAAGCATTTTTTTGAGTTATGATTTGATTTTCTTCTTTTGCCTTTGATTTCCTTGTTCAACACTATTGCAATATTTGATAAATTCACCTCTAGTTTAATTTAATTCATTTTTGCGTATATTAAGTTTAGGGTTAGACATATTAATTTCTAGAAAATACACCAATGCTTTGACACTATAATAGGATTTATTTCTTGAATTGTATGGTTATTGAAAATGCTTATAAGTTATAACATTAGAGAAGTCTTCTTAATTAACTTCTCTTTACTAAGTTTTCTATTTGATTCTCTTATTTAGTTTTCTTTATTAACTTTTCTATTTGTTTCTCTTACTTAGTTTTCCATTCACTTGTTTAAGTTTTCTTTGCATCCGATCCTTTTAAGTAGTTGTTGATGGTATCCTTGTTGATTAGGAGTTATTCGCATTTCCAAATATACACTCTCTTTGCTTAATTAGTTTTTGAAGTCACTAAATAGACTTTGTTGTAAAAAGTAGTGGTTGTATTCTCATTTGTTGAATAAAGTAATATAGCTTGATATTATTTTAGTTTGATTTTTTGTCTTGTTTCGATCACATTAATAATTAATTTTTAGGATTTTGACTCGGTTTTTCATTTTGAAATATTTTTCAATATTTGGTTTCTTAAAATATTTTCTACAATGCCCTAGTAACCCTTCTACCTTTGCATATATTTTGTAGCAACTTGGAGTCTACAAACCTCGGTTCATAATTAAATATTAGGTGTATTTAAGATAGTAGAACACATGCCAGTGTATTAATCTAGTCGATATAACACCCAACAATCCCCCAGCAAGGTTTCTTCTTATAATAGCTGACATATGTGACCATTTTTCTTGTGGCATGGATCCACCACACAAAACTCATCCTCAACATACAGGTCAGCCTTTGAATTTTCTACACACTCACTTCCATGATGTGAAGTGGAGGGTATATTTGAAGGTTGGAATGACATTATATCAAAAATAATTTCATGCCTTGTCATTAAAGCTTCATCATGCTACAATAAAGTCCAAAATTCTGAACCATGTTCCTCCCTTTGCATCAAATTTCTCTCCTTTGAATTTTCTAGTTTACACCTAGCTGGTGGGGGCTTGTCTCCCACTTCATTAGGAAGATAAACCGATGATTTAAGATCTGATATATTTTCTTATTTTGGATCTGATCCAAAGTGTCCCTTATCACCATTGAAAACACAAGCCTTCTTTGCACTTATTTTGGGATAACCAACAGAGAAACTAGGAGTGAATTTCTCTCCTTCAAAATGGGCCTTCATTTTGTAGTCCTCATCTGCACATGAAGTATTTTCATCCTCCCATGGATAAGATGGTTGCTGGTGAAAATGGCTACTGCAAAATTCATAACCTTTGTCATCCATGTTATTCATCTTACCATATTACCATACAAATACTTTGATGGCCTGCTCCTCCACCAATTTTTTTGGTTCACACCCAAGTGGTGTGGCCTTGTTTTCTTCTTCCTTATGTGGCTCCTAAGGTGACTGTAACTCTGATTTGTTTTCCTCTTCCTTATGTGGCTCCTAAGGTGGCTGTAACTCTGATTTGTTTTCCTCTTTTGGATCTGATCCAAAATATGTCTTTCCACCACCATGCGAACCCACATCCTTATCAATGGTCTGAATATCACTCACAAGGAAGCTGGAAGTGCATCCATCTTCATTCTCTTGTTGGAGTAATGGGAAACAAGCAAGATATTCTGGAGCATCTTCTTTCCAAAAAATTAATGTTTTTCCTTCTTGAATGGTAGTATGATCATTAATTGCAGATAATGTTCTTGAATAAAAAGCAAATAATCTTAGAATGCTTTAACATGCTGATGGATTTGATGACTCTTCACTTTTTCTTTCTTCTTCTTCCTCATTGCTTAGAGAGGTGGAACAACTTGGTTCATCTATGGATGATTTTTTTCTCTTGAAAGAGTAATAATTTACATTATTAGGCTCAAATACAAATATGCAATAAAAATAATATTTGAAAGGAATGGATTTACAAATTACTTCCCCCAAGGCAAGATACTCTTTGTAGTGGTGGGGCAAGTTTTCAATTGCATCTATCATCTTTTCTAAATCCTTCTTAGGATTAGCCATAGTTAGTTCCACATTGCTTTATTCATACTCCATATGGTCATAAAAGTAACCTTACTTGTCTCTTGAAATCTGCAACCCATCATTAACATAGATCAGCTCTTATTCATAAATGAACTTATCAAAGTCATCATCTTCAACTACCGGTACAACCCTCATGGTTGCAACTTGAATTGGTGATCTGCAAAATTTGTCAATAGAGAGCCTTCTTTCCACATGAGTGGAGGAAATTTATCTAATACCACTGTGATGTCCCAATTCTAGTGTACGGACCTGAACTCTCTTCAATTCTATAAACTATATTAAAATTTCTGAACTTGAATTAGTTTACACAATTACTTCTCGAACTAGGAAAATAAGGGGTTTCTTCTGGGAAATTTTGCAGGAAAAAGGAGTGAGAAACGAGAAGTAACCAAAGAAAATAATACATGTAATTCCATTTCCTATATAACATTTATATATGGTGCCATTTAGGGTTCAGAATCCGCTCCGCAGAAACCTACTACCACGCTTCTGGGTAGCCAAACCATGATACTAAGGAGGGTAGTTCGGTATTTTTTAACCAGAGGATTCTGGAAACTTGAAGAGAATTTTCTAGCCTTAATATAGCATAATTAAATGGTTTTTCTAGTTTTCATAATTTCTATGAAATTCTGAGAAGTTTCGGATGAATTTGGGTTTTTTCCGGTATTTTTGGCCAAGGGAAACCTTGCGGAGAGGAGGATCCCAAAAGGTGGTACGAACCAAAAAAATAATTTTGGATATAGGTATGGGTAGGTGGGATTTTTAGTGACCCACGAGAACTGAAAGGGCTCAGTTTGAGTTCAGAGAACTTGTTTTACATCAATTTTAGCAAAACTAGTTATTAAAAGCTAGTAATCTAGCTAGGGTCTAAAGAGAGCAGTTAAACAAACTAATATTCATTTCTGTAAAACATAAGAATTGTAAAATAGATAAATATAATCTCACGGAACATGTAAACTCAATTCAATCACTTCCCCAACATGGCATATTTCTTTTAGCACTCATATTTATTCATTCCTCCCCATATAGTGACAAAATAGGCCGTTTTGGTGAGACTGGAGGCAATATTCTTTACGGGAAGGGATTCTTCTACATGATAAAATTAATTTACAGAATATTATGAAATTATAGAACATAAATTACATAATGGACTTACCATTACAAATATGCTCCAAAATTGAGGGGTAGGAGGCCTAGATGATGACCAACAAGGGGTTGTGAGCATAGGTGAAGCATGGGCTTCATTGGAGCTCGACCTGAACTTGATCGAGGATGAAAATAAATATGATAATACTTCAATGTATTCAAGCTATAGATTCATACCTGAAATATAAGATAATGGGATGGAAGGATATGGGAATGGAAGTTTGGGGCTCATCTCCCAGTAGTCTGAGGCACAACACTCAAAAGTAATACTCACATAAGCATCAAGCAATCAAATCATCAACCAAATTGAATAATAAATTTAGAAATTCACTTAGTTAGACCTTGGGTGACTTGTTGAGAAATTTCATCACCTGTTGAACAAGTAACCCACTTTCCAATCTTGTTCCAAAGCCATGAGTGTCCCTCCTTGATGGGATTAGTAGTTTTGGTTTGCAAATGATGTTTCCTTGTTTCTATAACTTAACCCAAAGTGGAAATTTGGCCTCCTTGAGAAAAATAGAAAGTATGAAGCTTAGTAAATGTTTCTATGTTTGTATCCTTCAGTCCAAAATAGAAACTACACCCTCCTTGAGTAATTAGTAAGTTTGTGCATAAGGTAATCTTTCCTTGCTTTTCATCCTTGCACCGAATTGGAAACTAATTTGAATAGTTTCTATCTTTTCTATGACATGTTTCTTTTTCCTTATTTTGCATTGTTTCCATTTTTCCATCCTTGGAAAGTTGCCTAATGCACCCTCCTTCCTTGACAACTCATTTCCACCATTAACTATTTTTCATAATAATTAACTAATTACACCATAGAAAAGATAGAAACTATTCAAATTGGAAACTAATTTGAATAGTTTCTATCTTTTCTATGACATGTTTCTTTTTCTTTATTTTGCATTGTTTCCATTTTCCCATCCCTTGAAAGTTGCCTAATGCACCCTCCTTCCTTGACAACTCATTTCCACCATTAATTATTTTTCATAATAATTAACTAATTACACCATAAAAAAGATATAAACTTAGAAATTAAATGCCTCCATAGTTTTAAATAATCAAAATTCCTAGGAATCGTTAATTAATGCAATGTTTAACCCTTGGACACTTGAAAAGGTCAACACTTGAAAAGGTTCCTTCAAGGAAGGGACATAACAGGTGGATAGCTGGAAGTATTGTAGGAACATTGAGGCAAGTGAGGAGAAATCGGGGTAAGCGGCATGAGGCAGCTTGATGTACCACTTGGACACAACACTCATAACTGTACATTGGACCAACCTCAATCTATCAGATTCATCCACAATATTGTTCGAGGAACACCACATTAGAAAGACATGATGTGGTTCTGAGGGTTCTTGCCTACCTTGCCCTCAAACTTTGGGATGTTCGAGGGAAGCTTTGTAGGCATTGGAGGCCAGTGTGGTTGATGACTAACAGGGTCATTTGTTAACCTTGCCAAATCTGGCAGGTTGATACTAGCCATGAAAGGTAGGCTAGAGCCGAGATTGGTTCGGGACGGATCGACACTGGTGTCATTGGCTGCAAGAACACAGGTCCCATGCATGACTGTGGGCATATGAGGTTGACTTCCCATAGTAGGAATAGTCAGAATGGACATGGAAGGGCCACTGCCCCCATATATAAAAGGTGGTATGGTAGGAACCACGGTAGCTGGTGTGCGTCAACCACTAGTGGGTAACATACCAGTAACAGTGTTTGTAGTTGAAATGGGCCCATGAGAAGGGATAATCGTGATGATGGGTGGAAAGGAAATATGTCCATTGCCAACTATCCCTCTATGGAAGGGATCTAAATGTGCACCATTCATGGGGATAAATGGGGTAGTGAACAAAGTGGGTTCAGATTGGTAGGAATCTGAATTAGACTCAGAGGCTGTGTGTGGTTCTAAAGGTGGTGAGTGACGTCGAATATGGATTCGATGGTGATGGTTCAAAGAACCAAATTGCAGGGTGTTCCCCCTAAGATGATAGAAGTATTGTGGGGGAGCAATGATGACTGATTTAGTGATGGTAAATTAATATGGAGTCACTCAACTACTAATGGTTTAAGGGAGTCACTCAACCACCAATGTTGTCTAACAGGTTGCATATTGGGGAAGTACCCCTCACTCCACAGCTCAGATAAAACTGATGAACGCTTTGCCAAAAATGGAAACTCTTGGTTTTCCTCATGATTGAGAACTAGTCAATCAGGTAGGGGTCATTGCCCTTTTCGCTTGGAAGGTCCTCTCAATGGGAAACTATGTCGGGGTTCCTGTGGTACTCCTCACAATGTGTTTTAGGGCTATGCCCAAGTACTTCCCACAGTTAAGAGGATGGGTTTTATACCCCAATTCAAATGTTATTAAGTTAATTAATTCCTTTTAGGGATCTACTCAGGGTCATGAACTAAGCGTGTTCACTTAATGGTGTGAATTTGTGTGCAAATGTATGTAACAATTTTTTTTGTCCAAAACAAATGAGTAATAAGGAATTGTTGGAAGAAAATAAGCATGGGGTTTCAACTTATGGAGCTCAACTATGGAAAATCATCAACCAAGCAAGGGAGAACTTAAACAAACCAAGGATTTGTAAAAGGTTAGGTTCTGGAAAGAAAAATAGGTATGGACAAGGGTTAGGGACCTACAAGGGTCTAAAAAAGGCATAGAAAAAAGACTGTAAACTAACAGTCGTACCTGTTGGTGGAACATGTGCGATCTGGGTTGGATGGAATAGAGAGGCAGAGTCGATATAGAAAAAAAAATGTAAACTAACAGTCGTACCTGTTGGTGGAACATGTGCGATCTGGGTTGGATGGAATAGAGAGGCAGAGTCGATATAGAAAAAAAACAGTCAAGTTGCACAAACCAAAGGGAAATATGTGACTGATTCGCTCGGAATAGGGTCACAAGGGCGACTGGGGTCACTCCAGAAGCTAGGACATGCGCGATCTAGTTGTTTGATCTAGGTCACATGTATCAAGGATAAAGGCATGACCTAGGTCATGCTTATCAAGTGGAAAGGAGCAACTAGGTCATCTCTTGCATCTCAATAAGTGTGATTCACACCAAACATGAAAACAGTTAAAAAAGATAGAGCTGGTAGGGGCTGGGGGAGTAGGCACTGACGCAGTATAGTTTCAGATCGATCGCGAGGGGGTCCGATTGGTGACGGTTGAGGGAAGAAACTGAAGACAAACCTATAGAAAACCAGCAAAAACATGGATCCAAATGGATCGATCAGCATGGTCCCCAAAAATGTAGTGGGGATTTCTCCTATGTTACATGCAAAAACCCTAGCCTTAGTTCAATGTGATCATAATGAAGTGTTCATGGAAAACAAAACAACAAACTAGGTTAGTAACATAAAACAAATATTTCTTTACATTTTTTCAATATACAATGGCTAAGCTAAACAAATATAAATAAACAAAGTATACCTCCCCTTTTTGTTAAGTGGGCCATTGTGGTCGTCCTCGGAAGTGGTCCGCCTCTCCATGAGTTGGTTCTCCAATGGTCTCCATGAACTGTGTCAAACAGGGAGTGGATCTGATATGGGTATGAAGAATGTCCTAGCATACATCGTGGGAATGGTATGGCGACGGAAATGTGTGACAAAAGGTATGTGTGGACATGTGTCAGTTTTGGAGCCCTTCACAATGTATTTATAGTATGGTTCAAGGGTTTTTTGACCTAATGTGGTAATCCATGGTATTTTCCTATGGTTTTCTAACATTTTCTCTTTTTTAGGGGGTTTGAACCCATTTTTAGGGTTTTTGAACCCTCTGTAGGTTTTTTGACCCTTTTGTAGGCTTTTTTACCCTCTTTTGGAGAGAGTTAGGGTAAACCATAGTAAATAATAATGTTTTTTGACCATTTTTGTGGAAAAATGATTATGAAGGTCAAAAGTAAGGGAAACATGGTAGAAATATAATGTATGTATATGGTTGAGACCATGTAGAGCTAGGTGAACACTTTTTTCTGGTAACAAGTAGAAAGATGAGTATGATCTTCCAAAAACTAGACCAAAATAGGGGAATCAATCATATCTAGAAATAATGAGTGAACATCACAAGTATAGTTATAGAAATAGGGTTGTAGCCGACTCTATCTATCTTGGGTGCCCCCCCCCCCCCCCCCCCACTAAAGGGGACCACCATTGGGTAAGACACCAAATAAGAATGGTTTTTAGGATACCTTTCTCACAGACATGTCATAACGAGTATTCCACGGATTTAGTCCGAAGAAAACGACCTAGCCGATCTTCAATATTGAGTGGGGACGGTGCACCACCTAGCCATTCAGATCTAGTTTTATCATTTTCCCTCCTAAGGGATAGGCTCACCCCACAAATCGGATTTTAAACACATTTGTTATTACTAAAGGATGTTGGATCTCTATTTGGGTAACCATTATGTCTCATGTAAATAGTGTCCGAGGGGAATTATTTGTATTCATATTACCAAGGTTCTAACTTAACTACAATTTTATTTTTATCATCAAGTGAGGTTAATGTGTGTTTTCGTCATGAACCAAACAACATTTTTTATTAAGGAGTGGGTTCGATATGGTTCTAATCCTCTAAAATGAATTTTAACAATTGAGAATAAATCACATTCTGCCTATCTATATAAATGTCAATCCATCTCACCGAGATGCATGGGTAACTAGCTGCTACAACCATCAATTCCTGTGATATGAGGCTCACTCCAAAGACACTTTATCTCGATCAAAGATGGTGGATAAAAAATCAACCAAGGAAGCATTGCATACCACCCCCCATAGTGTTGAATTCAGTGGAAAAGGAAATGGAAATGAATGTCATAGATGATGGAAAAAAGAATGGAGTATGATCTAAAGGTCTAAAAGATACAAAACCAACTGAACAAGAAGCACTCCAACGTGGAAAGCTCCAAGACTTTGATAGACAATGTAGTACATGGAGACAAATATTTGGTTACACTCCAAATAATATCTGCATTAGTGGCACAAAATCCACTATCCAAATGTGTAGAATGAGAGGCACCATAAAAAACCCTTGGAAAACAATCCTCAATATGGGTTCTAGTTAACAATGTCATTTTAGATACCCATTTGCAAATGAGGAATCAACACAATTGAGTTCATGAGAAAAAAAATTATCAATTAATAAAATCAATGTGGTGTGGAACCACTCACTAGAAAGACAACAGAATGCTCTTTGCAATGCCTCAAACGGTATGGAAAACGTGGAATCGATTGAGAAGTTATGGAAAAACGAATGACAATAACCCATTACAATAAATTTGGACAAAAACAAATATGCCAAAAAAAATGCTCCAAAAAGTTTCCATGTTGGAAATTATGGTGGTTATTAGATTAGATTTACTAATTTTGCTATGGTAAAACATGTACATATGCTATATTCAACAATTAATAAATCTATTTGGGTTGAATTTGAGGATAATCACCCACACCATCAATGAGCACTGAGTGCCCAACAGTTGGGATTGCTGTGATCCTCCTCCGGATTTTGGAGCACATCATGGTGGCCAAATATGCCAAAACGCCTCCAAAATTGAACTACACACATTCAAATATTTTGTTGACCAAAAGGACTGAACCTTGGTCTCTAGCACAAAAAAGGACAAACCAACGTTCCACGTACACAACAACTCAATCTATGGTTTCCAACCACATTCACTCACAAAAATTCCTATGGATGGGTAAGCTAAGATGGAAACCAAAGGATACATCAGAAGCATGGAGGCATAATCTTGGGGAAGTGACATGGCAATTCGCGGAGAGAAGGGGAAAGCCATGGTGGATCTAAGTTCTTTCTCTAAGATTACTTTAAATTAAATGATGGCTTGGAGGTGACGAATCCAACAAAAAGGAGATCCCACTCAACAATGGGAATCGATATGTTGAAGGAGAGGCCATATCACATGTCCATGGTATAGCTGCAGAAAAGGGTGGCATGGAGTTAGGAACCATGTCACATATCTAAGAGATCTTGTTTTTTATTAACCTTCAAAGCATAAATCATTCACCATCTCCTCCACCAACGGGGACTCCAATGCAAATGGTAGAAGAAAAGGCATGTAACTGTAAATCCAAATCCATAACAATGATTCATGATGAGGAAATCAACGAGTCAACGAATGCTTGAAAAGTCATGGATAAAGGTCTCTAAACTCGAAAATGATGTTTTTTCCAATTTCTCAGCCTTGACATTTATATATTTATATAGAGGGGTAAATGATTGGCATTTATATTTGTCTCGAGGTAAATTAAAGGGCCATACAAATATTTTACCTGGAAATTAAATGGCCATACTTATATTTTGGATTATAAATTATAATAGAATGACCACCAAATTTTAATTTTAATATGATCATTTTGTTATCTATGTATATTCATATTATATTTATAAAATTTATTTACCGTTAATTTTTTTTTTATATTTATATTATATTTATTAAATTTATTTTTCGTTAATTTTATTTTTTAAATTAAGAATAATTATATATCATAAAAATGAAGCAAAAAATTCAACGTAATATGCTTACAAATATGGTTTTATGAATTATTTTTTATTAAATTAATAAATAGTTAATATTTAAATATTTTTATTAAAATCAATTTATATAAAATTAATATTTTAAACATACAATTTTATCAATTTAAAAAATTTAAATTATTTTAAATTAAAAAATATCAAATTCATAAAACTTTTAAGTTTGTAAACATAGTTTTATAAATTAACTTTTTTTAAATTAATAAAAAATTAATATTTTAAATAAACTTTAAATATTTTTATTAAAATCAAATTATATAAAATTAATATTTTAAACTTACAATTTTATGAATTTAAAAAATTTAAATTATTTTAAATAAAAAAAATTACTAAATTCATAAAACTTTTAAGTTAAACTTAAAAGTAAATAAAAAAATCAAACAAACATATATACATATATATAGGTATCATATTACAATTACTTTTATATGTTTATGAAATAATAGATTAACAAAGACTAACTAAATAGAAATATAATTGATCTTATAGTTATGATTATTTTATTGAACTATGTAATAATTAATTAATTTTAAAATTTGGCAGGGTTAGGAGTTTTTTGCAAGTTTATATTTTTTTTATAAATAATTTTATGATATGTATTTTTAGATTTTTTTAATAACAAAAGCATAAGTAGTTTTGGAGAATATGTGTAGCATAAACATTCTTGAGAATAAACACATATAAACTATAGTATTATATATTACCCCACAAAATAGGAAAACAACTGTGGTATACAAAGACTTGAAATTTTACTTGGGTTTTTCATCATTTATAGAGCTTAGGCTCTTGATACATTCTAAGACCACAAGTTTGTGCTCTCCAACTCTTCTCGGACTTTTTCTGTGTCTCCTCTTTATCTCTTACTATTTTCTTCTCCCGTCTGGTACTTGTCTGGCTCTGGTGAGCTCTCTACCTTTGTCTTTTTCTTTTCTATTTCTCTCTTTTGAGTTCTGCTGAACTCGTCTCTTCTTTCTTCTCTCAGAGACAATCTTGTCAGCTCTCTACCTTTGTATGTCTCTCTTTGTCTCTGTTAGTCTCTCTTCTGAGTTTTTCTTAACTCTTATCTTATTTCTTCTCTTTGTTCTTCTCCTAGAGGTTGTCTGCTCATGTGAGCTCTCTACCTCCTTCTCTTTTCTATGCTTTCTCTGTTACCTTTTTCTTAGTTATGGTACTTGTGATCTCTCTACCTCTTTATCTTTTCTATGTTTTATATGTTCTCTTTTTTGAGTTCTATTGAACTCTTTTCTCTTCTCTCTCTATGGCTCATGCCTCTTTCTTTCTTCTCTGTTCTCTATTCTCTATTCTCTCACATATCATACTTTTTTTCATCCTTTTTTAACTATTTATACAGAGACTTAACTTGGATTTTGTTGGAAACTATTACTACCACTTAAAACTTGGCTTTTCTTGGAAACTATTGCTACCATTAAAAACTAAATTAATACATGACTATAAATTTATCAAAAATTTTGAATTACAAAACAAAAAACATAGTTCATAAATACAACGAAACCCGCACCACACTAAGGTGACTATGATGAACCCAAAATACTGAAATAGATTTTCTAGGTGGCGGCATAAATTTTTCTTCTTAATCATGTCCATTTAATCACACTTCAAACAATTAAATTTTTTTATTAACTATAACTATTTTTTCTAGATTAAAAATCTACAACATATAATCACTTTAATACTAATTCTACACAAGAAAATCTTATTGAAATTATAATAGATACCATTGTTACATTAGTCATGAGGCTGTCTTCTGAAATGATATAACGATTACACATTAACCATGTTTTTTAATCGTAGTTAACACCCTCCAGAACAAGGTACCATACTTGTACTGGTTCTCCTAGGTGCAACCATTAGAGAGGATACACGAGTCTCCTGAGTGGAGAAAATAAAAAGGTTAGATATACTTTATATGATAAAACAAACTAATTAAAAACTAAACACATATATAAATACTATACTCTATATTGTCTTTCGAGAGCTATCATGATACCTTTCCACCATTGGGACACAGCTCCTACAACCACACTTTGAATTCATGTAACTCAACATGCATATTAGTACTAGATATCAACCTATAAATATAAGAACATATGCTTAATAATGAAGTTAAAAACAAGATAAAATAAATCCATAACAAAACTAACCATTACAACTACTTTTGTAATCTGACAAGATAAATTAAATCCATAACAAAACTAACCATTATAGATTCTTTTGTAATCTGACTTTAGCTTGGGTGACTAAAAGCATGTTTGTGTCTTTCATCCCAACCATAGGTTTCATCTGATGTATGTTTTCTCATCTAAATACACCCTCGAGTTGGGAGATGAATCCACTAGGTTCAAGAGACAATTAATTCCTTTGCAAGTCTTTTTGTGACAATGTGTAATCCTCAATTTGAGATTATGATATATCTTAGTACTTTAATTACAATTTCTACTCCAACAAAAACTCAATCTTTAGCAAGAATATGAAGGCTACTTCCTCAAATACCAACTCTTAGATTCATTAACATGGAACATAGTTTTTGAATAAGAATAGAGCATTCCATCTTGTTATAAGAAGGGAAAAGGGATTAATGTCTTTAGTGAAAACAACGTATTTTATCCTTTAAATTTATATGTGTAATGGCTTCCTTGTAGTGAGCCACTAATTCACCTAACCTTACATAAATATTAATATATATTCTTGTTCAAAATATTTCTTGATATAATGTCAATGCTTAGATAAACTTGTTTATATAATGAATGCTAATCTTCTTTTATTAAATCAAGAATTCCAATATATATCAATACAAAAGGTATATTCATATATTCTTATTATGAGACTTTTCCATGAAAGGCTAAATATATTCAAGTACTAAAACTTATAATACTTCTTTTCACAACAAAAGAAAATAGTTTTCCAAAGATAAGGCATTTGAGTTAGCAAATCGCGGCCACCCTTCCAGATCATTCAAAGATGAAGGCAATGGCTCCTTATATATATATATATATACTGTTGAAAATCCAACGTGGCCACCCTTCCAGATCATTCAAAGATGAAGGCGATGGCTCCTTATTTATATATATATATATATATATATATATACTCTGTTGAAAATCCTTCGTATATATATATACTGTTGAAAATCCAACGAAGGGATACTAAGCTTTCCAAAACAGGAAATTAAACTCTCCAGAAATGAATCAAAAATTGCAGGCATTCAAGGTTTAACCCAGATCTTAACAATCCAAACACACTGTACTACAACTTTATAAAAAACAAACAAATCATCTACGTTCTCACTTAGATTACAGGAACAATTCTTTGTTCACATAGCCAAAATAAAACAAATAATGAAAACCACAGGCTTAAGAAAGAGATATGAACTATCAAATGCTAAACCATCCCAGCTCTAGCCATTGCACAAAAAAATCATTCAAGCTAAGAAAATCTAAACACAATGTAATAAAACGTGACTAGATTCAAGCCATTCGAGAAATTAGGAAAGAAGAATCAATTCACGATTACATAGATTAAGACTACCTGAATACGATATATACCTTACCAATAAATTTCCATAAAAAGGAGTTTGGTAATGTTCTCCATAAAAATGGACACTTTTACTTATGACAAAGAAACATCAGATAGACAAGTACATGCTGAAATAAACATTAGATACACATGCGGACACTCAAGCTCAAATAACCCTCGAAGAAATAGAAAAAACTTTGAAACCACTCTGAAGGAACAAAGAAAATGATCAAATTCCTTCCCATCTGTGGAAAAGAAATATTTGTAAAAAAGAAAGTAAGATCCACACACTTAAGGAAAATCACAGAAGCCGCAAGCTTTTGAATTCTGGTCTCTATGCAGCTTTGAAGTAAATAATAGGAAACCAAATTAGATCTTAGTCAAAAAAGCATGAAGTCAACTATGCATTCATTTGTGTTCAGATCATAGCTGTGGATAAACACACAGACACATGATTATGCATTCAGATCACAATGCTATTCTCTAAATGAAATCTAAATCATGATATATATATATAGAGAGAGAGAGATCTAAAATCTAGTAACATAGAAATCGCAATCCAAAACTGGAGATCACATGTTGCTTATCAAAGAACTGAACTATAGGCATTTAATATACACATTCATATCTCAATAAAATGAAACGCAGACATACCATTTTCATGTCGTCAGGCAATGGAATCATAAAACTTCAATATTCAGACCTATCACTTAACTTAAGAAATCCAACGCTGATGAACGTTCGTCATCCAAATTGCATGTAACTTTAAGAATGCAGTTGGGAATGATTGTAGAGGTACTGGGTCATCCATAAATCCCTAATCGCACACCTTCTCCCCTCTTCATTCCCCACTTAATAAGTCAAATGCTCCAGGATTAAGACTTGCATTTACTCACCTAGATAAAAATTCCAAGAAATCAGTGACCATACTTCATATGGTTGATTTCGAGGAGATCACCTTGGAAACAAAGCCTGAGAGGATAGAAGCTCGAAGTTTTTTTTTTTTCATTCCCCTCCTTGACGGTGATTCCTCTCTTTATCTACTAGATCTAGCAACACAATAATATACATGTGTAATCTTTAAAAATAAACAACTAATTGTAAGTGTGGCTTCTCCACCTTAAGCATGTTTTCCAAAATAATTAAAGAGATAATGGTTTCTTAATTGTGTAGAACAAATAAGGGAGAGGGTACACTTTTCCATGCAAACTAATATAGAGCTATATTTTAATGTAGAGCCCTAGAGAAAGGGTAGTTTCATTGTTAGTAGTAGCAAAAAAAAAAGAGAAGAAAGGGGCGGAGCCGTTCGACCATAAGGGAGAGGGAAAGGGGTAAGACACAATATGAAAATATCATGTTGCTTTCGTCTTTATAGAAACCACTGAACCCACCGATAAGAAGGAAAGAAACATAATTGATGGTAAGGTAGGACCGGCTGGTAACCCGATAAGCTAGGGTTAAAACTAACTCTTGGAGTAAGGATTAAATACTAATAGTTCATAAAAAGGCTCCTCACTCATGCTCTTAGGCCAGTTACTGAGACTTATTGATTGATGATGGGACTTACCGGTGATTGAAAGGGTAGGGCGGATTAAAAGGGGTAGGGAATTTTCACAAGCCACTTACTCTGGTAATGAGCTAGTGCCTCTAGTAGGGTGCTAGGGGGGCTGATATAAGATTCCTTTAAAAGTTGTACAACTAGCTGTAACATATGGGTTAAACATGAGTGAATCCCATTAAGCATATAATATACCCTATCCAAGTGAATAAGGTGTGAGATATAACCCCATGCTTAAAGTGATTGGTAATGAATATGGAACTGCTTATAGCTTAGGTGATGAAACTAAGGATATGTTACAAGTCCAACTTACCAATCGGTTCAACCATCAATTTCTTCATTTAATTATTTGTCTATATATATATTTATCATGCTATTACAAAAATCAAGTTAAAGCTCTATAATTATACGGATGTAAACCTGAATGTTCGATACTAGCTCATAACAATCCATTGCTTCCATAATGAGTAGATTATTGCTTTGATTACAATTAAATCTACCACTAAGGATGTTTTATCCATAGTATAGTGTTCCATAACTCGTATCCTATACTCTTACTATGATTACCAATGCATAGAACACATGTAGTTAGCTATATAAATACATGGCCTTATGACTTTTATAGGATATTTTTTTTATACGTATTTTGTATATTAACAAATTGCATTTGTTAATCTTTATTTTAGAAAGAAACCTTAGTAAATAAATTATTTTTCTCTTTGTTTATATATTTATCTATCTATCTATATAAAAGATTTATATGTACGATTCTCATTACTATTAGTAGATCAAACTAATTTTATCTCACCTTTATACTTAAAGTAATGTTTTCATTTCATTTCATAATAATCTTCAGATACACACCCAAAGGTAAAACAGTAATATTTTGTACTCTAAGAAAATTTTTATAATGATAGTAATAGCTTTGTTTAAGATATTGAACAAAACAATCAAAAAGCTTGCTTATTGCTCAAAGGATAATATCAATCCTTTCGTTTTTTTCATGCAATGACCACATTCTCAATAGAAAGCATAGTATTGGACTCATGCTAAGTAGCGAGAATATGACTCGCATTCCAACCAGTACCCCATTGTACCAAGATGACCCCTAGACATCGAAAGCTAAATTCTCAAGGTTTCACTAGCCTTTTCCCTCTCCCCCTAGTGGATTCGTCACCAATCATCATTTTAGTCATGCACGCTTTCAATCTCTTAGCATTATGAATTTCATCTGTAGTTTGATGAGGCTAGGATTAGTACTTAAAGTGCTTTTTACTTACACGTTTCCATTTCTAGTTGCGTTCTAAGGGATGTTACATCCTTTCCCCATTAGAATTAACACCATCCTCGGTGTTCATGATTTTAAAAATTTTGTCTTCCACTCTTGAGTTTATCTTTTTGTTCCCTTTTTATCTTTGTTTTGATCATCTTCTATCTTTCACGATTCCCACACACTTTTATCCTTCATAACTTGCACTTTTTCACAACAAAACCATGTCTTCCAAAATTTATTTAGTAGCATGTCATTAATCCATAATCCAACTCAGAAGATAAACAATAAGTCCTCAACTTGAGATATACATCTCTTTCATTCAAAATTTAGCATCAACTATTTCACATAATTTCAAGCAGTAGCCTTTAAAAATTTCCGTTCGCCTTCACCCTTGAGTGATGTTTTTTCCTACTTAAGTATTCATAACATTTACACATTAACGCATTCAACAGTCTAGTTATTAGGAAAATCATTAATATGTGTTTTATTCAAGTTGAACAACTTTCAACAACACTTTTGTTGATCAACAAACTCCCCCTTGAGTTTTTTTTAATCTTTAAATGCTCTCTACCGAACACAGAACTCTCTCTCGAGTTCTGCCATCAATTGGACTTACAGGCTAAAACTTTGAGGCTACTCTCCTTTTTGATTTCTAGTCAAAACGTTTCCCCTCACAAACATCAAACAACATCATATTTTCCAGATGTCAAACTTTGTGCCTAGGTATTTCCATTGAAATCACAAACTCTCTCACAATTCCCCTCAAACATCCTCGCTTGAGTCTAGGAATTTCTTTTCCACCCAGCCTCCTACTTGAGTCTAGAAAAAGTTACTTTAGCAAAGTAGAGCTGGATCCTCAATTTTTCCACTTGGTGTTCACTCAGAGAATAGGTTCTTTTCCCCTCAAGCCTTCATGCTTGATTCAAGGAAATTTCTTTTTGGCATCAATCATTTATTGTTTCTTGTATATTTGATCATTACAACATACAACAGAATAACATCAAATAGGTTCAACAGTTTTCTTACTCCTGTTTTAATACATTTTTTCATGAGTTCTTGATCTTTATTCAGATTCTTACCATATGCTTACCATGCATAATATATTACGCTCTCGTCTTTCATCAATTTCCAAAGAATATTGACCATATTCCAAATTCACTTGTTAGTACCACTTGTGTAACAAAAATCAAATTTTCTAAGAAAATATTTTCCCTAAGCATAATAATAAGAAATCGTCCTTCTTACTCCATCGTCATCTGAAATAAACATCTTCTTTTGGTTCCTTCTTTTCATCCTTACGTCATGGTTCAACAAGATACAAAATAATTTTCTTGGCACATTAATTTTCAGGGAAATATATATGTGCATTGTTTATAAACAAAAGAACTACCATAGATTTCTTGACCACTTAAAATAATTGAGGATAACCTCTTTTCTATGTACATACTAACACTATGTAAGTAACGACATATGGTCTGCATATATACATGCATACCTTTATAAAAATAACCACATACATTTTTAAGGGTGACCACATACCTCCCTTTTACATGGCGTTCATATGCCAAGGTACAAGTTTCTTGTAATAACACATATTAGTATTACACTCAATATCTCATGCAATCCATATATCAAAATGAAATAGATTGTCAAGTTATCCATGCATATAATGTATACCTTTATCCCATAAATCTGAATCTCATTAAAGTATTAATTTTATAAAAAACACTCAAAGTATCCTAACATCCATAGTAAAGATCACTAGAATAAGAAATGTATTTTCATTATAAGCATCCTATGAACTACGTAAAATACACTTGTATACCTTTTAAGTAATTATAACCATTTCCCTTTTTATTTAATTGACAAGAAAGGGTATAAGTGTGTTCCAATGTCACACATTAGTTTTATAATCACTTATCCTATGTAATCACATACGTGAATAAAACAAGGAGATTCTTACCAATTATTCTCCTTTATAAGCTGACAATTTCTGAGTCATAGGAAAACTCACACCAATAGAATGTCCAAGTAGACCAATTAAGGTTAATTCCTTTGTTTAAAAAGAAACTAGATACCTTAGTCTAGCACAGCTATACTTCTTGTGGGATATTAGTTTTTCTTCTGTAATAAACCTATAATTCCTAGTTGATACCTATGTAATGTAATAGAACTTGTATTCACGTAAAATCTTAACATGAACATAACTATGCTTCCTTCATAACTAAAAGAATATTAAATACATCAGTTTGATATGTATTCACGTTGACTCCTCCCTTAAATCCAAACTTAATGGATCTCCTAACAGATCCAGTAATTGCTAAGATTATCCATTTGAATCTGATCTTTGGAAATCCCGACGATTGGTTCAATCAAATTCAATTATTTATATAAATTCAATAGATTTAGGAGAGTTCCTCAGCTTAGCATATAAACTTTACCTTTAAACATTCACAACTAGGATGACTTTCCATATACTCTTTTATTCCACCTTACAAGAACCTATTTCATAAATCCTTAACTCCAATAGTCTAACTATTTTGATTACTTTAATGTCCTTTAATGAAACAAATTGTAGAGTATGAGGAGATATTCATCGACAAGTATTTTCCCATAAAAGATATTCAAACACTAGGGATTATTTGGGCTCAGTCGGAGGAAATGAATATAAGTTAGTTGAACAAGCAAAGAGACTCCATCTATAAGACACATTTCATTTACAAGGATCGATAAGAGGTAATCGTCAAGTCATCTTTGAATTGCAAGTAAGTATGTTCCATTTGCTGAAGCTTTATAATGGCACAGCCTATATGTGAGCATTGTGTGTATATATATATATATATATATACACACACACAATGCTCACATATAGGCTATGCCATTATAAAGCTTCAGCAAATGGAACATACTTACTTGCAATTCAAAGATGACTTGACGATTACCTCTTATCGATCGTTGTAAATGAAATGTGTCTTATAGATGGAGTCTCTTTGCTTGTTCAACTAACTTATATTTGTTTCCTCCGACTGAGCCCAAATAATCCCTAGTGTTTGTAATCGGTGCTCTAATACCATATGTAACAAACCCAAAATACCTAAATAGATTCTCCAGCTGGCGGAAATTTTTTTTCTTCTTAATCATATACATTTAATCACACCAAACAATTAAAACTTTTTACTTAACTATAACTATTTTTTTTCAGATTAAAAATCTACAACAGATAATCACTTTAATACTAATTCTACACAAACAAATCTTATTGAAATTACAATAGATACCATCGTTACATTGTCACGAGAATTTCTTTTGAAATGAGATAATGATTACACACTAACCCTTCCTTTTAATATTAGTTAACACCCTCCAGAACAATGTACCATACTTGTACTGGTTCTCCTAGGTGCAACCATCAGAGAGGATAGATGGGCCTCCTCAGTGGAGAAAATAACAAGGTTAGATATACTTTAGATGATAAAATAAACTAATTTAAAAGTATGCACATATATAATTTCTATACTCTATACTGTCTTTCGAGAGTTATCATGATGTCTTTCCACCATTGGGACACAGCTACTACAACCACCCTTTAAATTCATGTAACTCAACATGCATATTAGTACTAGATATCAATCTATACATCTAAGAGCATATGTTTAAAAATGAAGTTAAAAACAAGATAAATTAAATCCATAACAAAACTAACCATTACAGATACTTCTGTAATCTAACAAGCCTTAAATAAAATCCATAAAAAAACTAACCGTTCCAGATACTTCTGTAATCTTATTTTAGCTTGGGAGACTGAAAGCGTGTCTATGACTTTCCTCCCAACCATAGGCTTCATCTGAGCTATGCTTTTCAGTATAAATCCACCCTCGAGCTGTGTGACGAATCCACTAGGTTCGAGAGATATTTAATTCATTTTCAAGTCTTTTTGTGACAATAAATCATCCTTAATTGGATATTATGATATATCTTAGTATTGTGATTACAATTTCTACTCGAACTAAAACTCAATATTTACCAAGAATATGAAGGCTACTTCCTTAAATACCAACTCTTAGATTCCTTAAAATGGAACATAGTTTTTGAATAAGCACCAAGAATTCCATCTTGTTGTAAGAACGGAAAAGGGATTAACTCCTTTAGTGAAGACAATCTATTTTATCCTTTGAATAGTTGTGTAATGGATTCCATGTAGTGAGCCACTAATTTTACCTAACTTCACATAAATATTAATATATATTCTTGTTGAAAATTTTTCTTTATATAATGTCAAGGATTAGAAAAACGTGTTCATATAATGAATGCTAATCTTTTTTTATTAAACCAAGAATTCCAATATATATCAATACGGTCATATATTATTATTATGTGAATTTTCCATGAAAGGATAAATATATTCAAGTACTAAATCTTATAATACTTCTTTTCACAAACAAACAAAAAATTACTTTTCCAAAGGTAAGGAATTTGAGTTAGCAAATTGCGGCCACCCTTCCAGATCATTCAACGATAGATATATATATATATATATATCTATATCTATATAAAGACTATTGAAAAAACAACGAAGGGATACTAAATATTTCCAAACCAAACAACCAAACTCTCCATAAAGGAATCAATCATTGCAGGAATAAAAGAAAACGAAGGCTTTCAAGGTTTAACCCAAATTTTAACAAGTCACACACGTATTACAATTTTAGAAAAAAAAACAAAGCATCAACGTTTTCACTCAGATCATAGGCACAATTCTTTATTCACATAGAGAAAATAAAACAAATAATGAAAACTGTAGGAATGGGAAAGAGATGTGAACTATCAAATGTTAAACCCTCTCAACTCTGGCCATTGCACAAAACAATTATTTGAGCTCAGAAAATAAAAACATGAAGCAATAAAACATGAGTAGATTCAAGCTGTTCGACAAATTGGGAGAAAAGAATCAATTCATAATTACATAGATTAAGACTACCTAAATACAATCTCAACCTTACCAATACATTTCCGTAAAAAGGAGTCTGGTAATGTTCTCCATGAAAAAGGACACTTTGGATTATGGAAAAGAAACATTAGATAGATAATAGCATGCTCAAATAAACATTAGAGACACATGTGGATGCTCAAGATCAAATAACCCTCGAGGAAATAGAAAAACCTTTGAAACCCCTCTGAAGAAACAAATCAAAGGATCAAATTCTTCCCCATATGTGGAAAAGAAATATTTGCAGGAAAGAAAGTAAGATCCACACACTTAAGGAAAATCGCAAAATTTGCAGGCTTTTGAATTCTGATATCTATGTAGCTTTGAAGTAAATAACAGGAAACCAAACTAGATCTCAGTCCAAAAACGCAGGCAGTTAACTATGCATTCATTTATGTTTAGATCATAGTCTTGGCTAAACACACATGCACANTCTAAATGAAATCGAAATAATGATACACACACACACACACACACACACACACACACACACACACACACACACACACACATATATATATATATTCATATCTAAAATCTATTAACACTAGTATCGCAAGCTCTAAGCAAAATTGAGCTCATATGTGTGCAGGATTTATCCAAAACTGGATATCATGTGCTTCTTATCAAAGAACTGAATCACATGAATTTAAAATACACATTCATATCTCAATGAAATGAAATGTGAACATACCATTTTGAGATCGTCGGGAATTGGAATCACATACCTTTAATATTCAGATCGGATGGGTAGCTGAAAGTATTGAAGGAACATTGAGGCAAGTGAGGAGAAATCGGGGTAAGTGGCATGATGCAGCTCAATGTACCACTTGGACACAACACCCATAAGTGTGGATTGGAAAAACCTCAATATAATAGAGTCATCCACAATCTTGTTCGAGGAACACCATAAGTGGAAAGACATGATGTGGTTCTGAGGGTCCTCTCCTTCCTTACCCTCAAACTTTGGGATGTCTTAGGGAAACTTTGTAGGCATGGGAGGCTAGTGTGGTTGATGACTAATGGGGTCATCTGTTAACCTTTCCAAATCTTGTAGGTTGAGACTAGCCATGAAAGGTAGGCTAGAGCTGAGATTGGCTCAGGATGGACCGACACTAGTGTCGGTGACTGTAGGAACATAGGTGCCATGCATGACTAGGGGCAGATGAGGTTGACTTCCAATAGTAGGAATAGTCAAAATGGACATGGAAGGGTCACTTTCCCCATGTATAAAAGGTGGTATGGTAGGAACCATGATAGCTATTGTGGGGACACCACTAGTGGGTAACACACCAGTAGCAGTATGTGTAGTGACAATGGGTCCACTAAAAAGGATACTCATGATGCTGGGTGGAAAGGACATATTTCCACTGCCAACTATCTCTCCATGGAAGGGATATGGATGTGCACCAACCATGGGGATAAATGGGGAAGTGAACAAAGTGGGGTAAGATTGGTAGGAATCTGAATCGGACTAAAAGGATGTGTGTGGCTTTGATGGTGGCGAGTGATGTCAAAGATGGCTTCGATGGTGATGGTTCAAAGAAATGAACTAGGGGGTGTGTCCCCTAAGCTGATAGGAGTAGCATGGGGGAGAAATGATGACCGATTTAGTGACGTAGATTGAATATGGACCCTGGGTTTAATCAGATTCCTAATGGTTCAAGGGAGTCATTCAACCACCAATGTTTTCTAACGGCTTGCATATTGGGGAAGTACCCCTCACTCCATGGCCCAGGTAAAACTGATGACCGCTTTTCCATAAACACCAACTCTTGGTTTACCTACGGGTGAGAAATAGTCAATCAGGTAGAGTTCGTTGCCCTTTTTGCTTGGAAATTCCTCTCAATGGCTAGCTACTTCGATCTTCCTGTGGTACTCCTCGCAATGTGTTTTAGGGCTATTCCCAAGTACTTCGCATAGTTAAGCGGGTAGAGTTTATACCCCGATTTGAATGTTATTAAGTTAATCAATTCCTTTTAGGGCTCTGCTCGAGGTCATGAACCGATCATGTTCACTTAATGGTGTGAATATGTTTGTAAATGTATGTAACAATTTCTTCTTCCAAAACAAATGAGTAATAAGGAACTGTTGGTAGGAAACAAGCATGGCATTTCAACTTATGTAGCTCAACTATGGAAACTCGTCAACTAAGCAAGGGAGACCTCAAACACACCAAGGGGCTATAAAAGCTTAGGTTCTGGAAAGAAAAACAGGTCTAGACAGGGGTTTGGGACAGACAAGGGTCTGAAACAGGAACAAAAAACAGACTGTAAATTGATAGTCACACCTATCGACGAAACAGGTGCTATCTAGGTTGCACGGAATAGAGAGGTAGAGGCGATCTGGATAGAAAACAGTCAATTCGCGTAAACTTGAGGGTAAGACATGACTGAGTCGCTCTGAGAAGGTTAACAATGACAACTAGGGTTGCTTTGAAAGCCAAGATAGACGTGATCTAGCTGTTTGAGCCAGGTCACATGTATCAATGCTAAAGTCACGACCTAGGTCACGCTTATCAGGCAGAAAGGAATGACTAAGTGGCGGCTTGCAGCCTGATAAGTGCGTTTTGCACCGAACAAGAAAAAATTAAAAAATATAGAGCCGATAGGGGCCAGGGGAGAAGGAACTGATGTAGTAAATGTTTGGATCGACCATGAGGGGGTCCAATCGGCAAGGGATGAGGGTAGAAACTAAAGAGAAACCTATATCAAACCTGCAAAAAGAGGGATCCAAATGGATTGACCAACGTAGTAGCCAAAACTATAGCAGGGATTTCTCCCCTATTACATGCAAAAGAACCAACCTTAGTTCAATGTGATCGTAATGAAGTGTTGATGGAAAACAAAAAAACAAACTATATTAGTAACATAAAACAAATATTTTTTGACATTTTTAAATATACAATAGCTATGCTAAACAAATAAAAATAAACAAGGTATACCTCCCTTTTCTGTAAAATGGGCCACCATGGTCATCCTCGGAAGTGGTCCTCCTCTCTACGGGATGGTTCTCCAATGGTCTCCACTGACTATGTCAAATGAGGAGTGGATCCGAGATGGGTACGTAGAATGTTTCAATGTACACCGTGGGAATGGCATGGTGACACGAATGTGTGACAAAAGGTATGTGTGGACGTGTGTCTATTTTGGATCCCTTCTTAATGTATTTATAGCATGGTTCTAGGTTTTTTTGACCTAATGTGGTAACCCATGGTATTTTCCTATGGTTTTCTGACCTTTTCTCCTTTTGAGGTATTTTGAACCCTTTTTAGGGTTTTGACCCTTTTGTATAGTTTTTACCCTTATTTGGAGAGAGTGAGGGTAAACCATAGTAAATAATAATTTTTTTGGACCATTTTTTGTGGAAATACAATTTTGAATGTCAAAAGTAAGGGAAATATGGTAGGAATATGATGTATCTATATGGTTTAGACCATGTAGAGCTAGGTGAACACTTTTTCGTGTTGACAAGTAGAAAGGTAAGTATGATATTCCAAAAACTAGACCGAAAGAGGGGAATCAATCCTATCTAGACCTAAAGAGTGAACATCGTAAGTATAGTGCGAGGAAAATGATCTAGATGATCTTCAATATTGCGTTGGGACGATGCACCACCTCACCATCCAGATCCAATTTTATCATTTTCCCTCCTAAGGGATAGGCTCACTCCACAAATCATATTTTATACATATTTGTTATTACTAAAGGATGTTGGATCCCTAATTGGGTAACCATTATGTCTCAAGTAAATAGTGTCCAAGGGGAATTATTTGTATTCATATTCCCAAGGTTCTAACTTAACTACAATTTTATTTTTATCCTCAAGTGAGGTTAATGTGTGTTTACGTTAGGGATTATTTTAAGGGTCTACGCGTCGTCATAAACCAAGCAATATTTTTTATTAAGGAGTGGGTTCATATGCACATGATGTGTGTATAACTAAGAGATACGAATATAAGATTGCTCGAAAGATAAAAATGTGATTTCAATACTAAGTTCTTAGAATGTTTCTTGAAATGAGTTATCTAAACATAAAAGTGGATTATGATCAAGCAAAACTATTCAAAGTACATTTGGCAATTAAACATTTCTATTTGCAAAGATTAAAGAAAGGTGCTCTAATCTAGCTATGTTTTAAACAAATCAACTGATTAATTGTCCAAATGATCACTTTATAAATTCCTTATTGAAACTAAAAATAAAAAGAATTGAACAAGTAGATTCAAATCACACTTTCAAGGGGGTAAATACTCAGAAAGAGGATTTTCTTCACCCAATAATCAATTGAAAAATCAAGAAAATTGCTACAACAAGCAATGTAGACTGTCAACAGACCTGAAGGTGTTGCAAGAAAACTCAATCTGATAAACTGACACTAACTAACTTAGGAATAAAGAAAACATAACTAAACTAAAAGCTAAACAATGTTTTCAAGGATAAATTGCTCTTTTCAGAGGAAAATGAGCAACTCAAGATGCTTAGAACAGGCATAAATGTGTGACTAAAAATAAAAACTAGTTATTATTTATGCTTTCTTAGTTTGAAGGGAATTTTGATGACTCTGGTTACCCAAATAAGAAAAATAGGTGCAACCTCAAAGCAAAAAACTCAAAAAAAAAGAAAATTAGTTTGGTTTAACAAATATCAAGGGGTTTTGTAACGTGGATTTCAATAATAGTTCAAGCTACTCGATTTAGATAAAAATAAAGTTGAACAAAGAATAAAATGATCAAACTGAAGTAAAAAAACAAAACATACACAACTAAAGAAATATATGGACCCCCCACTCTGGTCGCCAAAAACTGTAGTGAGTGTTTTCACACACTTGTGCCAAAAGGAACCTACCAAAGGTTTGTGTATATTTGACAAAGTTTCAAGGAAATAATCAAACAAAAAAATATACCAAGAAATTAAACTAGATAAAAGCATTGGCATAAAAACAAATCAATAATCATTTGTATTATTTTCATTCAATCAGCATGTATGCATGAAAATATTTGAAAGAATAAATAACATTTTGTATTGATATCAAGTATTACACAAAATTGAATAACCAAAATAATAATAATGGAAGAGGTCCCTACAACTTTCCACGGGAGGGTCTATTGGTTCTCTAAAAAATGCTCTGATTCTTTGGCCATGCATCACAAGAGGGGGGTCTCTGAAAAGTGAGAAAGTAGTTGAGAGACGACAAATTTGAACTCAAGGAAAATGAAATATAGTAATAGGTTGAGAAAATGGAATTGAATTGTGTATTGAATGAGGGACCTTGGTGTCTCTTTTATAGCTAATAATGATAGTCTAGGACCAATTTTTCATCTCTAGATTCGTCATCTGAAGCCATGTAGAGACTCAGGTCAATTTCAATTTATTTTTGTTGGACATGAACTAGAGACAGTCAAAAGAAAAGCCATAGGTTGGTTCGTGTTGTTTGTGTTCTTTTGTGCAAATTGAGTCACTCATATTGAGGAATTGAGAGCGACTTATGTTACTTTTATCGAAGGATTAAGAGCAACATGACTTGAAAATATTTTTTTCAGGTTTGGCACTCATTTTTTGGGATTTTGATTTATTTTTCAAGGTCAAATGTATGTGGATGAGGTCGAATGATGGCATATGAAGACGTTGGTACTAATGACATTGTAGGTGAGAAAATTTTGGTAGTTAACATGAAGCATGGAAAATATTCTAAAGAGGGCCAAAAAACTCCACATTGTCAACGCCATCATAGATATATGTAGAAATCCAAGTAGTAAATTTTGAAATCCTGAGGTAGTGGTTATAGAATGAAGACCAATTCAAACTCCCAATTGCTAATAAAATGAGAGATAAATGCACATGCCCAAAATAAATTAATGCTCTAAAATGAATTTTAAGAATTGAGAAGAAATCACATTCGGAGTGTCTATATAAATGTCAATCCATCTCACCGAGATGCATGGGTAACTAGCTGCTACAACCATTGATTCTCATGATATGCAGATCACTCCAAAGACACTTTATCTTGATCAAAGATGGTGGTTAAAAAATCAACCAAGGAAGCATTGCATACCACCCCACATAGTGTTGAATTGAGAGGAAAAGGAAATGGAAATGAATGTCATAGGTGATGGAAAAAGAATGGAGTATGATCTAAAGGTCTAAAAGATCCAAAAAAAACTGAACAAGAAGCACTCCAATGTGGCAATCTCCAAGAATTTGATAAATAATGTAGTACATGGAGACAAATGTTTGGTTACACTCCAAATAATATCTATATGAGTTGCACAAAATCCATTGCTCAAATGTGCAGAATGAGAGGCACCATAACAACCCCATGGAAAACAATCATCAGTATGGGTTCTAGTAAACAATGTCATTTTAGATACCCATTTACAAGTGAGGAATCAACACAATTGAGTTCATGAGAAAAAAATAGTCTCGATTAAGAAAATAAATGTGGTGTGGAACCACTCACTAGAAAAAGAACGGAATTATCTTCACAATGCCTCAAATGGTATGGAAAACATGGAATCCATTGAGATGTTATGGGAAAATGAATGACAGTATCCCATTGCAATAAATTTGGACAAAAACAAATATGCAGAAAAAAATGCTCCAAAAAGTTTCCATGCTTGGAAATTATGGTGTTTATCGGATTAGTTTTACTAATTTTTCTATGTTAAAACATGTACATATGGTATATTCAATAATTAATAAATCTATTTGGGTTGAATTTAAGGAGAATCACCCACACCATCAATGAGCACTGAGTGGCCAATAGTTGGGGATTTTGTGATCCTCCTCCAGATTCTAGAGCACATCATGGTGGCCAAATATGCCATAACGCCTCCAAAACTAAACTGCACACATTCAAATGTTTTGTTGAACAAAAGGACTGAACTGTTGTCTCTACCCATAAAAGGAAAAACCAAGGATCCACGTACACAACAACTCAATCTATGTGTTCCAACCACATTGACTCATAGAAATTCCTATGGATGGGTGAGCTAAGATGGAAACCAAAGGATACATAAAAATATTGGATGCACAATCTTGGGGAAGTGACATGGCAATTCACAGATAGAAGGGGAAAATATACATGGTGGATCTAAGTTCATTCTCTGTAATCACTTTAAATTAAATGATGGCTTGGATATGAGGACTCCAACTAAAAGGAGATCCCACTCAACAATGAGAATCAATCTGTTGAAGGAGAGGCCATATCACAAGTCCATGGTCTAGCTACAGAAAAGGGGACATGGGGTTAGGAACCATGTCACAGATATAAGAGATCTTGTATTTTATTAAACTTAAAAGCATAAACCATTCACCAACTCCTCCACCAAGGGGTACTTCGATGTAAATGGTAGAAGAAAATGACTAAAACTCTAAATCCAAATCCATAAGAATGATTCATGATCAGGCAATCAACGAGCCAACAAATGCTTGAAACAACAAGATCAAATTCGATCCAAAGAGTAGGTATGTGCATTTCATCAAATTAAGTATTGATCCAATGAGAAAAAAACATCCAAATACCAGAAATTGGACTCCACCAAGGATTTGTCATGTGATAACATCCATGGTATTCAAAACCATGGTAGCACCAATGCCTCCATTCACCAAACCCACAATGATACAAAACACATAGAAATAAAAAAAATCACTAATGGGAAAACACAAATGGAAAACTTTGGGAGAGATTGAACACAATGCTTGTTCAATATTTGGAGAGCAAGCTCATGTTGAAACATGAATGGATCCATCCATAATTGATAATAGTCCCCAACCCAAAACCTTGTCTTCATTTGAAAACATATCCTTCGAAAGCCTAAAGGAAACAGGAACCAACCACAATCACTACTAAGCATGGAAAAAATGACTGCCACATAGAGAACTGAGGCCACATTCCAAACATTACATGAGTCATGCAGGATGGATCACAACCCCTTGCGTGTGAAAGACAAGGTTCTGCCAACTCTCATAACATATAAATATCTAGAGGTTAACTTGGATTGTGAATGAGAATCATGTTAATAGAAGAAAATATATTTTAAATTGAATGAAGTAATTGTATATAAAAATGCCTTTATCCATAACAATGGAGAAACCCAACTACAACTAAGAATAATTAGGTGATTGATAATTTATACCCTTATTAATAATAATAGAGAAACCAAACTAAAACTAAGAATAGTTAGGTGATTGGTGATTTATATATAAATTTACAATTCACACATTAAAACTCCAACAATTTTCATCTTCTTAATTTTGGTCCTTTCTCAACCTTTCACTTATTCTTATTTATCCATCTTATACTTGTATCTAATCACTTTTATCGTTATCAAATTATGATTTTCCATATCACATAAGAGAACTAATCTTGACAAAATCTATTTCAAATTTATTTATTTATAGTTACATCAAAGTTTTTGAGTAAATTTTAAAAACCATCCTCTACCCTCAGAGACACTTACGTGAGATTGACTTTAAAATCAATTTTAACCAATTTCAATATAACTTATAATTTGATACTAAGTTTTAATGGATATGTATATTATGTTTTAAACATCAATTTATTGTTTTGAGAATTTTATGAATTTTAAAGAAAGATTTAGAAACAGGGAAGTTGAATTTGTAAAAATAGGATCTCAAAAGTCATGGAAATTTGTAAGAATAGGATCACAAAAGTCATGGAAAAATGTCTCCAAATTGGTAAATGATGTTTTTTACAATTTCTCAACATTGACATTTATATAAAGGGTAAATGATTGGCATTTATATTTGTGTTGAGGTAAGTTAAAGGGCCATACAAATATTTTGGGTTATAGTGGAGTGACCACCAAATTTTAATTTTAATATGATCATTTTGTAATGTGTATATATTCATATTATATTTATAAAATTTATTTAATTTTATTTTTTAAATTAGGAATGATTATATATCATAAAAGTGAAATAAAAAATTCAACGCAATATGCTTATAAACATAGTTTTATGAATTATTTTTTATTAAATTCATAAAAAATTAATATTTAAATAAAATTTTTATTTTTTTTATTAAAATCAAATTATATAAAATTAATGTTTTAAATATACAATTTTATCAATTAAAAAAATTTATATTATTTTAAATTAAAAAAAATACTAAATTCATAAAACTTTTAAGTTTATAAACATAGTTTTATGAATTAATTTTTATTAAATTAATTAAAAATTAGTCTTTAAATAAACTTTAAATATTTTTATTAATATCAAACTATATAAAATTAATATTTAAAATATACAATTTTATAAACTTAAAAAATTTAAATTATTTTAGATTAAAAAAATACCAAAATCATAAAACTTTTAAGTTAAACTTAAAAGTAACTAACACAAAATCAAACAAACATATATATAGGTATAATATTACTCTTACTTTTATATGTTTATGAATAATGGATGAATAAACACTCACTAAATAAAAATATAATTGATCTTTATATTTATGATTATATTTTTTGCAAGTTCAAATTTTTTTATATAAATAATTGTATGATATGTATTTTTACATTTTTTTAATAACAAAAGCATAAGTAGTTTTGGAGAACATGTGTAGCACAAATATTCGTGAGAATAAACACATATATACTATAGTATTATATATTATCATGTAAAATAGAAAAACAAACAACTATAGTATACATAGACTCGAAATTTTACTTGGATAATTTCTCACCATTTACAAAGCTTAGGCACTTGATACATTCTAAGACCACAAGTTTGTGCTCTCCAACTCTTCTCGGACTCTTTCTACTTCTCCTCTTTATCTCTTACTCTGTTCTTCTCCCCTTTGGGACTTGTCTATCTCTTGCGAGTTCTCTACCTATGTCTTTTTCTTTTCTCTCTCTCTCTCTTTTGAGTTTTGCTGAACTTTTCTCTTCTTTCTTCTCCCAAAGATGATATTGTCATCTCTCTACCTTTGTATGTCTCTATCTGTCTCTTTCAGTCTCTCTTCTTAGTTTTGCTTAACTCTTATCTTATTTCTTCTCTGTGTTCTTCTCCCATAGGTTGTCTTCTCTTGTGATCTCTCTACATCCTTCTCTTTTCTATGTTTTCTCTGTTCCCTTTTTTTGAGTTTTGGCTCTTCTGAGCTCTCTACCTCTTTCTCTTTTTTGAGTTTTGTTGAACTCTTTTCTCTTCTCTCTCTATGGATCATGCCTCTTGCTTTCTTCTCTGTTCTATATTCTCTCTCATATCATACTTTTTTTCATCCTTTTTTAACTATTTATACATAGACTTAACTTGGCTTTTCTTGGAAATTATTACTACCATTAAAAACTGAATTAATACATCACTATAAATTTACCAAAATATTCACTTACAAAACATAAAACATAGATGATAAATACAAGGAATCCTGCACAATACTAAAGTGACTGTAATGAACCCAAAATACCTAAATAGATTCTCCAGGTGGAAGCATAAATTTTTCTTCTTAATCATATCCATTTAATCACACCAAACAATTAAAACATTTTACTTAACTATACTTTTTCTAGATTAAAAATCTACAACATATAGTCACTTTAATACTAATTCTACACAATAAAATCTTATTGAAATTATAATAGATACCACCATTACATTAGTCACGAGACTATCTTTTGAAAATAGATAACTATTACACATTAACCCTATCTTTTAATCGTAGTTAACACCCTCCAGAACAATGTACCATACTTGTATTGGTTCTCCTGGGAGAAACCATCAGAGAGGATACATGAGTCTCCTGAGTGGAGGAAATAAAAATGTTAGATAACCTTTAGATGATAAAATAAACTAATTAAAAAGTATGTACATATACAACTGCTATACTCTATATTGTCTTTCGAGATTTATCATGATGTCTTTCCACCATTGGGACACAGCTTGTGCAACCACCCTTTGATGTCATGTAACTCAACATGCATATTAGTATTAGATATCAACCTATAAATCTAAGAACATATATTTAATAATGAACACAAAAACAAGATAATTAAATCGATAACAAAACTAAACATTACAGATACTTCTGTAATCTAACAAGATAAATTGAATCCATAACAAAACTAACCATTGCAGATACTTCTGTAATCTGACTTTAGCTTGGGTGACTAAAAGAATTTCTACGAATTTTCTCCCAACCATAGGATTCATTTGACATATGTTTTTCTGTCTAAAGCCACCCACGAGCTGGGCGATCAATCCACTAGGTTCAGAAGACAATTAATTTATTTTCAAGTCTTTTTGTGCTAATGTCTAATCCTCAATTCAAGATTATGATATATCTTAGTATTTAATTACAATTTCTACTCCAACAAAAACTCAGTCTTTAGCAAGAACGTGAAGGCTACATCCTCAAATACCAACTCTTAGATTCCTTAACATGGAACATAGTTTTTGAATAAGCACGAAGCATTCCATATTGTTATAAAAAGGGAAAAGGGATTAACTCCTTTAGTGAAAACAATTTATTTTATCCTTTGAATATATGTGTATTGGCTCCTTGTAGTGAACCACTAATTTTACCTAACTTTACATAAATATTAATATATATTCTTGTTCAAAATATTTCTTTATATAATGTCAACACTTAGATAAACTTGTTCATATAATGAATGCTAATCTTATTTATTAAATCAAGAATTCCAATATATATCAAAACAGAAGGTCTATTCATATATTCTTATTATGCAACTTTTCCATGAAATGCTAAATATCTTCAAGTACTAAAACTTATAATACTTCTTTTCACAAACAAAAGAATATACTTTTCCAAAGGTAAGGCATTTGAGTTAGAAAATAGTGGCCACCGTTCCAGATCATTCAAAGATGCAAGCGATGGTTCCTTTTATATATATATAAAGACTACTGAAAAACCAACGGAGTGATACTAAATCTTTCCAAACCAGGAAACTAAACTCTCCATAAATGAATCGAAAATTGTAAGCATAAATGAAAACACGGGCATTCAAGGTTTAACCCAGATCTTAAAAGCCACAAACACATACTACAACTTTATAAAAAAAAAACCATCAACGTTCTCACTCAGATCGTAGGCACAATTCTTTATTCACATAGCCAGAATAAAAAAAAATATTGAAAAGCGTATGCTTGGGAAAGAGATCTAAACTATCAAATGTTAAACCATCCCAGCTCTAGCCATTTCACAAAATAATCATTTGAGATAAGAAAATCAAAATATGAAGCAATAAAACGTGAGTAGATTCAAGTCATTCGGCAAATCAGGCGAAAAGAATCAATTCACGATTACATAGATTAAGACTACCTGAATACGATCTAAACCTTACCAATAGATTTTTGTAAAAAGGGGTCAAGTAATGTTTTCCATAAAAAAGGACACTTTCTCTTATGACAAAGAAAAGTCATATAGACAAGCGGATGCTGAAATACACATTAGATACACACGCGGACGCTCAATCTCAAATAACCGTCGAGGAAATAGAAAAACCTTTGATACTAAGTTTTATAACTTATAATTTGATACCAAGTTTTAATGGATATGGATATTATTTTTTAAGCATCAAATTATAGTTTTAAGAATTTTATGAATTTTAAGGTAAGATTTAGAAACACGGAAGTTGAATTTGTAAAAATAGGATCACAAAAGTCATGGAAAAACTCTCTAAACTAGTAAATGATGTTTTTTCCAATTTCTCAGCATTGGCATTTATATAAAGGGGTAAATGATTGACATTTATATTTGTCTAAATTAACGGACCATACCAATATTTTACCTCGAAATTAAATGGCCATACAAATATTTTGGGTTACAATGGAGTGACCACCAAATTTTAATTTTAATATCATCATTTTATAAAGTGTATATATTCATATTGTATTTTTAATTTTATTTTTTTAATTAGGAATGATTTTATATCATAAAATGAAACGTAAAATTCAACCTAATATGCTTATAAACATAGTTTTATGAATTAATTTTTATTAAATTAATAAAAAGTTAATATTTAAATAAAATTTTAAATATTTTTATTAAAATCAAATTATATAAAATTAATATTTTAAATATACAATTTTATCAATTTAAAAAATTTTAATTACTTTAAATTAAAAAATATCAAATTCATAAAAATTTTAAGTTTATAAATATAGTTTTATGAATTAATTTTTATTAAATTAATAAAAATTTAATATTTAAATAAATATTTAAATATTTTTATTAATATCAAATTATATAAAATTAATATTTTAAATATACAATTTTATGAATTTAAAAAATTTAAATTATTTTAAATTAAAAAAATATCAAATTCATAAAACTTTTAAGTTAAAGTTAAAAGTAAATAACAAAAAATCCAACAAACATATATATAGGTATGATATTACTCTTACTTTTATACCTTTATGAAATAATAAATGTACAAAGACTAACAAAATAAAAATATAATTGATCTTTATATTTATGATTATTTTATTAAATTATGTAATAATTAATTATTTAATAAATTTTAAAATTTGACACGGGTTAGGATTTTTTTGCAAGTTTATATTTTTTTATATAAATAATTTGATGATATGTATTTTTAGATTTTTTAATAACAAAAGCATAAGCAATTTTGGAGAACATGTGTAGCATAAATATTTTTGAGAATAAACACATATAGCATTATACATTACCTCACAAAATAGGAAAAAAATTGTGGTATACATAGACTTGAAATTTTACTTGGATTTTTCATCATTTACAGAGCTTCGGCTCGTGATACATTCTAAGATCACAAGTTCGTTCTCTCCAACTCTTCTCAGACTTTTTCTACTTCTCTTCTTCATCTCTTACTTTGTTCTTCTCCCCTCTCGGACTTGTTTGGCTCTTGTGAGCTCTCTAGCTTTGTCTTTTTATTTTCTATATCTCTCTTTTGAGTTCAACTCTCTACCTTTGTATGTCTCTCTCTCTGTCTCTATCAGTCTCTCTTCTAAGTTCTGCTTAACTCTTATATTATTTCTTCTCCGTGTTCTTCTCCCAGAGGTTGTCTTCTCTTGTGAGCTCTCTACCTCCTTCTCTTTTCTATGTTTTCTCTGTTTTCTTTTTTTGAGTTCTGGCTCTTGTGAGATCTCTACCTCTTTATCTTTTATATGTTTTATATGTTTTCTTTTATGAGTTCTGCTGAACTCTTTTCTATTCTCTCTCTATGGCTCATGCCTCTTGCTTTCTTCTCTGTGCTCTATTCTCTCTCATATCATACTTTTTTTTCATCCTTTTTTAACTATTTATACATAGACTTAACTTGGATTTTCTTGGAAACTATTACTACCATTTAAAATTGGCTTTTCTTGGAAACTATTACTACCATTAAAAACTGAGTTAATATATGACTATAAATTTACCAAAAAATTTGACTTACAAAACAAAAAACACAGCTGATAATTACAACGAAGCTTGCACCATACTAAGGTGACTGTAATGAACCCAAAATACCTAAATAGATTCTCCAGGTGGTGGCATAAATTTTTCTTCTTAATCATATCCATTAATAACACCAAACAATTAAAACTTTTTACCTAACTATAACTATTTTTTCTAGATTAAAAATCTACAACATATAATCACCTTAATACTAATTCTACACAAACAAATCTTATTGAAATTATAATAGATACCACAATGACATTAGTCATGAGACTAGATTCTGAAATGAGATAACAATTACACATTAACCCTGTCTTCTAATCATAGTTAACGCCCTCCAGAACAAGGTACCATACTTGTACTCGTTCTCTTGGGCACAACCATGAGAGAGGATACATGAGTCTCCTAAGTGGAGAAAATAAAAAGGTTAGATATACTTTAGATGATAAAAGAAACTAATTAAAAAGTATGCATATATATAACTTCTATACTATATAGTATCTTTCGAGAGTTTTCATTATGCCTTTCCACCATTGCGACACAGCTCCTGCAACCACCGTTTGAAGTCATGTAACTCAACATGCATATTAGTACTAGATATCAACCTATAAATCTAAGAAGATATGTTTAATAATGAACTTAAAAATAAGATAAATTAAACCAATAACAAAACTAACCATTACAAATACTTCTGTAATCTGACTTTAGCTTAGGTGACTAAAAGCATGTCTATGACTTTCCTCCGAACCATAGGATTCATTTAACGTATGTTTTTCTGTCTAAAGGAACCCTCGAGCTGGGCAACGAATCCACTAGGTTCGGGAGACAATTAATTCCTTTGCAATTCTTTTTGTGACAATGTATAATACTCAATTCGATATTATGATATATCTTAGTATTTTAATTACAATTTCTACTCCAACAAAAACACAATATTTAGCAAGAATATGAAGGCTACTTCCTCAAATACCAACTCTTATATTCCTTAACATGGAACATAGTTTTTGAATAAGCATGAAGCATTCCATCTTGTTATTAGAAGAGAAAAGGGATTAACTCCTTTAGTGAAAACAATCTATTTTATCCTTTGAATATATGTGTAATGGCTTCCTTGTAGTGAGCCACTAACTTTTCCTAACTTTACATAAATATTAATATATATTCTGGTTCAAAATATTCCTTTATATAATTTCAACGCTTAGATAAACTTGTTCATAGAATGAATACTAATCTTCTTTTATTAAATCAATAGTTCCAATATATATCAATAGAGAAGGTATGTTCATATAGTCTTATTATGTGACTTTTCCATGAAAGGCTAAATATTTACAAGTACTAAAATTTATAATATTTCTTTTCACAAACAAAAAAAAATACTTTTCCAAAGGTAAGGCATTCAAGTTAGCAAATCGATGCCACCCTTCCACATCATTCAAAGATGGGGGAGATGGTTCCTTCTCTCTCTATATATATAAAGACTGTCGAAAAAACAACGAAGGGATACTAAATATTTCCAAACGAGGCAACTAAACTCTCCAGAAATGAAACAAAAATTGCAAGCATAAATCAAAACGCAGGAATTCAAGGTTTAACCCAGATCTTAACAAGCCACACACATGTACTACAAATTTATAAAAATAAATAAATCATCATCATTTCACTCAGATTGTAGGCACAATTATTTATTCACATAGCCAGAATAAAACAAATAATGAAAACCACAGGATTGGGAAAGAGATTTGAACTATCAAACGTTAAACCATCCCATCTCTAGCCATCGAACAAAATAATCATTTGAGCTAAGAAAATAAAACACGAAGCAATAAAACATGAGTAGATTCAAGCCATTTGACAAATCGGGCGAAAAGAATCAATTCACGATTACATAGATTAAGACTACCTGAATACTATCTAAATGTTACAAATAAATTTTCTTAAAAAGGAGTATGGTAATGTTCTCCATAAAAAAGGACACTTTTGCTTATGACAAAGAAACATCAGATAGACAAGCGCATGTTGAAATAAACATTAGATACGCATGCAGACGCTCAAGCTCAAATAACCCTCGAGAAAATAGAAAAAAATTTCAAACCCATATGAAGGAACAAAGAAAAGGATTGAATTCCTTCTTATCCATGGAAAAGAAATATTTGCAGGAAAGAAAGTGAGATCCACACACTTAAGGAAAAACACAGAAGTTACATGCTTTTGAATTATGATATCTATGCAGCTTTGAAGTAAATAACATGCAACCAAACTAGATCTTAGTCCAAAAACACATGAAGTCAACTATGCATTCATTTATATTCAGATAACAATCTTAGCTAAACACACACGCACATGATTATGCATTCATATCACAATGCTCTTCTCTAAATGAAATTGAAATCATGATATATATATATATATATATATATATATATATATATTCAGATCTAAAATCTATTAACACTGAAATCGTAGGCTCTATGCAAAACCGAACTCATATGTATGCAAGATCTATCCAGAACTGGAGATCACGTGTTGCTTATCAAAGAACTAAATTGCAAGAATTTAAAGTACACATTCAGATATCAATGAAGTGAAACATAAACATACCATTTTTAGATCATCAGGAAATGGAATCACATACCCTTAATATTCATACCTATCACTCAACTTAAGAAAGCCAATGCTGATGAATGTTCATCATCCAAATTGCATGTAACTTTAAGAACGAAGCTGGGAAGGACTACATATATACTGGGTCATCCCTAAGTCTTCACTCGCACACCTTCTCCCCTCTTCAATCCCCATTTAATAAGTGAAATGTTCCAGGATTAATACTTGCATTTACTCACCTGGATAAAAATCTCAAGAAATCAGTGACCATACTTCATATGGCTGATTTCGAGGGGATCTCCTTGGAAACAAATCCTGAGAGGATAGAAGCTTGACATTTTTTTATTTTTTCATTCCCCTACTCGTCAGTGATTCCTCTCTTTATCTACCAAATATAGCAACGTAATAATATATATGTGTAATCTTTAAATATAAACAATTGAATGTAAGTGTGTCTTCTCCACCTTAAGCACATTTTCTAAAATTATTAAAGAGATAGTGGTTTCTTAATGGTATATAACAAACCACTCGGTTCAACCATCAATTTCTTCATTTAATTATTTTTCTATATATATATTTATCATGCTATTACAAAATCAAGTTAAAGCTCTATAACTATACCAATATAAACCTGAATGTTCGATTCTAGCTCATAACAATCCATTGTTTCCATAATGAGTAGAGTACTGCTTTGATTATAGTTATATCTACCACTAATCATGCTTTATCCATAGTATAGTGTTCCATAACCCATATCATATACTCTTACTATGACTACCAATGTATAGAATGCATGTAATTATCTATATAAATGCATGGCCTTATGACTTTTTGGGGATATGCTTTTTATAGGTATTTTCTATATTAACATATTGCATTTGTTAATATTTATTTAAGAAAGAACCCTTAGTAAATAAATCCTTTTTCTCTTTGTTTATCTATCTATCTATCTATATAAAGGATTTATATTTACAATTCTCATTACTATTAGTAGATAAAACTAATTGTATCACACCTTTATACTTAAAGTAATTCTTTCCTTTCATTTCATAATAATCTTCGGATACACACCCAAAGGTAAAATAGTAATATTGTGTACTCTAAGACAAATTTTATAATGATAGTAATAGCTTTGTTTAAGTTATCGAACTAAACAATCAAAAAGCTTGCTTATTCTTCAAAGGATAATATCAATCCTTTCATTTTTTGCATGTGATGACCACATTCTCAATAGTAAGCACAACATTGGACTTATGCCAAGTAGAGAAAAATATGACTCACATTCCAACCAGTACCCCATTGTGCCAAGATGACCCTTAGTCATCGAAAGCTAAATTCTCAAGGTTTCACTAGCCTTTTCCCTCTCCCCCTAGTGGATTCGTCCCCAGTCAACGTTTTAGTGGTGCACGGTTTCACTCTCTTAACATTATTAATTTCATCTGTATTTTAATTAGGCTAGGATTAGTACTTACAGTTATTTTTACTTACACTTTTCCATTTTCGGTCACATAGTAAGGGGATGTTACATCCTTTCCCCCTTAGAAATCAACATCATCCTCAGTGTTCATGCTTTTCAACAGATTGTCTTCCACTCTTGAGTTTATCTTTTTGTTCCCTTTTTCATCTTTGTTTTTATCAACTTTTATCTTTCGTGATTCCTGCATGCTTTTATCCTTCATAACCTGCACTTTAGTGCAACAAAACCAGGTCTTCAAAATTTTTTCAGTAACGTGTCATTAATCCATAATCCAACTCAGAACATAAGCAACAGGTCTTCCACTTGAGATATACATCTCTTTCATTCAAAAGTTAGCATCATCTATTTCACATAATTTCAATCAATAACCTTTAAAAATTACCATTCACCTTCACCCTTAAGGAAATGTTTTCCCTACTTAAGTATTCATAACATTCACACATTAATACATTCAACAATCTAGTTATTAGGAAAATCATTAATATGTGTTTTATTCAAGTTGAACAACTTTCAGCAACACTTTTGTTGATCAAAAAACTCTCCCTTAAGTTTTTTTATTATCTTTAACCACTCTTTGTTGAACACATAACTCTCTCTCGAGTTCTGACACCAATTGGACTTACAGGCTAAAACTTTGAGGCTACTCTCCTTTTCGATTGCTAGTAAAAAAATTTCCCCTTAAAAACATCAAACAACTTCCTCTTTTCCAGATGCCAAAATTTGTGCCCAGGTCTTTCCATTGATATCAAAAAATTTCTCACACTTCTCCTCAAGACTCCTCGCTTGAGTTCAGGAATTTCTTTTCCACCCAGCCTCCTACTTGAGTCTAGGAAAAGTTACTTTAGCAAAGTAGAGTTGGATCCTCAATTTTTCCACTTGGTGTTCACTCAGCGAAAAGGTTCTTTTCCCCTCAAGCCTTCATGCTTGATTCTAGGAAAGTTCTTTTAACATCAATCATTTATTGTTTCTTTCATATTTGATAATTATAACATGCAACAAAATAATATCAAATAGGTTCACCTGTTTCCTTACTCATGTTTTAATATATCTGTTTATGAGTCCTTGATCTTTATTAAGATTCTTACCATATTCTTACCATGCATAATATTTTACACTCTCGTCTTTCATAAAGTTCCAAAGAATATTGACCATCTACCAAATTCACTTGTTAGTACCACTTTGTGTAACAAAAATCAAATTTTGTAAAAAAATCTTTTCCCTGGGCATAATAATAAGAAATCGTACTTCTTACTGCATGATCATATGAAATAAACTTCCTCTTTTGGTTCCTTCTTTTCATCCTTACGTCATGGTTCAACAAGATAAAAAATAATTTTCTTGGCATATTAATTTATAGAGAAATATATATGTGCATTTTTTATAAACAAAAGCACTACCATAGATTTCTTGACCAATTGAAAGAATTCAGGATAACATCTTTTCTTTGTACATACTAACACTACGTAAGTAACAACAAATGGTCTACATATATACATGCATACCTTTATAAAAATAACCACATACATTTATAAGGGTGACGACATACCTTCTTTTTGCATGACCTTCATATGCCAAGGTACACGTTTACTTCTAATAACACATATTAGTATTACACTCAATATCTCATGCAATCCATATATCAAAATGAAATAGATTTTCAAGGTATCCATGCATATAACGTATACCTCTATCTCATAAATCTCAATCTCATTAAAGTATAAATTTTATAAAAAACACTAAAAGTATTCTAACATCCATAGTAAAGGTAACTCGAATAAGAAATGTATTTTTATCATAACCATCCTATGAACTACGTAAAATACACTTGTATACCTTGTAAGTAATTATAACCATTGTCCCTTTTATTTAATTGACAATCAAGGGTACAAGCGTGTTCTAATGTCACACATTAGTTTTATAATGACTTAACCTATGCAATCACATACCAGAATAAAACAAGGAGACTCCCACTAATTATTATCCTTTTTAACCTAACAATTTCTGAGTCATAGGAAACCTCACACCAATAGAATGTCCAAGTAAACCAATTAAGGTTAATTCATTTGTTTAAAAAGAATCTAGATACCTTATTCTAGCAAGGCTATACTTCTTGTGGAATATTAGTTTTTCTTATCTAACAAACCTATAATTCCTAGTTGATACCCCTATAATGTAATAGAACTTGTATTAAGGAAAAATATTAACATCAACATAACTATTGTTCCTTCATAACTAAAAGAATATTAAATACACCAGTTTGATCTGTAATCACATTGACTCCTCCATTAATTCCAAACTTAATGGATCTCCTAACAGGCCCATTAATTGCTTAGATTATCCATCTCAATCTCATCTTTGGCAGTCATGCCGATTGGTTCAATAAAATTCAATTAGTTATATAAATTCAACAAATTTAGCATAATTCCCAACTTAGCATATAAACTTTACCTTTAAACATTCACAACTGGGATGAGTTTCCATATACTCTTTTACTCCACCTTACAAGAGCCTATTTCATTAATCCTTAACTCCATTAGTCTAACTATTTCGATTACTTTCTTGTTCGTTAATGAAACTAATTGTAGAGTATGAGGAGATATTCATCAACTACTAATTAGAGGAAATTTCAACTCAAAATGGGACTTTTAACTCTAATTCAAATTCCATGTCATCATGTGTTAGCCAATGAAATTGCTTTAAATTTGAAATATCGTATAGGTCTTAAACAGTTTTTAAATATAAATTTGGGGATAGGTATCATCATCACGTTTTTCATGTATTTCTTGTTTTGGGGGTAGCGGGGTCTATCAAAAGTATGTCGAGTGGGTACTCGTTGGATGCAGAATTTAATTCTACGTCCAACGAGCTCTCCTGATTGAAATTTGAGTAAAAACGCGGGGAGATATGTCGAAAATACAAATAAAAAAATATTTTTTTTCTTTTCTTCCTCCAAAATTAATAAATATTATTTTATTATTTTAACTATTCTTTTATTAAATTTTTTTAGGAGGCCCATTTTGAGTTGAAATTTCCTCTAATACGTATTTTCCCATAAAAGAACATTCAGATATATATATATACAATGCTCACATATAGGCTATGCCATTATAAAGCTTCAGCAAATTGAACATACTTACTTGCAATTCAAATATGACTTGACGGTTACCTCTTATCGATCCTTGGAAATGCAATGTGTCTTATTGATGGAGTCCCTTTGCTTGTTAAAATAACTTGTATTCACTTCCTTCGACTAAGCCCAAAGAAGCCCGAGTGTTTGTAACCACTACTCTGATACCATATGTAACAAACGTAAAATACCTAAATATATTCTCTAGGTGGAGGCATAAATTTTTCTTCTTAATCATATACATTTAATCACACCAAACAATTAAAATGTTTTACTTAACTATAACTATTTTTTCTAGATTAAAAATATACAACATATAATCACTTTAATACTAATTCTACACAAGCAAATCTTATTGAAATTATAATAGATACCACAATTACATTAGTCATGAGACTGTCTTCTGAAATGAGATAACGATTACACATTAACCCTTTCTTTTAATCGTCGTTAACACCCTCAAGAACAAGGTACCATACTTGCATTGGTTCTCATGGGTGCAACCATCAGAGAGGATACATGAGTCTCTTGAGTGGAGAAAATAACAAGGTTAGATATACTTTAGATTGTAAAAGAAACTAATTAAAAAGTATGCACATGTATAATTACTATACTCTATACTATCTTTCGAGAGTTATCATGGTGCCTTTCCACCATTGGGACACATCTCCTGCAACCACCCTTTGAAGTCATCTAACTCAACATGCATATCAGTACTAGATATCAATCTATAAATCTAAGAGCATATGTTTAATAATGAACTTAAAAAGAAGATAAATTAAATCCATAACAAAACTAACCATTACAGATACTTCTGTAATCTAACAAGATAAATTAAATCCATGGTATTTCTCTAACCCATGGTATTTTCCTATGGTTGTGTGACCTTTTCTCCTTTTTAGGGTTTTGAACCCCTTTTAGGGTTTTTGACCCTTTTGTAGGTTTTTTTACCCTTTTTTGGAGAGAGTGAGGGTAAACCATAGTAAATAATGATGTTTTTGGACCATTTTTGTGGAAATACAATTGTGAAGGTCAAAAGTAAGGGAAATATGGTAGAAATATGATGTATGTATATGGTTTAGACCATGTAGAGCTAGGTGAACACTTTTTTCAGTAACAAGTAGAAATATGAGTATGCTCTTCCAAAAAATAGAACGAAATAGGGGAATTAATCATATCTAGACCTAATGAGTGAACATTGTAAGTATAGTTATAGAGGTAGGGTTATATTGGACTCTATCTATCTTGGGTGCCCCCCCCCTGACTAAACGGGACCACTGTTGGGTAAGACATCAAATAAGAATGGTTTTTAGGATACCTTTCTCATAGACATGTCATAATGAGTATTCTGTGGCTTCAGTCTGAAGAAAATGATATATATGATCTTCAATATTGAGTGGGGACGGTGCACCACCTAGCCATCTAGATCTAGTTTTATCATTTTCCCACCTAAGGGATAGGATCACCCCACAAATCGAATTTTAAACAAATTTGTTATTACTAAAGGATGTTGGAACTCTATTTGGGTAACCATTATGTCTCAAGTAAATAGTGTCCAAGGGGAATTATGTGCATTCATATTCCCAAGGTTCTAACTTACCTACAATTTTATTTTTATCCTCAAGTGAGGTTAATGTGTGTTTAATTTAGGGTTTATTTTAAGGCTCCACTCATCATCATGAACCAAGTAACATTTTTTATTGAGGAGTGGGTTCGTGTGCACACGATGTGTGTACAACTAAGAGCTAAGAATATAAGATTCCTCGAAAGATAAAAATGTGATTTCAATACTAAGTTATTAGAAATGTTTCTTAAAATGAATTAGCCAAACATAAAAGTAGATTATCATCAAGCAAAAATATTCAAAGCACATTTGACAATTAAACATTTCTATTTGCAAAGATTAAAGAAATGTGCTCTAATCTAGCTATGTTTTAAACAAATTAACTGATTAATTGTTCAAATGATCAGTTTATAAAGTCCTTACTAAAACTGAAAATAAAAAGCATTGAACGAGTAGATTCTAGTCACACTTTAAAGGGGTAAATAGTTAGCAAGAGGATTTTCTTCACCCAATAATCAATTGAAAAATCAAGAAAATTGCTACAACAAGCAATGTCGACTGTCGACAAACATGAAGGTGTTGCAAGAAAACTCAATTTGATAAACTGACACTAACTAACTTAGGCATAAAGAAAACATAACTAAAATAAAAGCTAAACAATGTTTTGAGGGATAAATTCCTCTTTTCATTTGAAAATGAGGAACTCAAGATGCTTAAAACAGGCATAAATGTGTGACTAAAAATAAAAAATAGTCATGGGTTATGCTTTCTCAGTTTGAATGGAATTGTGTTGACTCGGGTTACCTAAATAGAAAAATAGGTGGGACCTGGAAGCAAAAAACGCAAAAAAAGAAGAAAATTAGTCGGGTTTAACAAATATCAAGGGGTTTTGTAACGTGGATTTCAACAATAGTTCAATCTACCATAGGCTGGTTCGTGTTGTTTGTGTTCTTTTCTGCAAATTGAGTCACTCAAATTGAGGAATTTAGAGCGCCTTAGGTGACTTTTATCGAAGGATTAAGAGCAACATGACTTGAAAATACTCTTTGTAGGTTTGCCACTCATTTTTGGGGATTTTGATTGATTTTTCAAGGTCAAATGTATGTGGATGAGGTGGAATGATGGCATATGAAGATGTTGGTGTTAATCACATGGCAGGTGAGAAAATTTTGGTAGTTAACATGAAGTATGGAAACAATTCTAAAGAGGACCAGAAAAATGCACATTGTCAATGCCATCATAGATATATGTAGAAATCCAAATAGAAAATTTTGAAATCCCGAGGTAGTGATTATTGAATGCGTACCAATTCAAACTCCCAAATGCTTATAAAATGAGAACTAAATGTACACGCCAAAAATAAATTAATCCTCTAAAATGAATTTTAATAATTGAGAATATATCACATTCTGACTTTCTATATAAGTGTCAATCCATCTCACCGAGATGCATGGTTAACTAGCTGCTACAACCATCGATTCCTATGATATGAGGCTCACTCCAAAGACACTTTATCTCGATCAAAGATGGTGGATAAAAAATAAATCAAGGAAGCATTGCATACCACCCCCCCATAGTGTTGAATTGAGTGGAAAAGGCAATGGAAATGAATGTCATAGATGATGGAAAAATAATGGAGTATGATCTAAAGGTCTAAAAGATGCAAAAAAAACTGAACAAGAATCACTCCAACATGGCAAGCTCCAAGACTTTGATAAACAATGTAGTACGTGGAGACAAATGTTTGGTTACACTCCAAAGAATATCTATGTGAGTGGCACAAAATCCACTACCCAAATGTGTAGAATGATAGGCACCATAAAAACCCCATTGAAAAAAATCCTAAGTATGGATTCTAGTAAACAATGTCATTTTAGATACCCATTTACAAGTGAGGAATCAACAAAATTGAGTTCATGAGAAAAAAATAGTCTCAATTAAGCAAATCAATGTGGTGTTGAACCACTCACTAGAAAGAGAATGGAATGAACTTTGCAATGCCTCAAATGGTATGGAAAACATGGAATCCATTGAGAAGTTATGGAAAACCAAATGACAATAACCCATTACAATAAATTTGGACAAAAACAAATATTCCAAAAAAAATGCTCCAAAAAGTTTCCATGTTGGAAATTATGGTAGTTACCATATTATATTTACTAATTTTTCTATGTAAAACATGTACATATGGTATATTCAGCAATTAATAAATCTATTTGGGTTGAATTTGAGGAGAATCACCCACACCATCAATGAGCATTGAGCTCCCAACAGTTGGGATTTCTATGATCCTCCTCTGGATTCTGTAGCATATCATGGTGTCCAAATATGCCAAAATTCCTCCAAAATTGAACTACACACATTCAAATATTTTGTTGACCAAAAGGATTGGACCGTGGTCTCTAGCACACAAAAGGACAAACCAACGTTCCACGTACACAACAACTCAATCTGTGGGTTCCAACCACATTGAATCACGGAAAATCCTATGGACAGGTGAGGTAAGATGGAAACCAAAGGATACATCAGAAGTATGGAGGCACAATCTTTGGGAAGTGACATGGCAATTCATAGAGAGAAGGGGGGAAGCCATGGTGGATGTAATTCCGTTCTCTGCAATCACTTTAAATTAAATGATGGCTTGGAGATGAGGAATCCAACTAAAAGGATATCCCACTCAACAATGAGAATCAATCTGCTGAAGGAGAGGCCATATCACAAGTCCATGGTCTAGCTGTAGAAAAGGGGACATGGGGTTAGAAACCATGTCACATATCTAAGAGATCTTGTTTTTTATTAATCTTCAAAGCATAAATCATTCACCAACTCCTCCACCAACGGGGACTCCAATGTAAATGGTAGAAGAAAAGGCATGGAACTGTAAATCCAAATCCATAAGAATGATTCATGATGAGGGAATCAATGAGCCAATGAATTCTTGAAACAACAAGATGAAATTCGATCCAAAGAGTAGGTATGTGCATTTGATCAAATTAAGCATTGATCCAAGGAGAAAAAAACATCCAAATACCAAGAATTGGACTCTAGCAAGGATTTGTGATGTGATAACGTCCATGGTATTCAACACCATGGTAGCGCCAATGCCTCTATTGACCAAACCCACAATGATACAAAGCACATAGAAATAAAAAAAAATCACTCATAGGAAAACACAAATGGAAAACTCCAGGAGAGATTGAACACAATGCTTGTTCAATATTTGGAGATCAAGCTCATGCTTGAAACATGAATGGATCCATCCATAACTGATAATAGTCCCCAAGCCGCAACGTTGTCTTCATTAAAAAACATATCCTTCGAAAGCCTGAAGGAAACAGGAACAAACCACAATCACTACTAAGCATGGAAAAAATAGCTGCCACATAGAGATCTGAGGCCACTAGTTCATCTAAGACAAGAGGCACAATTTGCTCACAAAAATGAGCTGCTAAGAGATTTGATATCTGGAAAACACAAACCAAGTACTTTTGTAAAAATACCTTAAGCACAAAAATGATAGAGGCCACATTCCAAATCTTACAGGAATCATGCAGGATGGATCACAACCCCTTTCTTGAGAAAGTCAAGGTTCTACCAGCTCTCATAACATATAAAGATCTAGCGGTTAACTTAGATTGTAAATGAGAATCACGAATGTTAATAGAAGAAAATATATTTTAAAATTAAATTAAGTAATTGTATATAAGAATGCCTTTATTCATAACAATAGAGAAACCCAACTACAACTAAGAATAATTAGATGATTAATAATTTATACCCTTATTAATAACAATGGAAAAACCCAACTAAAACTAAGAATAGTTGAGTGATTGATGATTTATATATAAACTTACAATTCACACATTAAAACTCTTAACAGTTTTCATCTTCTTAATTTTGTACCTTTCTCAACCTTCCTCTTATTCTTATTCAACGATCTTATACTTGTATCTAATCCCTTTGATCTTTATCGACCCTAATTATGATTTTCCATATAGAGAATTAATCTCGACAAAATCTATTTCAAATTTATTTATTTATAGTTACATCAAAGTTTTTGAGTAAACTTTAGAAGCCATCATCTATCCTCGAAGACACTTACATAAGATTGACTTTAAAATCAATTTTAACCAATTTCAGTATAACTTATAACCAATTTCAGTATGTCAATCAATTTTAACCAATTTGAGTATAACTTATAATTTGATAATAAGTTTTAATGGATATGTATATTATTTTTTAAGCATCAAATTATTGTTTTAAGAATTTTATGAATTTTAGAGTAAGATTTAGAAATAGGGAAGTTGAATTATCACAAATGTCATGAAAAAAGGTCTCTAAACTGATAAATGATGTTTTTTCCAATTTTTGAGCATTGACATTTATATAAAGGGTAAATGATTGGCATTTATATTTGTCTCGAGGTAAATTAAAGGGCCATACAAATATTCTACCTTGAAATTAAATGGCCATACAAATATTTTGGGTTATAATGGAGTAATCACCAAATTTTAATTTTAATATGATCATTTTGTAATGTGTATATATTCATATTATATTTATAAAATTTATTTACCGTTTAATTTTATTTTTTAAATTAGGAATGATTATATATTATAAAAATGAAACAAAAAATTCAACGTAATGTGCTTATAAACATAGTTTTATAAATTAATTTTTATTAAATTAATAAAAAAAAATATTTAAATAAAATTTTAAATATTTTTATTAAAATCAATTATGTAAAATTAATATTTAAAATATATAATTTTATTAATTAAAAAAATGTAAATTATTTTAATTTTTAAAAAATACCAAATTCATAAAACTTTTATGTTTATAAACATATTTTTATGAATTATTTTTTATTAAATTAATTAAAAATTAATATTTAAATAAACATTTGAATATTTTATTAAAATCAAATTATATAAAATTAATATTTTAAATATACAATTTTATGAATTTAAAAAATTTAAATTATTTTAAATTATAAAATTACCATATTCTTAAAACTTTCAAGTTAAACTTAAAAGTAAATAACAAAAAATCAAACAAACCTATATATAGGTATGATACTACTCTTACTTTTATATGTTTATGAAATAATAGATGAACAAAGAATAACTATACAAAAATATAATTAATCTGTATATTTATGATTATTTTATTAAATTGTGTAATAATTAATTATTTAATTAATTTTAAAATTTGGTGAGGTTAGGATTTTTTTGCAAGTTTATATTTTTTTATATAAATAATTTTATGATATGTATTTTTAAATTTTTTTAATAACAAAAGCATAAGTTGTTTTGGAGAACATGTGTAGCATAAATATTCTTGAGAATAAACACATATAAACTGTAGTATTATATATTACCTCACAAAATAGGAAAACAATTGTGGTATATATAGACTTGAAATTTTACTTGTACTTTTCACCATTTACAGAGCTTTGGCTCTCGATCCATTCTAAGACCACAAGTTTGTGCTCTACAACTCTTTTCATACTTTTTTTGCTTCTCTTCTTTATCTCTTACTCTGTTCATCTCCCCAACTCTTCTCATACTCTTTCTGCTTCTCTTCTTTATCTCTTACTCTGTTCGTCTCCCCTTTGGGACTTGTCTGGCCCTTGTGAGCTCTCTACCTTTGTCTTTTTCTTTTATGTCTCTCTCTTTTGAGTTCTGTTGAACTCTTCTCTTCTTTCTTCTCCCATAGATGATCTTGTCAGCTCTCTACCTTTGTATGTCTTTCTCTGTCTTTGTCAGACTCTCTTCTGAGTTTTGCTTAACTTTTATCTTGTTTATTCTCTTTGTTCTTCTCCCAGAGGCTATCTTCTCTTGTGAGCTCTCTAACTCCTTCTCTTTTTTGTGTTTTCTTTGTTCCTTTTTTCTGAGTTCTAGCTCTTGTGAGCTCTCTACCTCTTTCTCTTTTCTATGTTTTGTGTGTTCTCTTTTCTTAGTTCTCTTGAACTCTTTTCTCTTCTCTCTCTATGGTTCATGCCTCTTGCTTTATTCTTTGTTCTCTATTCTCTCTCATATCATACTTTCATTTTCATCCTTTTTTAACTATTTATACATGACTTAACTTGGATTTTCTTGGAAACTATTACTACCATTTAAAACTTGGCTTTTCTTGGAAACAATTACTACCATTAAAAACTGAATTAATACATGACTTTAAATTTACCAATTTCTTTTACTTACAAAACAAAAAACAAAGCTGATAAATACAAGGAAGCCCACACCATACTAAAGTGACTCTAACGAACCCAAAATACCTAAATAGATTCTCCAAGTGGCAGCATAAAGTTTTCTTCTTAATCATATCCATTTAATCACACCAAACAATTAAATTTTTTTACTTAACTATAACTATTTTTTCTAGATTAAAAACATACAACATATAATCACTTCAATACTAATTATACATAAGAAAATCTTATTGAAATTATGATAGATACCACCATTATATTATTCACGAGACTGTATTCTAAAATGAGATAACGATCACACATTAACCCTATCTTTTAACCGTAGTTAACACTATTCAGAACAAGGTACCATACATGTACTGGTTCTCCTCGGTGCAACCATCAGAGATGATACATGAGTCTCCTGAGTGGAGCAAAAAAAAGGTTAGATATACTTTAGATGATAAAAGAAACTAATTAAAAAGTATGCACATATATAACTTCTATACTCTATACTATACTTCGAGAGTTATCATGATTCCTTTCCACCATTGGGACACACCTCCCGCAACCACCCTTTCAAGTCATGTAACTCAACATGCATATTAGTACTAGATATCAACCTATAAATATAAGAACATATGTTTAATAATGAACTTAAAAATAAGATAAATTAAATCCATAATAAAACTGACCATTACATATACTTCTGTAATTTGACTTTAGCTTGGGAGACTGAAAGTGTGTATATGACTTTCCTCCCAACCATAGGCTTCATCTGACGTATGTTTTTTTGTCTAAATCCACTCTGATCAAGGCGACTAATCCACTAGGTTCGGGAGACAATTAATTCCTTTGCAAGTCTTTTTGTGATAATGTATAATCCTCAATTCGAGATTATGATATATCTTAGTATTTTAATTACAATTTCTACTCCAACAAAAAATCAATCTTTAGCAAGAATATGAAGGCTACTTCCTCAAATACCAACTCTTAGATTCCTTAACATGGAACATAGTTTTTAAATAAGCACAAAGAATTCCATCTTGTTATAAGAAGGGAAAATGGATTAACTCCTTTAGTGAAAACAATCTATTTTATCCTTTGAATATATGTGTAATGGCTTCCTTGTAGTGAGCCACTAATTTTACCTAACTTTACATAAATATTAATATATATTCATGTTCAAAATATTTCTTTATATAATGTCAATGCTTAGATAAACTTGTTCATATAATGAATGCTAATATTCTTTTATTAAATCAATAATTCCAATATATATCAATACACAAGGTATATTAGTATATTCTTATTATGCGACCTTTTCATGAAAGGATAAATATATTCAAGTACTAAAACTTATAATACTTATTTTCACAAACAAAAGAAAATATGTTTCCAAAGGTAAGGCATTTGAGTTAAGAAATCACGACCACCCTTCAAGATCATTTAAAGATGTAGGAGATGGTTCCTTACATATATATATAAACACTGCTGAAAAACCAACGAAGGGATACTAAATCTTTCCAAATGAGGAAACTAAAATCTCGATAAATGAATAAAAAATTATAGGCATAAATGAAAATGTAGGCATTCAAGGTTTAACCCAGATCTTAACAAGCCACACACATGTACTACAACTTTATAAAAAAACATCAACGTTTTCACTGAGATCGCAGGAACAATTCTTTATTCACATAGTCAGAATAAAGCAAATAATGAAAATCGCAGGCTTGGAAAAGAGATCTGAACTATCAAACGTTAAACTATCCCAGCTCTAGCCATTGCAAAAAATAATCATTTGAGCTAATAAAATCAAAACATGAAGAAATAAAACGTGAGTAGATTCAAGCCGTTCGGAAAATCAGGTGAAAAGAATCGACTCATGATTACATAGATTAATACTACCTCAATACGATGTAAACCTTACCAATAAATATCTGTAAAAAGGAGTGTGGTAATGTTCTCCATCAAAAAGGACACTTTCTCTTATGACAAAGAAACATCAGATAGACAAGCGCATGCTGAAATAAACATTAGATACACATGCAGACGCTCAAGCTCAAATAACCCTCGAGGAAATAGAAAAACCTTTGAAACCCCTCCAAAGGAACAAATAAAAGAATCAAATTCTTTCCCATTCATGGAAAATAAATATTTGCATGCAAGAAAGTAAGATCCACGCACTTCAGGAAAATCACAGAAGTCGCGGGATTTTGAATTCTGATCTCTATGCAGCTTTGAAGTAAATAACAGGCAACCAAGCTAGATCTTATTCCAAAAATGCATGCAGTCAACTATGCATTCATTTATGTTTAGATCACAGTCTTGAATAAACACACAGGAACAAGATTATGCATTCAAATCACAATGCTCTTCTCTAAATGAAATCAAAATCATGATATATATATATATATATATAAAATATATTAACACTGAAATAGCAGGCTCTATGCAAAATTGAACTCATATGTATGCAAGATATATCCAAAACTAGAGATCGCGTGCTTCTTATCAAAGAACTGAATTGCAAGCATTTAAAATATACATTCATATCTCAATGAAATGAAATGTGGAATACCATTTTCAGATCGTTGGGAAATGGAATCGCACAACTTTAATATTTAGACCTATCACTTAACTTAAGTGATCCAGCGTTGATGAATTATCACCATCAAATTGCATGTAACTTTAAAAACAAAGTTGGAAATGACTGCAGAGGTACTGGTTCGTCCCTAAATCACCAATCACACACCTTCTCCCCTCTTCAGTCCCTAACTTAAGAAGCGAAATGTTCCAGGATTAGCGCTTTCATTTACTCAGCTCGATAAAAATCCCAAGAAATCAGTGACCATACTTCATATGGCTGATTTCGAGCAGATTGCCCTCGAAACAAAGCCCGAGAGGATAAAAGCTCAACATTTTTTTCTTTTTCATTCCCATACTCGATGGTGATTCCTCTCTTTATCTACCATATCTAGCAACATAATAATATAGATGTGTAATCTTTAAAAAGAAAAAAACAAATGTAAGTGTGGCTTCTCCACCTTAAGCACATTTTCCAAAATAATTAAAGAGATATATAACAAACCACTAAGTTCAACCATCAATTTCTTCATTTAATTATTTTTCTATATATATTTATCATGCTATTATAAAAATCAAGTTAAAGATCTATAACTATACCAATGTAAACATGAATGTTCAATACTAGCTCATAACGATCCATTGTTTCCATAAAGAGTAGAGTACTTCTTTGATTACAGTTATATCTACCACTAATCACACTTTATCCATAGTATAGTATTCCATAACTCATATCCTATACTCTTACTATGATTACCAATGCATATAACACATGTAATTAGCTATATAAATACATGGCCTTATGAATTTTATAGGATATGTTTTTTTTAGGTATTTTGTATATTAGCAAATTGCATTTGTTAATTTTTATTGAAGAAATAACTCTTAGTAAATAAAACATTTTTATCTTTGTTTATCTATCTATCTATCTATATATCTATATATATAAAAGGATTTGTATATACGATTCTCATTACTATTACTAGATAAAACTAATTTTATCTCACATTAATACTTAAAGTAATCTTTTCCTTTCAGTTCATAATAATCTTCGAATACACCCCCAAAGATAAAATAGTAATATTGTATACTCTAAGACAAATTTTATAATGATAGTAATAGCTTTGTTTAAGCTATTGAAAAAAACAATACAAAATCTTTCTTACTATTCAAAGGATAATATCAATCCTTTCATTTTTCGCATGCGATGACCAAATTCTCAATAGTAAGCACAGTATTGGACTCATACCAAGTAGCGAGAAATATGAATCGTATTCCAACCAGTACCCCATTGTACCAAGATGACCCCTAGTCATCGAAAACTAAATTCTCAAGGTTTCACTAGCCTTTTCCCTCTCCCCCTAGTGGGTTCATCCCCAATGATCGGTTTAGTCATGCAAGCTTTCAGTCTCTTAACATTCTTAATTCCATTTGTAGTTTGATGAGGCTAGGATTAGTACTTACAGTTCTTTTTACTTACACTTTTCCATTTTTAGTCACGTACCGAGGGGATGTTACATCCTTTCCCCCTAGAATTAACACCGTCCTAGGTGTTCATGCTTTTCAATAGTTTGTCTTCCACTATTGAGTTTATATTTGTGTTCCCTTTTACATCTTTGTTTTGATCATCTTCTATCTTTCGTGACTCCTACACGCTTTTATCCTTCATAACTTGTACTTTTATGCAACAAAACCAGGTCTTCCAAAATTTATCGAGTAACATCTCATTAATCCATAATCCAAATCAGAACATAAACGACAAGTCCTCAACTTGAGATACACATCTCTTTCATTCAAAAGTTAGCATCATCTATTTCACATAATTTCAAGCAGTAACCTTTAAAAATTACCATTCACCTTCTCCCTTAAGGGAATTTTTTTCCTACTTAAGTATTCATAACATTTACACATTAATAATTCAATAGTCTAGTTATTAATAATTTAATCGTTAATATGTGTTTTATTCAAGTTGAACAACTTTCAACAACACTTTTGTTGATCAACAAACTATCCCTTGATATTTTTTTCATCTTTAACTGCTCTCCGCTGAACACAGTACTCTCTCTTTATTTTTGACACCAATTGGACTTAGAGGCTAAAAATTTGAGGCTACTCTCCTTTTTTATTGTCCGTCAAAAGTTTTCCCCTCATAAAAATCAAACAACATCTTGTTTACCAGATGTCAAACTTTGTGCCTATGACTTTCAATCGATATCACAAAATATCTAGCAATTCCCCTCAAGCCTCCTCGCTTGATTCAAGGAATTTCTTTTCCACCCAGCCTCCTGCTTGAGTCTAGGAAAAGTTACTTTATCAAAGTAGAGTTGGATCCTCAATTTTTCCACTTGGTGTTCACTCATGTAACATGTTATTTCCCCTCAATCCTTCATGCTTGAGTCCAAGAAATTTCTTTTTAGCATCAATCATTAATTGTTTCTTGCATATTTTATAATTACAACATGCAACAAATAACATCAAATAGGTTCACCTGTTTTAATATATATGTTGATGAGTCCTTGATCTTTATTCAGATTCTTGCCATATTCTTACCATGCATAATATATTACACTCAAGTGTCTTTCATCAAGTTCCAAAGAATATTGACCATCTGCCAAATTCACTTGTTAGTACCACTTTGTGTAACAAAAATCAAATTTTGTAAGAAAATATTTTCCGTAAGCATAATAATAAGAAATCATCCTTCTTACTACATGATCATATGAAATAAACATCCTCTTTTGGTTTCTTCTTTTCATCCTTACAACATGGTTCAACAAGATACAAAATAATTTTCTTCGCACGTTAATTTCCAGGGAAATATATATGTGCATTGTTTATAAACAAAAGAACTACCATATATTTCTTAACCACTTAAAATAATTCAGGAGAACCTCTTTTATTTTTACATACTAACACTATGTAAGTAACAACAAATGGTCTACATATATACATGCATACCTTTATAAACATAATCACATACATTTATAAGGGCTACCACATACCTCCATTTTACATGACGTTCATATGCCAAGGTACAAGTTTATTTGTAATAACTCATATTAGTATTACACTCAATATCTCATACAATCCATATATCAAAATGAAGTAGATTGTCAAGGTATTCATGCATATAACATATACCTCTATCTCATAAATCTTGATCTCATTAAAGTATAACTTTTATAAAAAACCCTCAAAGTACATTCTAACATCCATAGTAAAGATCACTCGAATAAGAAACGTATTTTCATCATAAGCATCCTATGAACTACGTAAATTACACTTGTATACATTTTAAGTAATTATAACCATTGTGCTTTTTATTTAATTGACAAGCAAGGGTACAAGCGTGTTCCAATGTCACACATTAGTTTTATAATCACTTATCATATGCAATCACATACCAGAATAAAACAGGGAGACTCCTACCAATTATTCTCCATTATCACATGACAATTTCTAAGTCATAGGAGACATCACACCAATAGAATGCCCAAGTAAACCAAGTAAGGTTAATTCATTTGTTTAAAAATAATCTAGATACCTTAGTCTATAAAGGCTATACTTATTGTGGAATATTAGTTTTTCTTATGTAACAAACCTATAATTCCTAGTTGATATCCATGTAATGTAATAGAACCTGTATTAATGAAAAATATTAACATCAACATAACTATTCTTCATTCATAACTAAAAGAATATTAACTACATGAGTTCAATTTGTATTCACATTGACTCCTCCCTTAGATCCAAACTTAATGGATCTCCTAATAGATCCAATAATTACTTAGATTATGCATATCAATCTCATCTTTGGCAATCATGATGATTGGTTCAATCAAATTCAATTAGTTAAATTCAATTAGTTATATAAAGTCAATATATTTAGGAGAGTTCCCCAGCTTAGCATATAAAATTTTCCTTTAAACATTCACAACTAGGATGACTTTCCATTTACTCTTTTACTCCACCTTACAAGAACCTATTTCATAAATCCTTAACTCCAATAGTCTAACTATTTCGATTACTTTCTTGTTTTTTAAAGAAACTAATTGTAGAGTATGAGGAGATATTCATCAACTAGTATTTTTCCATTAAAGATCACTCATATATATACACACACACACACACACAATGCTCACATATAGGCTATGCAATTATAAAACTTTAGCAAATGGAACATACTTACTTGCAATTCAAAGATGACTTAATGGTTACCTCTTGTCGATCCTTGGAAATGCAATGTGTCTTATAGATGGAGTCCCTTTGCTTGTTCAACTAACTTATATATGTTTCCTCCGACTGAGCCCAAATAAGCCCGGGTGTTTGTAACCGGTACTCTAATACCATATGTAAAGAACCCAAAATACCTAAATAGATTCTCCAAGTGGCGGCATAAATTTTTATTCTTAATCATTTACATTTAATCAAACCAAACAATTAAAACTTTTTACTTAACTATAACTATTTTTTCTAGATTAAAAATCTACAACATATAATCACTTTAATACTAATTCTACGCTTGAGCAAATATTATTGAAATTATAATAGATACCACCATTACATTAGTCGCGAGATTGTCTTCTGAAATGAGATAACGATGACACATTAACCCTGTCTTTTAATCGTAGTTAACACCCTCCAGAACAAGGTACTATACTTGTACTCGTTCTCCTCAGCGCAACCATGAGAGAGGATACATGAGTCTCCTTAGTGCAACAAATAATAAGGTTAGATATATACTTCAGATAATAAAAGAAACTAATTAAAAAGTATGCACATATATAACTGCTATACTCTATACTGTCTTTCGAGAGTTGTCATGATGCCTTTCCACCAGTGGGACACAACTCATGCAACTACCCTTTGAAGTCATCTAACTCAACATGCATATTAGTAATAGATATCAATATATAAATCTAAGAGCATATTTTTAATAATGAATTTAAAACAAGATAAATTAAATCCATAACAAAACTAACCATTAGAGATACTACTATAATCTGACAAAATAATTTAAATCCATAACAAAACTAACCATTACAGATACTTTTGTAATCTGATTTGAGCTTTGGTGATTGAAAGTGTGTCTACAAATTTCCTCACAACCATAGGCTTCATGTCACGTATGTTTTTCCGTCTAGAGCCACCCCTCAGATGGGAGATGAACCCACGAGGTTCGGGAGACAGTTAATTCCTTTGCAAGTCTTTTTGTGACAATGTATAATCCTCAATTCGAGATTATGATAAGGCTACTTCTTCAAATACTAACTCTTAGATTCCTTAACATGGGACATAGTTTTTGAATAAGCACCAAGCATTCCATCTTGTTATAAGAAGGGAAAAGGGATTAACTCCTTTAGTGAAAACAATCTATTTGATCCTTTGAATAGATGTGTAATGGCTTCCTTGTAGTGAGCCACTAATTTTACCTAACTTTACATAAATATTAATATATATTCTTGTTCAAAATCTTTCTTTATATAATGTCGAGGCTTAGATAAACTTGTTCATATAATGAATGCTTATCTTCTTTTATTAAATCAATAATTCCAATATATGTTAATACGGAAGGTATATTCATGTATTCTTATTATGCGACTTTTCCATGAAAGGATAAATGTCTTCAAGTACCAAAACTTATAATACTTCCTTTCACAAACAAAAAAAATAGTTTTCCAAAGGTAAGGAATTTGAGTTAGCAAATCACGACCACCCTTCGAGATCATTCAAAGATCCAAACGATGGTTCCTTTTATATATATATATATATATATGGTTCCTTTTATATATATATATATATAGTGTCGAAAAACCAACGAAAGGATACTAAATCTTTCAAAACTAGGAAACTAAACTCTCCATAAATGAATCGAATATTGCAGGCATAAATGAAAACGCAGGCTTTCAAGTTTTAACCCAGATCTTAACAAGTCACACATGTACTACAACTTTATCAAAAAAAAAAATCAACGTTTTCACTTAGATCGCATGCACAATTCTTTATTCACATAGCTAGAATAAAATAAATAATGAAAACCGCAGGCTTGGGGAAAATATTTGAACTATCAAACATTAAACCCTCCCATCTCTAGCCATTGCACAAAACAATCATTTGAGCTAAGAAAATAAAAACACAAAGCAATAAAATGTGAGTAGATTCAATCTGTTCGGCAAATCAGGAGAAAATAATCAATTCATGATTACATAGATTAATACTGCCTGAATACGATCTCAACCTTCCAATACATTTCCGTAAAAAGGAGTCTGGTAATGTTGTCCATCAAAAAGGACACTTTGGCTTATGACACAGAAACATTAGATAGACAAGCGCATGCTCAAATAAACATTAGATACACATGTGGATGCTCAAGCTCAAATAACCCTCGAGGAAATAGAAGAACCTTTGAAACCCCTAAGAAGGAACAAAGCAAAGGATCGAATTCCTTCCCATCGATGGAAAAGAAATATTTGCAGGCAACAAAGTAAGATCCTCACACTTAAGGAAAATTGCATAAGTTGAGATCCACACACTTGAGGAAAATTGCATGAGTTGCAGTCTTTTCAATTTTGATCTCTATGTAGCTTTGAAGTAAATAATGGGAAACCGGACTAGATCTTAGTCCAAACACACAGGGAGTCAACTATGCATTCATTTATGTTCAGATCAGATCACGGTCTTTTCTAAACACACATGCACGCGATTATGCATTCAGATCTGAATGCTCTTCTCTAAATGAAATCGAAATCATTATAGATATATATATATAATCTATTAACACTGATATCATAGATTCTATGTAAAATTGAACTCATATGTGTGCAATATCTATCAAAAATTAGAGATTGCGTGCTTCTTATCAAAGAACTAAATCGTAGGCATTTAAAATACACATTCATATCTCAATGAAATAAAACACAGATATACCATTTTTAGATCGTCGGGTAATGGAATCGCATACCTTTAATATTCAGACCTATCACTTAACTAAAGAAATCCAACCGTGATGAATGTTCATCATCCAAATTGCAGGTAACTTTAAGCACGCAGTTGGGAACAACTTTACACGTACCGGATCATCCCTAAATCCCCAATCACAGACCTTCTCTCCTCTTCTATCCCGACTTAAGAAATGAAATGTTTGAAGATTAATGCTTGGATTTACTCACCTAGATAAAAATCCCAAGAAATTAGTGACCATACTTAATATGGCTGATTTCGAGGAGATCGTCATCGAAACAAAGCCCAAGAGGATAGAAGCTCGATGTTTTTTTCTTTTTCATTCCCTACTCGATGGTGATTCTTCGGTTTATCTACTAGATCTAGCATCATAATAATATACATGTGTATTCTTTAAAAAGAAACAATCGAAAGTAAGTGTGGCTTCTCCACCTTATGCACATTTTTTAAAATAATTAAAGAGATAGTGGTTTCTTAANAATTTTATATATATATATATATATATATATATATATATATATATATATATCATGCTATTACAAAAATCAAGTTAAAGCTATATAACTTTACCAATGTAAACCTTCCATACTAGCTCACAATGATTCATTGTTGCCATAATGAGTAGAGTATTGCTTTGATTACAGTTTTATCTACCACTAATCACACTTTAACCATAGTATAGTGTTCCATAACTCATATCCTATATTCTTACTATGATTACCAATGTATAGAACACATGTAATTAGCTATATGAATACATGGCATTATGAGTTTTATAGGATATGTTTTTATAGGTATTTTGTATATTAACAAATTGCATGTGAACTTTTAGTAAATAAATCCTTTTTTTCTTTGTTTATATATATATATAAAGGTATATATAAAGGATTTATATATACATTCTCGTTACTATTACTAGATAAAACTAATTTTATCTCACCTATGTAGTTAAAGTAATGTTTTCTTTTAAAACAAATTTTATAATAGTAGTAATAGCTTTGTTTAAGCTATTGAACAAAACAATAAAAAAACTTGCTTATTGTTCAAAGGATAATATCAATCCATTCCTCAGTACCCATTCTACCAAGATGACCCTTAGTCATTGAAAATTGAATTCTCAAGTTTCGAGTAGCCTTTGCTCTCCCCCTAAATTGGTCTGCAATCATAGTTTTAGTTGTGCATTCTTAACATTCTTAATTTCATTTGTAATTTGACAAAGCTAAAATTAGTACATAGAGTGTTTTTTACTTACACTTCGCCATTTCTGATGTCCTACTGTTTTTTACTTACACTTTGCCATTTCTGATGGCGTACTAGGGGATTTTATATGCCATTTCTGATCGCCTACTGAGGGGATGTTATAGTGGAATTCATTGACAATGTACATTTCATTGACACTATACATCTATGGACTCTGACTACACTGTACATCTATGGACTATGACCGACAAACCCACAGATTTGATTGATTGACAGAACTAGGAAGTAGGCTTCAAATTTGAAGCTTTCAGAGCCCTTCAAAGGCCATTTTAAACATCATAGAAGGCCACAAGGAATTTTACCATGCAAAAAAAAATTTAGTTTAATTTCCAACACTTCAACAATGAAATTGAGTAAGCCTAAGTAAATTTGCAATAGAAGAGTAGCTACAAAATTTGCCTATCCAGGTATTCAGTGGACTATGGGAGACTTGTGACTCAAGTCTTCCCAAGTGCCCTTGAATAGTCAGATCATGGATGAGGATCTGAGTCCCAATCGACACAGACCACGGTGGGCCACTAGGCTTCCTAGTGCCAAGTTCAAGTCGGTGAGTGAGGATTGTGACTCACGATTCAATGTTCACTTTCAAAGCATTTAATGGAATTAGTATGCATTACTCATTCACCAACTTCATTAAATCTTGCTATGAGATGATGCCACGTGCCAACTCCATCAGTCATCTTATTGTTCACGAGTCACGTGATCTCACAACTTACAAGTCACTTGATTATTTGAGTATATGATGTGAAATTAAATATCTTTACAACTTACAAGTTGCAATTTACAATGCATTGAGCAATCTTTTCTAGATTTGAACCTAACTTGGTCTAATGCAGGGTATGTAAGTTTCTAGACCAGGGTTTCACCCAGTTGTAATGTCCCAAATTTTGGACCTACCATTTATAGGCATAGGCCTATTGATCATGATGATTATATTGATGTTTTATTTTTTTATTGGGTCAAGACCCCGCTGTATATAAAAATAATGATTTGTTTTGTATATTGGACGTAAGCCAATTGTTGATGATATATATGTATATATATATGTTTTGTGTTGGGCATGGACCCTGAAGCACATGACTCATGAAATGTTTGTGTTGGACGTGGACCGTGAAGCACATGATCGATGAGATGTTTTTTTGTTGAGCGAGAGGCTCTGGAGCACATGAGTACCTACATTTGTGTTGAGCATAAAGCTCTGGAACACATGAAAATATAATTGTAAATGTTGGGCATAAGCTCAGAAGCATTCCATGTTGATATTGAGCATAAGCTCTGGAGCATCGGATCTTTGGCCATTGTATCCCTAAGTGTATTGTACAAGTACATCCTAGCATTTAGTGTTGAGCAAGAGCTCTGGAATTGCACTATGTTTGTAACTCCCTGCTATAGGCATATAGTATGGGCTCTGGTAAGCGTTAGGGGTTACTGAATATAATTTAATAACTTCCGACCAAAAACGGCTTGAGAAAAATATTGGTCATCATCATATTTATTTATAAGTGATTAAATGAAATTTTTGAATTATGTATTCTCATCAAAGTACTGAAGAGCTACCATGTCATACGAGGGAAATCCAACATGCAAGGATGTTTAGAGTTGTCTAGCCTGGTAGACCTAAGCCATCTATCTAATTGACCTTCATGAAGAAGTGTCGTTAAGTCTAGGGATCATGACGCATGATGCCTCGAGACAAATGCTAACAAGTATTTTAATACTATGTATTTTATACATAGTATGTATAAATAATTAATTACGATTAATTATATAATTTAATAAAGAAAGAAGAGAAGCTCCACCAATTATTATTTATTACTAAAAGGTTAATAAATAGTGAAATAACTATGAAAGACTAACTAGGAACTAGTTAAAAGTTCCTAGGTTAAGAATTGAAAATTACCCGAGTAAATTAAAAAGGGTTAAATCAAGAAATCAAGGATTTCTTGATTTAATTGCCCCTTTGACTGAAAAGTCTCCGTATAAAGACTCAAGCCAAGCAAAGGCTTGGGGTGCTGATTTTTCTTTTGGAGAATTATTATTCTGCCTTTTTTTGCTGTCAAGTGTTTTGTTGGAGAACTTTCTCCTCCAACGAAAAGAGGACTGATTCAGAATCTGAATACCAGATAGGAAACCCTACCTTAGGAGCTCTAAGCTACTTGCATGTTGGATTCCATCTCAGGGAGATCCAGATTAAAACCAGGAACGGTTTCAGGTCATGGTTGGGAGGAACGTGGTAGTTCCCAAGTGATTTGGTCATCAAAATCAGAGGTCAAATCTATCCTAAATTGATAATGTTGGTTATTTGAAAAATGTGGAGGTTCTTCCATTAAAGGAGCTAAAGGAAGATAAATCACATGTATGAATTCTTAGTATGTCAAAATTGATTTCTAGGGTAAATGTAGGCTGCTCTATGTAAAAGCTTCTATATATTTTACTAACCCTAGGTTATTGAAGTTCTGCCTAGATTTTGTTAGGGTCTTTATTTCTCTTCAATATTCCTAGGATTGGAAATATTATCATAGGCTGTATATAGCTATGTTCCCATCTTTAAAATTTGTGTTTAGTATTCATTTCATATTCAGAAATTTATACTGTAGGCTAGGTAAATCTAGATCTGCTACTTAATTATTCACCTATTACTTATACCTCTACTGACATATTACATTTGTCAATAGAGACATGTGTTTCAAATTATAGTAAATTTAACCATAGGAGTAAGTTTAAAGAAATAAAAATACTATATAGATACCCTAGGGTATTACTTACAATCAGAGCTATTCTTTTATAACATAACTATATATACATATAAATAAACTATGAGGTAAAAATCTCTATAAAAACTATCTATGCATTCATTTCCAAAATTACTAATCCATCTAAGACCTTTCAAGGTCTGTAATCATATAACAAATTACATTAACAATATTCCACATAAATAAAAAGACATTAATAATAATCAGAGGGATATCATGACCATCCATGTGGTCCTTATCAAGACTCTGTTATAAAACCTACAGTCTTAACATCCATATTAAAACACCCTAATTCACATACATTATATCTTTAAAAATCCATACAATATCCATCTTTACATAACCATAAACCAAGTTACATAATTCAACATCACAACATAAATCCATCTAAAAGTTTCATCAAGTAACATTCCATATGACTCTATATTAATAAACAGAGGTCATATTAAATAAACAGAGGTCATGGTATTCGACCCTCATAGGTTACAACTTCATTTCATAAATAGAATTAAAATCCACGATAACAACCGTAAGATAAATCATCACCACAATCAAAACACATAACCAAATCCATAAAGAATTTTCCTATTACCATTTTCCATTATTTCTTATAAAAGATTTCATAGTTTGAAATCACCCTGGCCCAAAACGATGAAGGTTGTATGTTTAGTCACTGACCACAACCCTTTTTACCAAATCTAACCACACAATATTAATCATATAGGCCACGACTCACATCATTGCTTTATAATCAAAATGCCTACACTAGCAGAGAGGTTGTAAGACTCCAGCTATAGCACGGCCTCGGCCGCTAAAACATTTTAATACAGAGTCCAAGTTATTAAAAACAATGAGTTCCTTTGAGGGTCTGCATACCCTGGCCTCCATGAAAACCACTAACATTTTAATACACAATTCTCACATACGTCACGGCCAAGTCAAGCAATGATTTAAAACACAGTCCAAATATCACATAAGAACCAGATGCCATAAGCAATGAAATTACAAGCTATCGTAGCACTGTGGGAAGGCTCATGCCATTTATGGCATAGCCTTTACCCATGCTATCAAACTATTACATTTATCAAACTAATCAATGGCCTTTACACACAGAGCATCTGGTAAAAAGTATGCCTCTATCCATTAAAAACCCCAACCCATTTTAAAATACAAAGTTAAATAAAAACGCAGGAAGGAAATCACATACACCATAAAACTTTACAAATAATAAAAACCAACGCTTACATCTATTTACATAGAGTTTCCAAATGTATGTACACAATCACCATTGAAGGCCAAGACAAGGTTTTACACAGGGTGCCAATGGGCTATGGCACCATTGCTTGCAATGGTGCATCCCATGGCTTTGAAAGCCCAACAACCAAAATGTTTATAAGTTACATAACCAAAATAAGATTACACAGAGATGAATGGCCAAGCAACAAGTCATGACATAACACCTTAATTTTAGAAATAAACCAAGTCTGTATTCAAGCCCAAAGGCGAAATCGATTTCACTACAACATCAAACGCCAACCAAAACAACCAGGCAAAAATGTAGCTGTGCCACAGGATTGAAGGAAATCAAGCATAAGCTTGATTTGCAGGCTTACCATGGCCATGATTGTAATGCTTGGATCCAATGGAGTCATAGCCACACTGCTCCTCCATTCCTTTCAGCACCTGCTATTAACAACCAATGGGGATGAGGATTATGCTACCTTAATAAACCATAAACCAAACTAATGTGCAGGATTAAGAGTTCACGCGAGCTTACCTTCACAAGCAGGAGGTCTCCTCCACGGCCACACCTCTACGCAGAGCCAAACAATGAAACCCTCAAATGACAAATACATTGCACAGCTATCATGAGCCAAGCCTAAGGGAAGGCTGTCACGATTCACGAAGAGCATTAAATGCACTGGGCTAGAGTCCATTAACGTTTCAACAAACCCACTACCATAGTCATGATTTTTTACATTGTATCGAATGTCACCGCCCTTCATACCATCGCTTAAACCTTGTAATATATGGTTCATACCATATACTATGTCACCACCCTTCATACCATCGCTTAAACCCTGTAATATATGGTCCATACCATATACTATGTCACCACCCTTCATACCATCACTTAAACCCTGTAATATATGGTCCATACCATATACTATGTCACCCCAAACTTTAAACATCAATGTTAACTTATTATAAGGCTTGCACTATGCTAGTATTGACATAATACTTAGTCATAGGTTGCGCTAGTTTAAAATTTTAAAACCCTTGCTTAGGATTATAAGGTTTAGTACATAGGTTTAGAGCTTAGGTTTTAATACCAAGGGTTTAATACCATAGTATTTAGGTGTTTAGGCTTAAGCATAGTGGCATAAAAAGTATGCCATGTAAATCTCTCGATTTATCAAATCCAAAGCTCTCCTCTCAAACCCTTAATAACTTGCCAATAAAAGAACATAGGAAATTTCAAAAAGAATTTATAGTAAAATATACATAGCACAAAAAGATATTAATGACATCTAAAAAGGACAAATTTAAGACCATAATGAAGAATAATCAATGTACAAGAAATTTAGCCGTAATGGCTAAGTTGACGATAACAACAATTAACAAGTTTGAAAAACCAAGTCGATAGGTAGCATAATAACTAGCAGTAGGTTATCGACGACCAAGGCTGTCAACACACTATACATCTAATCTCATCACAAGTAATGAACTGTGTAAACAAAAGAGAAAGGTGCCTTAGTTCAATTGAACTATGTAAGCTTGTGTAACCAAGCAATACCTTACCTCTCAGATCGTCATGGGAGAACTAGTCCCGCCACTCCACCACTTTATTCCCATCAACAAAGTTAAGTTAGTTATACTTAATAAACAAAGTACACATGTGCAGAAGTAAATCAATGAACTAGATACAATTCACTAACTTACTAATAGTAATAACTAAGATGTACAAATAGTTTAAATAACAGAATTAAGACACACTGAATGGATAAAAGATTAACAAGACAGTATGAGCAGTTTCTGAAGAGATTGAAAGTTAAGTAGCGCATGTAATTTTGCATGAGTAATAATGATCCCCTTCGGGTAGGTTTTACTAGCCTATAAATTTATTTTTTTATTTTCAATTTTTGGGGACATTACACCAATGCTAGACATTTATATTATGACCACCACAACAATGGGATGACGGATATTTGGTAGTAGGCTAGAAGAATGCCGCCCTTTGTTTGTGCTCATGAATCATATCCTATACTAGTTAGTCCAAGATTCTAGGATTTATTCCAATTTCCATTCATTTACTAGGGTCAGAATCATTTGAATCAGCACTCCCAGTCTCCCATGGTCCACCTAGCCTGCTTAGTCTACCTGTCTCATCGGAGGAAGGGGGTTAGGAAGTAGAGACAAAGGCAACTGGAATGGAGGACCAGCCAGAGAGAATGGTTGTACAATATGCATATAGTCATCTCTAAAAGAAATGAAAAAATTTGTCATATACCTAACTGAATATTATAATTACTTAATTTGTCGGGATGCTTACATGGTAGTGCTTGCGCCCGAGTTGTTTATGAAGGTTTCCTATGTCTACAATGGCTACTATTTAGAGAGGCTCGTTCCCATCATTATAGCACCACTGGGTTTCTCCTACAAATATCGCTATTGCGTCTCCCCTCCTCACTCACCTCACCTTTTGACTTGAGTCCTCTTCTTCTTCTTCTTCTTCTTCTTCCTCTCGTGGGCTCTTCTTCTTCTTATTCTTCCTCACCTTTTTTACTTGAGTCCTCTTCCTCTTCTTCTTCTTCTTCCTCATAACGAATAATGATCTCTGAAAGTCTATGGAAACATCGGTCAAACAATACCCAGTTTTCCCTCACCTGCACAGATATATCTATGTTATGTAGAAGCAATTATAAAAATAATTTTTTTTGTAATCATGTGAAATACACAAACATGCATTCACCTACCTCGGGAAGGTAAACCAACTCAAGAGCGCCGAGATATTGTGGAATTGAGATGGTGTTGCTTCCAATCATCTTTTTGTAGAAGGAAATGGTTTCACACTCTAATTCCTTGTTGTCTTCTCCCGTGGGAAACTCGAAGGTTCCACCTTTTTCACGGGTAGGAGCAAGAGAAGAAAAGGTAGAACGTTGGGTAAGCTGGATTGAGCTTCCTCGAACTTAAAGAGATTGGTGAAGTGTGTGAAAAAAAACATTATTTTGGCTTGACAAGTATAGGACAGTCGGAGGTCGGGACTCAGACTCTCAACTCTCCAATTCTATGCTTCAGTGTCTCCCTAATTTCTATTTCCTCTAGAATATTATGCAGACCTAAGCTGTCGACTCGGTTGTTGTGAATTTACAGGTATGTATAGCATTTTACACTTGTGTACAACATTTTATATGTGGATAAAAGTTAAATGTGTTTCTTGTTGGACTTCCTTCTAGTTCTATAAATATAAGGGTTTAAAATTTCTCCATCCAAAATGTTGTTTGAAATTTGTAATGTATTATGCAATTGTGTTGCCGCGAGACCAAGTCTCGAATGCTTAATAAATCTAATGTTAAAAAACCCATTATATAAATGAAATCAGAACCAAAATAATGTATACTTTTCACAGTCTAGGACCACAACTTCGTTTGGGCGGAGGAGAAAGAAGAAAGAGGCTTGTATTTGAGTTCCAAATCTGTCAATGTTATTTATCCTCCGTGAATTGTAAACATTAGGTTGAAAGAAAGAACAATATTTGAATTTAAGTGTTTGAATTGTTCCAATTTCCTTAATGAAATCCAATAGTTGAAAGGATAAAATATTTAACAACCGACACTATAAATGTTATAGAATGTGACCCCTTCATTTTCCTATCAGCCTTCTAATAATGGAAACAAGAAGTACAAATTGTCTACCAATATATATAAACAAGGGAATCCCATGAAGAACGATCATGAATCATGGGACCATGGGACGGAGTGCAATGATCTAGTGAATAACGTGATTTCAACATCCTCGTTGTCGCAAACCTCCCAAACGTATGTTTATGATTTCTCTTCCTTGTTGACTTTGGTAGAAACTAGACACCCAACTTGTAGTGATATTTGTTGGAGAGTTTAAAGTTCTTCCTTATAGTGGACTAATAAATACTTAACCTTTTAGATAGGGCTGATAAACTCAATATAGATTGAAGGGGTTATCCATAATCTACCTAAAAATTGGGATTTTGTTTGATGACTTCAAATTGGGTTATAAACTCGATATACATTGGAGGGAGTATCCATAATCCACCTAAAATTGAGGCCTTTGTTTGATCACTTTAATTTGAGCATGTGGGGAGGACATGATTAAATTGTAAAAATAACTGCTGAATTTAGGGTTAATAAATAAGTTTCTCCGGGGTTTTTCTTTTAGGTTGACCAATAGAGGCACCATCAAGCTGAATCAATCCTCCATTCAAAGGTCCTTCCAAATTCCAAAGCCTTATTTTATCAATGACCTAACAACCTAGTATTTCATAGGCCCGAGAGAATTGTCCCTTATCTAAGTTCAATAAACTCAATTCTTATCTAAGTTCAATAAACTCGAGACCCGAAGAGTACATGGTTTACCTCACTAATTCCATGTAAATGTTGAATCACTCAAGATTTCTTCTTATTGTTATTTTTTTCCTATACATTGTTTTTAATAAATAATAAAATTTTGTTGTACACTTGAGAGTTTCAAATAAAAAGAATGATTTATTTTTACATGTCAATATTGAAAGGTTCAATTTCTCACAACCCTTCAAAGTGAAATGGGACCCTACCCTTCAAATTTGATCCCTGCTGGGAAGCAATACAGGCAACAACTCATATTTAATATTTTCCAACAAGCTTAGGCTTTCAAGTTTCTTGGACTGATTGTAAATCTTTAGTGGTTGTTAAGCCTCGTCCTCTCTAAGAAATGAAATTTGAATGAAAATAAGGCTTTTCAGCAGTTGAATGTTCAAAGACCTGAGCAAGTGGAAACAGATTCCTGTCACCCTTATACGGAACTCTGGCTTGCGAGTTTATTGGACTGACTGTAAATCTTTGGCCATTTAATTTAGAAAAGATTCCATCTCCTACTGTTTAACTACATTATTTTCAAGATTGACCCCCCAAAAAATGAAAGACAACACTTCCATCACTTCTCAGGTTTTAGAGAATAACCCACTATGGAATCATAACTTTTGTACCGTTAAGCCACGACCATCGTTCTCTCTAAGAAGATGAAGAACTTTGAATACAGAATAGACTTTTCAGCAGTTTGATAGAAAAAAAATTCAAAGAACTGAGCAACTCTAATCACCCAATATATATTCACTGAAACAATTTAAAAAAAAAATCTGAGCTCCAACTGTATAAGTGCATTCTTCTCAAGACTGATAAATAAAGAAAGGCACCACTTTCGCTAGAAGCATCAAGTTATGGATCTACAAATTCAAGCACGTCAATATTCATTGGAGAATTCAATACAGTTAATGCAATTTTAAAAGTCTTTGATACGACTGGTGGCATAGTCAAACTTCATTGACTATCAATTAATTCAATGTGTTTCAAGTTTTTTCAATTTTCAATTTAATTTATAAATGGTCGAAAGTTTTTCCATCGGTTTCTTGCATATTACTATTAATATTTTTGAATTAAACTGAAAAACTATATAAAACAAATTAAATTAATTGAGATTCAAATAAGTTTGGTTATCGAGACCGGGATAAAATAATAATCACTTAAAAATAATTATTTATTGCAATTTATAGAAAGAAAAATAACAATTATCTCTATACTCGGCAACAACTACTAAATTGATTGATACCGTACTTGAAATTTTAACGATTCCAAATTGGATTGTGAAAATTGGTGATGAAAATAAAATAAGAACAGTGACCTACTGGAAAGTTTAAAAACTGTCTCAAATGATTTAAAACAATACACAAGTGATTATATTCAATGTAACATCACTTTCTTCCAATATATACATTAAATATAAATAAACGTCCATAATGTACTTTAAAATTATTATAAGAACTCTCAAATTTAAAAGTTTAAAAATAAAATAAAATGTTCCAATGGATTTAGGTATAACGCCTTTAAGTGAAATCTGGGCTTTCACTTCGGAAGATCTGATCGAATATAATAAGAAAACCCATGACGAAGGTCTGATCGATCCCAGGCTGCACCACAAGGCTCACTACATCATTTCCTAATATGACCTTCGATGTCGCCTGTTTTCGTGTTGCCTGCACCATTCAATCAATAAATTCGATTAATACCCATTACAATCCTTCGACCCTTGTTACTGTATCATAACAGTTCAGTCATATTCTATGAAATTGTAACAAACCTGAGCGACAATTTCTCCAGAGCCGCCGAATACTGTGAAGGAGGAGTTTGGCTTGCAGAGGGATCGACCCTGCATTCGATAATCGCAAAGCTTCCTAGTATGATCTTCTGTCGGGCTTAATTCAACTCTGGCTGAGGTTTTGCCTGAGAACAGTGCCGACGCCGACTTTATAACACTAAACGCTGGCTTCTCACAGCCATGGCCGTCTCGGCCTCTGAATGCTTCCCATCGGTTCCTAAAATTCAATCTCTGCTCAACCCACAAACAAAATCATAAGCAAATCTTTAAAATCTGCCAGTTACTGGAATTAATAAAATGAGTAAAAGTACCTTGTGGCGCATGGTGAGAAGAACGTTCCCCGCCCCATCCATGAGAATGAGTTGCTGTAATTTCACATCAGATGAGTAATCATCAACTCTGAAGACCAGATTTCCAGATGAATCAATAACTGTGAAGCCAGTGCCATTGGTGAACAGAGATCTCTTCCAAACGGTGAAGGTGGCGGGAGAGGGAGAAGGAGAAGAAGAAGGGCAGCTCAACACACCAGATTTATCATCAAGGCCAGTGGAAACTGAAACGCTTGGGGGCGAGGGCGACGTGATGCCTGGATGCACCTGAAAACTTCTTCCAGCAGGGAGTGTAATCTGCAAAAGAAAAAGAAATCTATTGAGTAACAAGTTTAGGGTTCAGTTTGTTAGGTGTTTTTAGGTTTTTGGATTCAAAATTTTAAGATAAAAAATATCAGCCATGTTAAGGGTTTAGGTTTCAGTTTGGGTGTTTTTAGGTTTTTGGATTTAAAATTTCAGCCATGTTAAGGGTTGCGCTAGCCATACTAAGGGGGTTGGGTGGTCTACAGAGAGTTGGATTGATCTATACAGCATGTAATCTCTATATAATTTTAATGATAAATATAATAAATACAAAACTAAAAAAAAGTAAATATAGGTGTAACTATAGATTTAGATTAGAATTCCATTAGATGATGAAAAAATCCAATTTAAACCACATATATATTAATATTATTCAATTCTTTAAATGATAGGCGAGAAAAAGAATTTGGTAGAATGAAAATCATTTATTTTTAACATTCTGAATTCATTGACCAGATTAGAATGCCACTTTTGATTTTCTATAATTCCAGTACAAAATAAGAAATAGGTTTGAGAATACAGCATGAGTTCATTCAGAGATCTGAATTTTCTCATTTCCAAGTAAACGCTATCTAGGAATTTTATGTTTTGCTCATCCTTCTGATGGAACTGTTGCTGAAGAAATACGGAATTTTATCTTTTATACTGAAGGATTTATTTGACAATAGAATCCGAATTAATACGAACAACGATCGATCAAATCGAATTTAATGTGAATGTAGTTAAGAAAAAATCATGTTAATATACAAGCTTCATTAACATGATATATAAATTCGAAAACCAAACATTACAGCGAGGATGTGGTTGTGATTGAGAGACTCAAAAACTAAGAGAGCAAAAATCTAAACTATATGAAAGCATTAATAAATTGGTAGGTAAGTCTATAAATAAGTATAATGATCAATTGAAAACTACTAATGAATTATCAGCATATGTTATGAAATAAAACTGCAAAAGATTCAAGTAAAACACCTACTCTGAACGAAGAGAGACAATTTAAGTAAAACACGTACTCTGAAAGAAGAGAGACAATTTGAGACAATTCCTGGAAACATCTGAGTTTTATTCATCAAAGCATTATTTTCAATAGAGCAATGAAGCTTTTATTTATAGGCAAATTAATTTGCCATTCAAACCGACTTTTAAATAATAAAAGGAACCTTAGTTAAAGCCATATTAACCGTGGGTCAACATGACGGTGGCTAAAATCCCTCTTCGGATCCTTGGATTCCACTTCATATTTATTTAATGCACGCTTCTCTTCATAGGCACCCACAAATAATTATGGGTAAGACAAGATGAACCTCGTTGTCGTCTTGATGAACCTCCTTGTGTGGTGTGAAGCATCTCTCGAATATATCATAACCTTGGTATACACAACATCTTTAAACAAAATAAAATAAAATAGTCTCGTAAATATTTTAAAACTATGTGGTTGTACGTCCCTTTGACTTTAAGTATATAAAATCTTAGAAAAAGACAAAAAGGAAATATTTTAACGGTCATTGTGCCGTACGTCATGTTAATAGAATAATTCTGCAGGTATCTTGTCTAAAAATAGGTTAGTTCTTATATAAATTATGACAATGTAGGGATCGTACCCACTCTAGTAGAAATAAAGGACACCTAAGGATATCTATATACATGATGTTATATACATATGTTTTGATTGAGAATTGAGAAATAGAAATAAAATGGAAGGTATTTTGGATTTCTTTTATTCTTTATATTATTTTAATTAAATGGGTTCAACTCTGAATTATTTATTTTTATTTAGTATTTGTTTATTATCTATTTATCAATTATCAATTATTTTTTATATTTTTTTAATCACATTTTTTTAGTTATATGTCATGAACCATTCATCAATTATGAGTTATCTATACATCGTTGTGAGTTATCCATTCATCATCTACTTGTTGTTATATGTTATGAGTTATCCATTCATCCATTCATCATCTATTTGTTGTTATATGTTATGAGTTATCTATTCATCATCTACTTGTTGTTACATGTTATGAGTTANTGTTGTTATATATATATATATATATATATATATATATATATATATATTACATCGATAGACGTTTTTATTTGAGATTGGGGTAGAGTACCACCTAAGACATGTCAACTATCGATATTAATTCTATGGCACTCGTTCAAAATTCGAAATAAACATTTATAAAAAAAAAAGAATATAAAAAATAACTGGTAGCTAGTTGATGAAAATGCATGGATAACTCATAGCTCATGAATGGAAAATCAAGAGATCATGGAAAGATAACCACAAGAATGTGAGATAAAAAGAAAAAGAATATAAAAAAAACTAATAGTTGATAAATGGATAACACAAAGAATGTAGGTGATAACATGTAGCTAGGCATATACAACTCACAGTTGATTCCATTCCATAACTATCCTATCGATGCTATCCAACCACAAACTATATGGGTGTGCTAATAATTTTTTATTTCAAATTTTGATCTTGAAGGTACACTTGTCTCAACCTCCTTTGTAGATGAAAAAACATGTATGTCCTAGTCCACCCCAAAGCTCAAATAAAATCTCCGTAATAATGCTCTTTACTATTTAATTAATTTAATAAGATGTTTTTTTTATAGATTATGATGATGATAGCTATTAATATTTTTTATTTTTTATACCAACTTTGATTTCTCAAACCTTAAAAGGTAAAGACTTATTTGGCTTCTTTAGAATTTTATTTTTATTATAGAAATTATTTATGAGCGGCATTTCTAAATGGACGTAATTGTGATTCCTTAAAAGGTTGGGAAGGTCAATATTTTAGCAAATATTTTGAAATTGTGCTTTATTGTGCTTGCTTTTGGTGTCATAAAGATGGAAAATTCTTTCCTCCCATCATTGCCATTTTAAGAATTGAGAGTTAAATTAGGGTTGATAACCTCGTTATATATCTCAATTTTATCTTATTCTCTAAATCTTTATAGGAGAAGATCTTCTTAAATGTAATAATGCTATTAATAATATCACTTTTATGTAGGCCAAGACTTGGCCTCTTTATATCAACATTTCTTAAGTCATAGTCTCCCATGTTGTTTATCTTCTTTAAGTCATAGTCATGCTCTCAATCGGCTAGAGGATCACTTAGATGAGAATGATTAAATATGAAATATCAATTCAAGATATTTGTAGAAAGTCACTTCCTTTAAGTTATTGTTGGCATACATGAAATTACGATAAGGGGATTTTGGGATTTAATTATCATATCATTTATTTTGTTAATTGCATAGAGAGGAGTGAGAGGCTCTAGAGCCCACTATTGTAACCCACCTAGAACTGAAAAATAAATATTTTTATTTATTTGAGAAAACATTATGTTAAAATTTATTGTAAAGTTTTTATGACCAAGGATGGTCAAAGATGATTGTAATTGAATATTTATTTATTTAAATAATTAAAAAGGAGAGACACCTATCCAAAAAGGACTGTTGAAAAGTGTTCACTGACCCACTAGGAGGATTGAGCAGCTGTAGAACGCCAAATGACAAGTCATAGCACTAGCATTTCACTTTCTAGCTGTTGTGGGAGGCAAAATCCCTAAAATTGTGGTCATGTTCCCTAAGAAGAGGAACTAAGCAGGTGGCTCATTTAATTACAAAACTGACCCAAAAACCTAAGCAATCTTATAAATTCCATCGAATTGAGCAGGAGGATCATTACATTCTATTCCAAGTGATTAGAGCCTTGTGATTTGTTGCAAATTGAAAAGTCAGGAACACAAGAGGAATTCAATGAGGGGATATCTAAAGTGAAATTGCCGAGAGTTAAGTCTGCTAGTGAGTTGCTAAGTTGCAGAGATTTTGGTGTGAGTTGTTACACAACATCTTTGTCCTAGTGGTTCAGTGAACACACTCATGAGTCCTAAAGAAAGTGACCTTGGCTCCTTTCAGGAGATGGTTGGGAGGAACAGTCTTCTTTAGGTGTCTGTCCCCCTTCTAGAGTTCTTCAGGTTCTAATATATTTTGTTTATTATCTATGGATTTATTTTGTATATGTATCTAAAAGTTTTATGAATAGGAAATATTACTTAATTAGAATGGTTTAGCTATATTTTATTTTTGTATAAAATATTATAAAGAATGCTACAATTTTTCTTTTTATAAAGTTAAATGACAAATTGTAGATTATCGTAGAATTCTCTGTTCATGTTTACATATAACACCCTAATCATTTTTCTGAGTTATATTATTGTTTTCTTAAAAGCTTCATCTCCTTTTTATACTCATAGATCATTGCAATCATTGTTATGTAAATCTTGAAATCGATTCATCTAGTTTTTACTTTACATTAGTTCTCTAACATGTTAATATTTCCAAGTTTCCAATCAAGGTTCGAAACCTCCAACAAATAAACTCTCTTATAACATATTATAGCCGATAGGCTTACTAGGATATTATAATATCTCATTTCATGAAATTATAAGGTGCTATGTCCAACAATGATATTTAAGGAGAGAGTTATAACCATGTGATCCTATAATTATAATCTTATATTAAAACCCTTTTGTAGTCGAAGGAACATCATTATTCTCAATCAAATGGCTTAAATCTTATTTAAAAGTCAAAATAGGGTTAAAGGACTTATCCAAAATCTACACATAAGTCAAATGAAAAACCTCCCACAGGAACTTATTCTCAATACTACTTTATATCTACAATAAAATCCTACAGAGCGATTTAGATATTTTCAATTTTACTAGCTAACCTGTATTTCAGAAGTTTCTTTGAAAAAAATCGAAGGTCTTTAACCAAAATGTTTTCCCTTCATGAAAAACTAATTATAGAATAGGAATAATAGCATATGAATGATTAAAAAAACAAAATAAAAGAGTGATCAAGTCAAAGGTTCAAACTCTGTAAGCATTTGACAGTCGAAGGACCCTTTTACTACAAATGGGGTTATAAAAACACATAATAAACCCTTTAAACAAACATTTCACACGGGATTTGTGTAAATCCATATTAGTCAACCGAATGTTCTTAAAAAACAAACCAATTTCCTTAACTGACCGCAAATATAAATCTATTAACTAAAACTGCATAACAATTCATGGAGTGAATTCAAAAATGTTAAACACTGCATACGAATTATAAACCAGATACTTTCCTAAGATAGTAAGCGCTGATATTTTTCAAATGAAAGTCGTAACAACCTTACGGCTTCATCATTTACCCAACCAACGAGTTTCTAGTTCATATCTAAAACACAATAAGCATTTACTTAAACGATTTCGATATTATAGTGGCCTCGGGGATTAATTTCATGATTTACAAATAGAACCCTCATGGGAAATTATATACAGGAAACAATTTACAAGTTCAAAGAAATAAACAAAAATACAAATGATAGAACAACTTTCATTTTATAGCAAAAAACGTAGTGAGTTACAAAATAATAAAACCCAACGAAAATGGTTTAACATCTCTGTTTAGAAGATCTGTAAGAGCTTGAAACTAAAATAAGAATAAACATTACATGAAAGTCCCCTTCAGACTCCATGGTTGAAGGGAGAAATATTTTAAAATACAACTGAAAATGCCATAGGAAGAACCACCAAAGGATTTACCATTTCAACAAAAGAAAACATGGGAATGGGTTCCAATCCATAAAAATGCTGGACGCAGGGCCACAGAGCCACAAAGCCTCAAGCCTTAGTGTCACAATGAGCAAGGAATGCATGTACAGGTCTTACTGGAACAATGGCTCTTTCTTCATGGAGATCTGCCCATACCCAATGCAAAAACCCTGGTCGAGACCTTCTGAAAACAACAATACAGAGGTCAAATATATATAAAGAAATATATTTTGGAAGTAAGGAATAAATTTAAATGAACCAGAGAAGATGTACCTTACTGAATTCGATGATGGTGATGAAATCCCTACAAACAGTCCATATTTTAACACAAAAAATAGGCAGTGTAGATCGAAAAGCTAACCCAAGACCACGGCTACTGCAGTCATAAAGATTGGGTGTATCGTGCGCCTGAAGGCCAACGCCAAGAACCTAAAATCCAATGCCGAGAGTCGGAAGGCCAAGAGCCTTGACTAATCCACAACACAAAAGAAAAAACAATACAACATAGAAGCAAGTACCGAGACGAGTTAAATCCTTAGGGCTTTTGAAATGACATACAAGTTTTCTAGCTATAGGTAGTAAAGCCATCATGAGGCTTGGTTCAATGCCACATTAACTTTTAATGTTCAACCTAAAATCTATAGTTTAGAATAACCATCAAATATCTCCTTTATTGCTATCACATATTTTCTTAAGGTTTTTTTTATCTTTTGGTAAAAGAGAACCTTGTTTAGTCAAGCACTTAGATATTGCTTAGAAATAGTTTTTTCTTCCTTAGCTTAAGGCCCTTGTTTTAGCTAGAATGGAGTGTGTTACCTACACAGGGTAAGCCCTCCACTACTAACACCTGCAAAAATAATACGTATGGTTTTGTGTTAGCCGAAAGAGCTAAGTAAGACCTGTAACCCATCCTCCTAGCATTATAAAAGGGTTAACAAATATTCTAAAAGCATAACTAGCAAGCACACTTACTATAGCGGATGCTTTTTAAACATGACGTTCCTTTCATGACTTGACGACAAGTAAATTAGTTCATCATAATAGAAAGTCGCACTATAAAGTTTGTCATGATTAAGTCATCATGTTCAATGGATAAAACACTAAGAACAAGTTAAAAATTAGTACGGATTGTTTACAATATGTATTTGCAGTTAGACCTTCAATTAATTTTTTATTTAGTTATGAAATTTGGAGTTGTTACATGTGGTATTGGAGCGAGTTTCCAAACACTAGGATTGAAGATTGGCTCACTCACATGCAAAACAGAAAACAAAATATATTGATCATGTTTTAAAACTATTTCTGTACAGAAATATAAAATTGTATTTTGCAGGAAATGGAAGGAGTAGAAGCATCTGCAGAAGATGGATCCCATCATAATAATCTAGACAACATATATGTGGAATTAAATAATCAACCATCAAAACTACTACAAATTGTAAAAGATTTAAGAGCTTAGTTACAAACTATAAAGGAATATAACGAAAGAATCTTAATAGCTCGATAGGAACTAAATAAGATATTACTATATAAAATACACAACGAAGGAAAGGATAAAAGAAAGGAGCATGAAACTAAATTTGGAACAGTATCATACAAACATAAAGGTAAGAAATTAATATTTTCTAATAGTGAAAGTAAATCTTCTTTAGGAATTAAAGTAAGGTCGCACAATGTTAGCCGAAAATACGCACCTCCCATGGACTAGAGCTGGTTCCCTAGATTTGAATGGTTCAGGTATAGAACAAAACACAAACACGGAATGCTAGACTCTCCCTAGATTTGGTTAATCAGTTGAATGAAATTCCATGATACTTCCCTCGAAGGTTTTCCTTGCTATCCTCATAGAAGAACCTGTAAAAGATGGAAAACAACAAGAAAAAGATGATAGCATACAATATAATTAACTAGATCTATGCTTGTGACCAAGGAATCAAGCAATACATACATATGAAACAATAAATATGGGAAATAAAAGACATTCTTTATTAATAAATTATTGGAGAGACTATAACCTTCATGCCTTGGTGTTGATAGTTCCTTCCAATGGATCCTTTCCTCTAACTTCACCTTGTCTCCAAAGACTCAAGAATGATTTTGACAAAGTTTGGGTATGCAACACAATTCTTCATCCTTTGTCCCATAGGGGGTGAGCCAGTATTTAAAGGCATGGGAGGATAGGAATGGTTGAGGATCTCATGGGTGAGGTGGAGATTAGATCCAAAAAGGGCGGATATTGAGCTCCAGCTGGTCCTAAACCATAGGGATGAGGCTCCACGGAGATAATATTCAAGAATCCTCTCGAAGCTTCCTTTTTTTCATTGAAAACTTGAGCACTGCTCCTCCAATGAAGAAAGAAGGCGGTTATAAGGGGGTAATGCTTATTGCGCTGAGGGTAGGAGTAGTGGAACCACTTCTTGCTCATGTATCAGGAGTGGGGCTGACTTGGGTAACACTTTTTGTCAATGAGAGAGGAGCATTACCAGCTCAAAACAAGTAAAATTTGCAAGGGGTTAATTTCTTCCTTCATTTCTCTAGGGAAAACTTTGAGGGATTGGAGAAGTTAAGGGAACACCTATCTCATAACATGAGGGTGACGAGATTTCGGTATAACAAAGATTCCCGCCAAAGTATAATGACTAGAGGGAAACGATAGGAAATATACTTTGAAAGAACAAGGTATAGTCCCGAGGTAAAGGTCCAATGGTCGAAACTTCTCAAACATCACAAAATTTCTGCAACACCTTTTACATTTGTCCCAAATGACTCACAACATGGCTGTCAACCAATGCAACGCAGATCCATGTGAGATACAAAAAATTCATGGCTACTAAAATACAACGTAGATCCATGTGAAGAAGACTCAAATTTGGACATAGCTACCAGACATACAATGTAGATCTATGTCATACAAACGCAAATATGAGCATATCCATGAACATACAAATGTGGATCCATGCTAGGACTCATATAAAATACTCCATCACAACCTGGGGAAAGCAATGAGCGCTTTTAACAGATACCCAGGGTCTTCGTCTCGTCTTGCACAAAGTACGATTCTATCCATGTGATTACAATGATTTGATGTCGAACACTTAGTCAAATCTAATGACCAAAGGTCAATGATGTGAACCTATGTTGAAAGTGAGAGAATCTATCACTAGGGCATATAGACCTCAAGGTACTATCTTTTTGTTTCTAAGACTAATTCTTGGATGATCAGTTGATATCGAAGGAGGGACATGATGAATCCCACATCGATGACATGAAACTCAGAACAAAGTTCTGGAATTTTGAGTATGATCTAACCATAGGACTGACTCAAAAGTAACTGACACAAAAAATTGTAATACCCTGGTTTTAACCCCACTTGCATTAAAGTACATAGGATACATATGTTGTAAATAATCTTGGTGTGGAGCTAAAGGCCAAGGCCCCACCATAGATTTGGTTATGTTGTGTTTCTGATTAGGAATGGTCACCGATGGTATATCGGGACATGTGGCATATATTTAATTATGGCATCATGTAAACACACATTTTAATTAAATAACCCAACTAGCTATGTTCGCAGCAACTAAATTAAGAAGGGGCATGATTCCAAAGGATAAGGAAAGGGGGATGTGGAACATTGAGTCACGGGGGGGAATCTATGTGTCACCACCACCCTTGGTTATTCCTTTTTGTTAGTTGAGGTAGTGATTGGTTGGCAGGTAGACCACTACCATGCCCACGCTTGCTCTCCTCTCCATGGTGTAGGGACCGTTCTTCCCACTCCCTCGGATCATGGCTTTTCGTCTTCCTCATGCAGGGCAGGGATAAAATGTTTTACCATCCATTGTGTTGGGGGTTCACCTCCCCTCTCTAGTGCTAATTGCCAGTCTGTAGTTCTGTTCTTTCCATCCACATAGAGAACCAACTTCTTCCTCCACGCATTGGGACTGTGTGTTGTTTTTCATCCATAATAGTGGATCGTGAGTGGAAGTTATTGGGATTTTTCCCACTGATTGATGGTTGTGGTTTTCCCCACGCATTGTTGACTAAGTTAGCTCTATAATGAGGCATTGGTAGAAGATTGCAATGATTTTTCCTATGTATCCATGCTGAGCTGTGAATGTTGGCTGTGTCTTTTTACCCATTTTCTGGTCTATGTAAGTCTCATAGCAATGGTATTGAAGATTGGTTTGCTGTGGGTTCATGTGAGTGTGTTAACTGCTGTTTGCCACGATGGCTTGACTGTGTTTTCCCTGTAAATGCTTGAATAGCTGTTTGGCTGCTTGCATGCAGTGGATTTGTACTCGGACTATTTTGGGTTGGTGAATGAGGGCCTGAGGTGCTTAATAAACCTGGTGGGTTGAGAACCACACAGACAGAGCTACTGAGATGGATTTCTTCTCCACAACCCCTGAAGAGCACTAGAGGGAAGATTAGGGTCTGAGGGACTGCGTTGCAGAGAAGGGACTAACTTCCTTGTGTTGGGTGTGTGTGGGTGTTCTAGAATCCAGGCTGGTTCTGGTGTTGGTGTCTGCAGCTCTTCAGTGAGATCACCAGCTTAGCATTAGCCTTTCCTAGCTCTTGGATGGCCTGATAAACCCAACTTTGTTGGCTTGGCTGATTTGATGTTCGCCTGATAAACCCAACTATGTTGGCTTGGCTAAATTGTGTACCCTTGTGGTGTTGTTATCCTTGGCTATGTGTAAACCTGTTAGTTCCTTATTCCTTGGGGAGTCATGCCCGGCTCGGGGGTGGCAGCGTTGCTGAGAGGTTTAAGAGCACACGGGCCTATGGTTGGGTGGAACATTGCAACGATGTAGCTGGTTACGGAACAAGCTCTTTATAAGATAAGTATTCTTGCATAACATGTATCTACAATTATAATAACCATTAATGAATGATGTTATACATGTTAAATGATGATTTGTATATGCATGAGTGTTGATCGATATGTTTTGCTTCCATTGTGTATATGAAAGATTATGCTTGTAATATGTTTATGTCTTTAAGTTTCATTCTTTCAGCATTATATGTATGCATGTTCATGTTCATGGGGTTAGATGCCCGGATGATTTGGCGTATAGTAGTGTCCTCATCACTGGTCGAATGGTTGGGGATGTTACAGTGTGGTATCAGAGCTTTGGTTGCAGCATGGGCCTGAATGGGCCATGACAGATCAGATAGCAAAAGAAAGATTACCTTCTGCCCAGCCACAACCAGAAAATTATGACAGAAAAAAAACCTCAACTTCAAAATTTTCTAAGTGACAGAACTATCGGCCCATCGGATCACTTATTGGGAAGGCTACCTAACAGATAGTTGATCCGATGGCCGAAGATTAGCAGATGACGCATTCACCGTTGCAGACAGCTAGAGGACTATCCCTTCGATGGATAGACCCTCCGATTGCCGATGCCATGGAGGAAAGATGTTCAGGAAACGAAAAATTTCCCTAAGTGACAAAATCATCGGCCATTGGAAGATGTTAGTGGTTCATGCGCCCGTCGTTGCAGAAGCCTAGAGCACTAGTCTTCCGACGAGGAAGAGTTTCGACTCCCAATGTCAATGTAGCTCGTCGATCAAAAAATGCTAGTGGCGGAAGGAATTAGTTGAATGGCTTGCCACCGTTGCACCTGTCGTGGGGACTAAAATGTCGATGCAGCAGTTGCTAGTGGTTTTGATAGCCGACATAAGGGGGAAAGTTTCAAAACTTTTGTTTAAGTGTTGAAATCATCGACAGAGATTAGTTGATCGAGCACCCATCGTTGCAGATGGCTAGACAACTATGCCTCCGACGAGTAGACCCTCCGACCGTTGATGGCACAAAAATTCAAAATTTTTCTAAGTGTTGACTTCATCGGCCATCGAAGAATGATAGTGGATGACATCGCCAATGTCTAGTGCATTCAAGTGTTGATGCCACGGCTTCTAGAGGCTCCAACTGCTGACAAAGTCAGCAGCTGCAGAAGAATTAGTTAGATCGTGGTCTGTCGTTGCGAAAGCCAGAAGGACTAACCATCCGATGCGCAGGGAACCCGACTGCCGACGAAACATGGAGAGTCTACACCATCGCTATTAATGTTCGGAACGTTAACCGATTATGCACCGATACAATGAAGGGAATTAGATGAGAAACTCACCGATATGGTGGAAGAACTTGGAAAATTCAGCCGCCGAAACGCCGGGGAGTTAGTGGGGAAGAAACCCGATTGGAAGGAAAAATTTGAGGATTTAAGCATCGGAAATCTGTTGGTGATCAGATTGCCAATTGGAATCTTATTCGGGTTGCAGTGGAGATCATAATAAGACTTCTTTCCGTCGTTGTGTCTACTCAAGCAACTATGCGCCCGATGAATAGTTGGTCCGCTCGCTGATACAGATCGGGGGTTTGGTTGTTTCGCCGCTAAGACGCCGCAAGGAGAACAAGCAACAGACCGTCGATGAGTTAGTTGTTTTGATCCCCGCAATGTCGGAGAATTAGTTGAGAAGTGGTCCGATTGGGCCTAAGATGATTTAGGTTTTTTTGGGGGGGGCATTTCTCAATGAATTTTCAGGCAGTTTTTGACTGTCTTTTAGTCAATTTTCAGCAGATTCAGCGGACTATCCGTGGTCACAGGGATGAAAAGGGAATAAAGAAAATTCTATGTTTTAGCATAATTGTTGTTTTGTAAATTTCCCAAAGAAAAAGGTAAGTAGTTTGATTTATATTAATACTATGTATCTAACAGTTTGCTACTAACACATTGTAGAACTATAGATAACTTCCAAGAGCAGTACTGCAGAAAGAATAGTGTAGTAAAGCAGAGAGTGGTTCAGTCATGAGAACCCATGATGAGTATGATGCTCGAGATTCTTACGAGTGAGCAGAAGATGCCCTGGGAGAAAATGTCCACAATAGAAATGATGATAGAGAATCTAATGGAAGGAGATTCCAGGGGACACCTTCTGAGGTTCCAGCCACCATGAGAATCTTGGTTAAAGCCTAGGAAGAGCAGCATCAATTGAATGCTTCCATATTGGAAAGTTTGACAGACTTGTAGAAAAAGATAGATTCTGGATGAGGTACATCAAGACCAGAAGGCAGTAAGAGCAGCACTAGGAGAAGGAGAAGGACTTCCAGTGGATCGTTTGACTCTGAAGAATCCAGTGGAGATACAAGTTCATCTTCTCATAAAAGGAAAAGAAGAAGGCACCTTAGGAATCGCTCTCGAGATGAGTTTAGGAAAGCTAAACCTCCTACATTTTATGGTGAGATAAAGACGAGACAAGAAGCTAAGGCTTGGATTCTTGGGATAAAGAAGTACTTTCAGGTGCAAGATTATTCAGGAAACATGAAGGCACGAGTTTCCATATTCAATCTGAATGGAAGGGCATCCATTTGGTGGGAACACTCCACGCAGGTAAATAAGATCAGTGAAAGGAAACTAAAGTGGAAATAGTTCAAGAAGTATTTCAGGAAGAAATAAATTTCTGACAGGTATTATGATGACAAGATCAAGGAGTTCCATGAGCTGAGATTGGGACAGCAAACCATGGATGAATATGCAAACAAATTCTTGGAATTATTGAGGTATGTCTGGTACATCAGAGATGAAAAAGTGAAGATCCAGCAGTTTCTAAGTGGATTGCCTCAAGCTTAAAAAGATAGAATTGAGTTCTATAAACCAAGAACTCTTGAGGAAGCAATAAGAAAAGATAAGTATTGCTATGAGCAAAGTAAAGGTAAACCTGATTACCATAAGGCATGGAAGGACAAGAAGAATGAAAAGTTTGACCAAAGAAAGAAAGGTTTCAAACCTTCTAGATTCAGGAATCAACAGAAGTAGCCATCCCAAGCTGTGAGTGATCCAGTTGGAGTGACAGGTGGAAAGCCTAAAGAGCCACATCCAAATAAAGGTCCACTCAAATGTTGGAAATGTGAAGGACCTCACTTGCGTAGATATTGTCCACTTGAGAATGAAAGTGCAAGACCAACTTATAACATTCAAGAAGTAGAAACGGTGGGTTAAGCAGCAAGGGCAGTCCCTAGGATTTATGCAGCACTGGAGGACCGCCAGGAAGATCAGCAGTCAACGGTGGTTGAAGTTGCAGGTAAGATTGTTGAACAATCTGTTTCTATTTTGATTGACCCTAGTTCTATGCACAGTTACATTAATCCTAGAGTAGTGGATATTTGTGCTTTTAAGAAAGTAAAGCATAGGAAGTCTTGGTTAGTTCAGCTAGCCACTGGAACTAAGAGAAAGGTCAGTGAAGTGGTAGATAAATGTCCATTGGTCATGAATGGACTCGTCACTTGTGTAGATCTAAATGTTCTACCACTTAGTTCCTATGATGTTCTCATTGGAATGGATTGGTTAGAAGCTCACAGGGTGAAGCTTGACTATTACAATAAGACTTTTGAATGCATGAATGAAGAAGGGAACCTATTAGTTGTGAAAGGTATTCCAAAAGTGATTTCAGTACGGTAGGTTTCAGCAATGCAGTTGAAGAAGTTCTGTAGGAAGAGTTGCTAGTTGTATGCAGCACATATTTTGGAGATATCAAGAGATGAAACTCCTAGGCTGGAGGACTATCAGGTGTTATAGGAATTCAGGGACGTGTTTCCTGATGATATTCCAGGGCTTCCTCCAAAGAGGGACATTGATTTCACAATTGAACTTGTGCCAGGAGCAGCACCAGTGTCCAAGGCACCCTACAGGATGAGTACACCGGAGATGCTAGAATTGAAGATTCAACTGCAAGAGTTGTTGGAAAAGAAGTATATCCGGCCGAGTGTGTCTCCTTGGGGAGCACCAATTCTATTTGTAAAGAAGAAGGATGGTACACTCAGGTTGTGTATCGATTATAGAGAATTGAACAAGGTTACTGTGAAGAATAAATATCCTTTGCCTAGGATTGATGACCTCTTTGATCAAATGAGAGGAGAAAAGGTATTTTCCAAGATCGACTTGAGGTCTGGTTACCATCAGGTGAGAATCAAGGATGAAGAAATTCATAAGATAGCCTTTAGGAAGAGGTATGGACATTATGAGTTTGTAGTGGTACCATTTGGCCTCACAAATGCGCCAACTACATTTATGTGCCTTATGAACAGTGTCTTCAGTAAGTATTTGGACAAGTTTGTTCTTGTTTTCCTTGATTACATTCTTGTTTATTATAAGAATGAGGAAGAGCATGAAGAGCATTTGAGATTGACATTGCAAGTGCTCAGGGAACATCAGTTGTATGCAAGGCTAAGCAAGTGTAACTTCTACAGAGATAGAATTCAGTATTTGGGTCACATTATCTCAAAAGAGGGTATATCAGTAGACCCTGAGAAGATCGAAGCCATTATGAATTGTCCTACTCCAAGAAATGTGACAGATGTAAGATCTTTTATGGGACTTGCAAGATACTACAGGAGATTCATTAAAGGATTTTCCAAGGTTGCACATGCCATCACTTCTTTGCAAAAGAAGAGGATAAAGTTTGAATGGACTTTGAAGTGTGAAGAAAGCTTCTAGCAGTTGAAGAATCTTCTCACTAGTGCACCAGTATTGAAGGTTGTAGATCCAGAGAAATATTTTGTAGTATGTACTGATGCATGTGGAAAGGGGCTTGGAGGAGTCCTTATGTAGGATAACCATGTGGTACGTTATGAGTCAAGAAAGCTGAAGGAGCATGAGAAGAACTATTCCACTCATGATCTCGAGCTTGCAGCCATAGTACATGCTCTCCAGATGTGGAGACATTACTTGATGGGTAGAAGATTTGAGCTCAGAACGGATCACTATGGATTGAAATATTTATTTGATTAGCCTACTTTGAATGCTAGACAAGCAAGATGGCTGGAATTTTTATGTGAGTTTGATTTTGAAATCAAGCACATAATAGGAAAATAAAACAAGGTAGCTGATGCACTCAATAGGAAGGTACATGAAATGCATGTGGCATCCCTTAGTATTTGCCAATTAGATTTGAATCAGCAGATTGTTAATCATGTTGCCAGAGATGAATTGTATGTGCAGGTAAAATACAAACTGTAGTAGCAAAGTCTCAAGAAGAGGTATGAGGGATATAAATTGGAAGAAGATGGACTTCTCACTTTTAAAGGAAGAATTTATATTTTGAATGTAGCATATTTGAGGAGAGTTGTTATGGATGAAATCCATCAAGCTCTGTATTCTGGTCACCCAGGATATCAGAAGACAATTGCTACAGCTAGAAAGCAATACTTTTAGCGAGGAATGAAAAAGGACATGGCTGAGTACATTTCAAGGTGCATGAAATGTCAACAGGTAAAGGTTGAGCATCAACATCCAACAGGTTTGTTGTAGCCTCTGCCAATTCCGGAATGGAAATGGGAAGTTATTTCCATGGATTTTATTACAGGATTGCTGATGACTTGGAGACAACATGATTCCATCATGGTTGTGGTAGACAAGTTGACTAAGGAAGCACATTTTATACCAGTGAAGTCTACACACAAGAATGATTACATTGCAAATATTTTCATGAAGGAGATTTTCAAATTGCATGGATTGCCGAGGGCGATAATTTCTGACAGAGATGTCAAGTTCACTTCCAATTTTTGGAAGGGATTGTTTGTAGATTTGGGTGCAAAGTTAAACTTCAACACTGCATACCATCCTCAGACAGATGGGCAGATAGAAAACGTGAATCAGGTGCTTGAAGATATGCTTCACATGTATGTGATGGACAAACCAACCAAGTGGGAAGATTACTTACACTTGGTAGAGTTTGCTTACAACAATGGACAGCAAGCATCCTTGGGGATGAGTCTGTATGAAGCTTTGTATGGAAGATGGTGCAGGACACCAGTGACTTGGGACAACCTGGTGAATAGAGTTGTGCTTGGACCAGAACTTCTCAAAGAAACGGGGCAAGAAGTTCTAAAGATTAGGAAAAATATGAAAGCAGCACAAGATAGACAGAAAATCTATGTAGATAAGCATAGGAACAGAGAGTTCAGTGTTGGGGATCATGTTTACCTCAGAGTGAGGGAAAATAAAATTTCCTCGAAGCTTGGAAGTTGTGCCAAGTTGTCACCTAGATATTGTGGGCCATTTGAAGTGCTTGAAAGAATAGGGCCTGTTGCATATAGACTTGCATTTCCTTCTAATACTAGAGCTCATAATGATTTTCATGTTTCTTTGCTTAAGAAATATGTACATGATCCTAACCATGTGATAAATTGGGATGTGATTCAGGTGGAACCCAAGGGAGAGTTCCAAATCGAGCCAATGTGCATCCTCGACAGGAAGGTCACAATGCTCTGGAACCGGGCCATAGGGCAGGTAAAGGTGCAGTGGGAGCATTACAAACCTGAAGAGGCTACGTGGGAGCTAGAGGATGCCATGCGATTGGCACATCCATTTTTGTTCAATCCTGTAGAACACTGAGGCGGTACCAGTGTAGCATTTTGTTCAAATTTTGTAAAGCATTGAGGACAGTGCTATTGAAGGGGGAGGGGAATGTAATACCCCATTTTTAACCCCACTTGCACTAAAGTACATAGGATACATATGTTGTAAATAATATTGGTGCGGAGCTAAAGGCCAAGGCCCCACCATAGCGATGGTATTGAAGATTGGTTTGCTATGGGTTCATAAGAGTGTGTTGACTGCTATTTTCCATGATGGCTTGACTATGTTTTTCACTGTAAACGCTTGAATAGCTGTTTGGCTTCTTGCATGTAGTGGATTTGTCCCCGGACTATTTTGGGTTGGTGAATGAGGGCCTAAGATGCTTGATAAACCTAGTGGGTTGAGAACCACACAAACAGAGCTACTGAGATGGATTTCTTCTCCACAACCCCTAAAGAGCACTAGAGGGAAGATCAGGGTCTGAGGGACTGCGTTGCAGAGAAGGGATTGAATTCCTTGTGTTGGGTGTGTGTGGGTGTTCTAGAATCTAGGCTGGTTCTGGTGTTGGTGTCTGTAGCTCTTCAGTGAGCTCACCAGCTTAGCATTAGCCTTTCCCACCTCTTGGATGGCCTAATAAACCCAAATTTGTTGGCTTGGCTGATCTGTTGTTCGCCTGATAAACCCAACTGTGTTGGCTTGGCTGAACTATGTACCCTTGTGGTGTTGTTATCCTTGGCTATGTGTAAGCCAGTTAGTTCCTTATTCCTTGGGGAGTCATGCCTGGCTCAGGGGTGGCAGCGTTGCTGAGAGGTTTAAGAGCACGCGGGCCTATGGTTGGGTAGAATGTTGCTGCGACTTAGATGGTTGCAGAACAAGCTCGTTATAAGATAAGTATTCTTGCCTAACTTGTATCTACAATTATAATAACAATTGATGAACGATGCTATACATGTTAAATACTGATTTGTATATGCATGAGTGTTGAACGATATATTTTGCTTCCATTGTGTATATGAAAGATTATGCTTGTAATATGTTTATGTATTTAAGTTTCATGCCTTCAACATTATATTTATGCATGTTCATGGGGCTAGATTCCTGGATGATTTGGCGTATAGTAGCGTCCTCATCGCCGGTCGGATGGTCAGGGACATTACAAAAGTTGTTTAACTGCAGGTGTAAAATCTCAACATGACTTCCCTTTGAACATCGGGTGGCACAACTGAAGACTTGGCAGCATTGACTTGACGAGGCAGAACGCAATACGACAATGGACATGACTCAAAGGAGTGGGATGACTCATGAAAGTGGATCGACTCAGAGACAAGATGAATACCCAATTGACTGAATGAAATGCAGACAAGTGCCATGTTCAAGGGTGACTAATAATTGCCATTAATTGCAAATGAAATGTACTTCTCTTCCCTTAATTTCCCCATCATGATTGATGAGTGCCTCTTTTCATTTTTATGATTTCAAAGAGGGTAACAAACACTCGATATAGCTTGTCCTCAGACAATTCCAAGCTCATATGTTTTACGAACTTGAGAAAGGAGGGGTTTGTTCCAAAAAAAGGGTCTTTAAATGTTTAATTTAATGAGTCCAATGAAAGAAAACATGGTGTATTTCATGTTTAGAGATTTTGAAAAAACTAAAGAAGACTTCGAAGGGTCCTTTTTCATATGATTTAGTCCCTAGGGCCCAAAAAAGTATAAAATAATACCTGAGAGAACTCTTCTAGTCATGATTGGCTGGAGTGTACCTTTTTCATAATTAGTGCCCCTTGGTCTGAAAAAGGGGTAAACTATCACCAGGAAGACGACTCTTTAGGTCCTTTCATGAGCATGAAGAAGACAAGTTCACTCAACAATATTTTCACATTTTAAGAATCTGAAAAGAGCTTAAAGAAGACTCTATTAACCTTTTTCATGTTTAAATCCAGAGCATGAAATAGTAATAAACTAAGCTCAAACCACTTTTCATGTTTTAACCAGAGCACAAAAAATGAAAAGTAAGCTCAAAACCATCTTACTATTTTTAACGAGCTTGAAGATAAGTTAAAAGAATGCTCAGGGTATCTACTTCATTTTTTAACTAGCTTGAAACAGAATAAGAACTATGCTCAAAATGACCTGTTTCATTTTTACACAAGCTTGAAATAGAAAATAACTATGCTTGAAACATGGTTTCATTTTTATGCAATCTTGAAACCAAAAGGTAAAATATGCTTAAGGAAACCTACATTTTTTAATGAGATTGAAATAGAAAATGAACTATGCTTAGGAATGGTCTCATTTTTATGCAATCTTGAAACCAAAAGGTTAACTATGCTTGAGGACATCCATTTCATTTTTTAACGAGCTTGACATATAATGTGAACTTTGTTCAAGAACCTGTTTCATTTTTTAACGAGCTTGACACAGAGAAAGAACTACGCTCTCAGGCATCTGTTTCATTTTTTTAACGATCTTGACAAAGAAAAAGAACTATGCTCGTAGATATCTATTTCATTTGTTAACGAGCTTGACGCAGAAAAAGAACTATGCTCACAAACCTGCTCCTACCCAACATGATATCTAGAGTTTGGTAGGTTTCCCCCATTACATAAAAGCTAGTGGTTTAACTCCATTATGATGTCCATAGCCTATATCCATGCCCCCCATTTTACCTATGATGGGAAGAAGTGAACTAGAAGAAGGGGAAGGAATCACAAGAACATGAGGCACATTTAGGGCAGTCTGATTACTAGGAGTAATGTGATGGTTAGGTGTAACAAAGGAAAGCTGATCAATTGTCACAATATTCCCATCATGGGGGAAATGCATAACTCTAAAGAGTGTGGAAACTACACCCTTCATGGCATAAACATAATCACGTCCAAGGAGCAGATTGAAATCTAAAGGACCTTAGACCACCATAACATTAATACAGACAGTTTTCCCTCCTAATGTAATAGGAAAATGAGGAAGGATCCCTAAAGGTGTAGTAGTTCTTCAATTAAAATACAGTATCTAATCGGTGGCTGGCATAAGCTGAGGTGAACCTAAATCTTTCCAAGTAGTTAAGGATATAATACTAACAGAAGTGCCTTTGTCAACAATAGTGTGAAGCATCCGCCTAGCAGTAACATTCACAACTATATGGAAAGGAACACTTGAATGAATACGAGACTCTGTTAGGTTACTCCAATCAAAGGAAATAACTTGAGTACTTAGAGAGGGTTTTGTCAAAATAGACAAAATTTCCTCTTGTTGAGAACAATCACAACGAAGCATAAAAAATTTAGTAGGTTTCAGTTCACTCTCTATTGGAAGAGAAGAACAAGACGAATATTTGGTCAAAGAGACTACTTTAGTCTTAACACACTCTGATGAAAGAGTGGGATCGGGTGGAGATGACATCAACTCGACCACTTTAACTTCACTCTTCAAAGAAAGAATGGGATCAACCACAGATGAATCCAGATTGACCACTTGGAATTCACTCTTGGAAGGAACAGTGGGATCGACCATGGATGAAACCGAATCGACCACTTGAAATTCACTCTTGGAAGGAAGACAAGGATTGACCACGAATGAAACCGAATCGACCACTTGGTCAACCAGTGGGGGTTTAAGAGAAAACTTACGATAATATGTTGGAAGATGTTGATGAGAAACAGTAATATCTTCCAACAAATTAGAAGCTTCATCCATGAGAGGAAAAATGTAAGTAAATTGCACATCCTTACAAAAAAAGCAAGGATTTCTGACTTTACCCTTCTGAATCTTCACCACAGAATCACTGGTTGAGGGGGAATCATCAATATGATGACTAGAGGCTGATGACATATCTTGCCGGGAAACTTTAAACCACTCTTCTAAAACTAGGGCCAGACCATGACAATATTTCAGAAGGTTATCACCCTTACAAAGCCTACAAAGGAATTTGGGCTTACACGGTCTTTGGGTGTGCAGATAAACACTCTCCGCACTGGGAGGAGTAATTGGTTGATAATTTGGTTTTTGTTTGTTTTTCTTGTTCTTAATCTTCCTTTTCTTCTTATTCTTATCCACTTGACTACTAGTACTACAACTTTTAATAGGCAAAGAGGGAGAAATAGGAGAAGACACGTCTTGTGAAGAAGGAGAGGGATCCACATGAGGTTGATGCTCTTACAATGAAGGATTATGATCAGAAGCAACTAATGTACATGGGATAACTGGACTAGAGAATAACCAAACAAGTAATCCAATAGTCAATCCAGGAAGACTTAATTTATCTATGAGAGAGGACCAGCATCCCCATATGGAGCTAACAAAAAAGACATGCTTGGTAAAGGAGTCTCTTGGTTGGTAGTCCTCGAAGGTGAAGCCATAACTATGTAACAAAACTATCTCTCTCTTCTAGAAAATCCCAACTGTATAGACAACGAGTGCTACTCAAACTAAAGAAGCAAGCAAAATATGTGAGAGAAGTGGATCAAAAGTCTGGAACCTTACGGGATTATCAAGGATTCACAACTAGTGTGATGCACTTGGATGGTCTCAGGATTCCTAAAAGTGTCTCTCGATATATGCAAGGTACGTGGGAGCTCAAATCCGTAGTAGTGTTATCTAATGCACAACCGTCCACAAGGGGCCTTCCGATATATAATCGAGTACATGAAGTACCTTTCTATATATCTCAAGGGTATGTGAAAGGCCATTCGATATACCGATGATACGTGGAAGAACCGTACGAGTCCCGATTTGTAGTGTAGGCAAATAAATACATCTCCTACATTTTACGACACCCGAACACATCACTAACTTATCATACCAATTGCTAAAAATTTTAAACCTAAGCTAACGCTGAATTTTATCTTGAATGGTTAGGTGGATGCATGAGGTGAGGACATAAAAAGTAAAACCATGCAATATGAGATGCAAAATTTCACTTTCACTTTTAAGGTATGCCATACTTAAGGAAGGGAGAGAGAGGTTCAATTCATTTGAAACATAGAATAAATACCATACAAAAATAAAATAAACTTGCTTATATGGTTCTTTCCTAACTGAAACAAACAAAATCTTCTCTTTTGAACTGAAAAAGAAGTGATATCTGTTAGAGGAAATTTCAACTCAAAATGGGCCTCCTAAAAAAAATTAAATAAATAATAGTTAAAATAATAAAATAATATTTATTAATTTTGGAGGAAGAAAAGAAAAAAACTACTTTTTTGTTTGTATTTTTGACATATCTCCTCATGTTTTTACTCAAATTTCGATCAGGAGAGCTCGTTGGATGTGGAATTAAATTACTCATCCAAATAGTACCCACTCTACATACTTTTTATGGGACCTGCTACCCCAAAAACAATAAATACCTGAAAAACAGTGATGATGACACCCCGCTACCCCAAAAACAAGAAATACCTGAAAAAATGTGATGATGATGTTATCATCATGTTTTTTTAGGTATTGATTATTTTTGGGGTAGCAAGGAACTTAAAAATTATTCCAAGTGGGTGCTCGTTGGATGCAAAATTTAATTCTGAATCCAACGAGCTCTCCTGATCGAAATTTGAGTTAAAACACGGGGAGATATGTCGAAAATACAAACAAAAAAAGTAGTTTTTTTTTTATGATACCTATCCCCAAATTTATATTAAAAAGGTGATTAATACCTATATGATATTTCAAATTTAAAGCAATTTCATTGGCTAACACATGATGACATGGAATTTGAGTTAAAGTTAAAAGGCCCATTTTGAGTTGAAATTTCCTCTAATGCTAATGAAAAGCAAGAAAAGATTATTACAACTTTATACAAAAGTGTTCATATTTTTCAACTAAATATGGAATCAATGAATAACAACATTATACAATAACTTTCGTATGTATTTTTCCACAATTTTATGAAAAAAGGAAAAAACATACAAAAATCATGTATAACAAATGAAGAAAAAACTGAAATAAATATTTTCTTGTTCTGTGAAAGAAGACAGAAATCAGAGATCTATCAAAACCAAGTTCTATTCAAAGCCAAATATGAAGCCTTAAAAGACCAACCTCAATCATAATTCTTGAAAATACCTATGAAAAAACAACTGTAACTATCTGAAGCATGCATCTCAAATACCAAAACAAGCACTTAAGAATCAAACACCAAACGGGGCTAAGAGAAATTACTGGCACCGCTTCTGTAGGTGTTGAACAGGGAATTACCATCACGAGCACGACTTATTGTACACAGAAACAAAGCGGTGGCGTCGCTCCTATCAGGTCCACACCAGGGCGTTACCAACTCTAGCACCACTTCTTTCACACAGAATAGAGCAGTGGCACCGCTCTATTCTAACAGGGAAAAGGCAGTGACAGCTCCAGAACTACACTTATAACACAGCTCTGCAGTGGTGCCCAATATGGCGATTTGAAAAATAAAAAAGCAACAGAAAAGTAAGTTATATTCCAAGGAATGAACCCAAACAAACACCAGAAAACCCAATGAACCAAAAATATGAAGATCCAAAAGAAGACAGAGGAAAAACAATAAAATTCAAAGTGGATCTATAGATCTATGAATGGAAAAAGTAGATCTATAAATTTAAAATGAAGGTGGAGGTTTCAACTTACCAATTGTAGTCCGGAATATTGCACCTTTTGCAGATAGAAGTTGTTTCTCTGGTTTGAATGGTTCAGATCTAGAACAAATGAGTGAATAACTCGGTTGAAGACCTTCCCTAAACGTTATAGACTCCTGGAATATAACTTTGATGAAAGACTTGTATACCTATAAGACATATCAAACATACAAAGACATCAAAGCTACCATAAAAACATCTACGCATCCATATTAGTGACTAAGGAATCCAATAACATATATGTGAGATTTATGCAACAAAATGGGGGAAGGAAATCAAATTTGCATTAGCAAATAAATGAAATATTTCACAACCATATTCCTTAGTGTTGAGACACTCCTTCAAAATACTAGCACCTTGTCCCTAATAGTTCCAACTTGCTCCACAATTGCTCTCTGATGGATTAGGCCAGGGTATCAATTCAACAACATAACTCTACTATTCTTCTCTCCCCCTCAACTATGGATATGAGCTTGAATTTATAAGGCTCAATGGATAGGGATAGTTGAGAGAATTGTGGGTGAGGTGGCTCTAAGATCCTACTAAGAGGGATCTCGACTCCAAATAACCTAGATTGATAGGGATAAAGGAGGACATGAGGCTGATGATCTAGAAGCCTCGAGAATCTTCTCTTTTTCCATTTTTACCAAGGGTACTGCTTTTGTTCCCTTATGACAGAGCGGTTTAGGTAAGAACCACTCCAAGAGAAAAGCTCATGCGTGGTGGCACCACTTTTCTATAACAAGACACAGGCGGTGCTGAACAAGGTACCGCTCATCAGCTAAAGGGAAAGCATGGTGCTAGGTTTTTTCAAGTAGAATTGATATCCAGAGCAAGTTTCCACTCCAAGTTTGGGATTTAGGGAAAACATAGGGGTTAAGGATTTCATCACATGTCGATGAAAGGATTTGGGTATAACAGAATGCCCCCCTAAGGCATGAGGATTAGAGGGATACAATGAGCAAGAGATTTGAGAGAAGAAGTTGTCACTTCGAGGTGAGGATCAGCTTGATCGGAGAGTGTCGTCGAGTAGGCATCTATAGTACATCAATACTTTTGACTCATAGACAAATGTAAACAACTCATGGCTGCAGACCAATACAAGGCAGATCCATGAGAGGAATAAACAACCATGGCTACTATAATACAGTGTAGATCCATGTGATAGAGGACTCAAACTTGCACATAGCTACCAGACATACAACATATATCTATGTCATATAGACGCAAATTTGAGCATAGCCACGACCATACAAATGTGGATCCATGCTAGATATACAAAAACCCATCTCAACTTGGGGAGAGAAATGAGTGCTAAACAAGTACCCAGGGTCTTTGTATCGTTTTCCACAAAGTATGATTCTATCCATGTGATTACAATGTTCATAAGTCAAACATGGTAGAAACCACTTGATTATTGGCCAAGAAGCATTAACAAGTGCGAGGGAGATCACCACTGATGTCAATGATTCCCAAGGTACGCTAGTATAATCTACTAAGTGTGAATAGATGTCTGGATGTCGAACACCCAGTCGATTCTATCGATCAAAGGTCAATGATGTGAACCTATGTCAAGAGCAAGACAATCTATCATTGAGGCATATAGATCTCAAGGTACAAAATTTGTTTCTAAGACTATTTCCTGAATGCTGAGCTGATGTCAATAGGAATAGTCTCATTGAAGGAGGGCCATGATGAATCCCACATCGATGACACAAAAATCGGAACAAAGTTTTGGAATGATGTGAATGAGTTAACCATAATATTGACTCAAAAGTACTGACATGAAGACTATTTTGACTGTAGAGGTAAAACTTCTTCAATTCCCTTTGAACATTGGGCGGCATGACAAAATACTTGGAAGCATGACTAGACCATACAAACACACAGTGCGATGGTGGAAAATGCATTATTTTGAAAGAATCAAAGGAGTGACATGACTCATGAAAGTGGATCATCACAGAAATCAACTAAATACCCAATTGACTGAAATGATATGCAGACAAGTGCCATGTTCAAAGGTAACGACAAACTACGATTTATTTGCAAAACGATTCCCTTCTTATAATTTCCCCATCATGGTTGATGAGTGCCTCTTTTTGTTTTTACGAGTTCAAAGAGGGTAACAAACACTCGTTGAGGCTCCTTCGAAGACAAGTCCAAAATCATATGTTTTACAAACATGAGAGAGGAGGGGTTCATTCCCAAAAGAGGGTCTCTCAATGTTTAATTTAACAAGTCCAATGAAATTTAACTTGGTATCGTTCATGTTTAGAGAGTCTGAATGACAACGAAATAAGACTCCACAGGGTCCTTTTTCATAAAATAGTTCATCTGAACTGAAAAAGTGATAACCTACCGTCAGATGAACAACTCTTCAAGTGCTTTAACGAGCGTGAAGAAGACAAGATCACTCGACAATATTTTCGTATTTAAGGAGCCCAAAAAAAGTTTAAAGAAGACTCCACTAGGTCTCTTTTCATAATGAGGGATTTTACGAGTCTGAAAAGAATTAGAAAAGGACTCAGACCTTTAATGCTAATTTTTGAGAGCATGACCATAGTGTCGCAATAAATGCTCAAATACTTTTTCCATTTTATGGTAGTGCGAAAAAGTAAAAAACAAACTCCCAAAACCTTTACCGCTACCGCTCTTTATCCTACAATGACTTAAAAACAACTGTTAAAATCTCCAAATGACGACATCAAAGGATCATGACTGATAGATTTAAAAAACTATGACATGCCAAAACCTAAAATGCATATAAAAGTTATGTAAATAGTAAAAAATAAAACATTTTACCATTTACCCATAATGGAGAGCCTTTGGAGCATTTTCTTGTCCATATTTTCAACTGCTGATTCCAGGAGCATCTACCGTCGGATTTACGCATTGTCAGTTCCAGGTAATAGCTTAAAACTTGCTCTTTCATTTCATGCTTTGATTTTTTTTATTTTTGGTGGTTTTTTAGGCTATTTGTGTGAGCCCTAAAACCATGGATATGGGCACCGCTCTTATCCCTTGCGGGATAAGCGGTACCCCACTAGAACCGTGCTTAAAACAATTGACACAGGATGCGCCACCGCTTGTACTCAATGGGATACATGCGGTTCTAGCCATGGGTGAATAAAGAAAGATGTACAAGGAAAACTAGCTCAAATTTGAAAATTTGAATGATTGATAGTGTTTCTAATTGGCCTTGTGATGGTTTTTGATAGGTTCCCATTGATAAAAAATTGTAATTTGGAAAGAGAGGAAACATGAAAATGATGATGCATTTGTCGAATGAAATGTAGGATGCATAGCCATTTTGAGAGACTGTGGTCTTCTAAATTTTTTTTGCACACCTAGCATGGTATCACATGAGCGCCTATTAGAGCATATCCTACGGATGTGGAATCCGGAGCAACAATATTTTGTGGTGGGTGCTCATGTATTGACAATTGGAGTAGAGGATATCTAATTCCTAACAGGTCTATCAAGACGAGGTGCTCCAATCTCTTTGACTGGTTCCCAGGGAGGGGACACAACTACCGAAGAGTTGATAAACTGCCATTGTATTCCTAGGACCAGAACATCGAGGAAAAAAATTCCCATAAAAGTAGTGGTGGATGGCCCTCTAGGAACAGTTTTATTTACCATGTAGAGAGTGGTAGGGAGCCAAGGGGTACATCAGGAATCTATAGCACATATGCTCTATGATATAAAGGCCACGGGGCCCACAGTATTCAACTGGGCTGAGGCTCTACTCCCAATTTTCAAGGATCAATTGACCAAGTGTCGGCAGGGGGAGTTGAAGCAGTTCAGTTTCAGTTCCATCTTAGCGTGTTTCTTTTTCGAGCGGGTTCCCCAGATGAGACCCCAAGTGGTGTTCACTGAGTTGAGGGTGAGAGACCCTTGCATGCTGAGGTGGGTTAGGATCATGGTCCTTTTGATGTAATTGTAACTTCAAAATGTATTCACTTGTATTTCTTATGTATTGTAACCCGATGTTTATTTCGGGATGTATTTGTAATGTACTTGAGTCATTTCATGCCCTGATGTTCCTATCTGAAAGTTTCTATAATATAAACAAGTCATGTCAAGTCAAGGTGGTTAACCCTCCTATTGTCTAAGGGTTAAAGTCCCCGCAGTTCTGGTCCACTAGGGTTATTAGACTCACCTAGTGAATTCGGCCCTAGTTGGGTTTAGTCAAGTCGGGAATTAGTATAAATAGAGAGATAGCCTCTATATTTATCACACACTCACTCACACTCAGTTGTAGCGCATAGATGAGAAAGAGAAAGACATTGGGGCAAGGAAGAAAGAGATTATTGCTTTCGGGAGATCATCTTACTATTTTTGGGTTTCACTTTGGTGCTAATTCTATCTCTGAGGAAGTTGCAGGATTTTCTCCATTTATGGTTTCCCCAAGGAAAAACACTGTGTTCATTGTCTCTTGTGTTTGATTGTTGTGCTTGTTGTTCTCTCAGTTAAAGATCCTAATGTTATGCCAACTTAATGTTAAAAATACAACATGGTATTAGAGCTAACTTGAGAAGAAGACACTGTGCAGATGCGGGAACTAGGGATTCCTATTTTGTGGATCTCTCTCCACAGATTTTCAGCAAAAGCAGTGTGGAATAACTCTCCTCCCTAGGGCACATATTTCTGTCGAAATAGAATCCAATTCTGAGGTTTTTCAGTTTTGGACCCGACACTCCTACCAGAAATTAGGGCTTTTCACAGAAGTGGAATTTTTCAGTGAGCCTAGGCCTAGATTGATCTCCTCCCCAAAATCAAATTTAGGGATAAAATTCAAATCATTTGGTTGAACAAAACTCTGAAAAAACAAAACCCTAATCTGCTCCTGAACCAGTATTGCAGGATTTTAGCTCCAAATCCAGATCCAAAATCTTGACCTGGTAAGATCTAAATCTTTTGTATTTCCATTTGAGGTTCTCAGTTAATATGTCTCATCATACCAAGCTTGATGAAAAGCTTGAGGGAGATGATAACTTCTGAGCCTGGAAGTATAGGATCTCCTTGGTCCTAGAAGAAAATGAGTTGGACTCCTACATCCATGAGGAGGTTCCAGTTCCAGAGGAAGATGAGTCCAAGGCATTACATAAGAAGAATTTGGTTATGGAAAAGAGGATCATTGCAGATTCCATCAAGGATCACCTCATTCCATAGGTGTCCTCCCTCAAGACACCTAAAGCCATGTTTGATGCCCTAACCAAACTGTTTGAAGGGAAGAACATCAATTGGAAGATGACTCTAAGGAACCAGTTGAAGAATGTCAAGATCCAGAGTGAGGAGACCATCCAATCATACTTCAAAAGGGTCTCCTAGATCAAAGAACAGCTGGAAGCAGTAGATGAAGAAGTGGAGAATGCAGGAATTCTGATGACAACTTTGAATGGCCTCCCTAGGTCATGGGATTCTTTCATCCAAGGAATATTCTCTAGGAATAAGTTATTCAAGTTCAGTAGACTTTGGGAATAATTTTCTTAAGAAGAAGCTCAGATGGCAGCTCGAGAATAAAATATGGGAAGTGAAGATCAAGCTCTCACAATACACTCCAAGAAAGGAAGAAGGGAAATGCATTATCACCAAGGTAAGCATTCTTATCAAAAAGGTTCATCTAAACTCAGATGTTATACATGTGATGAAATATGACACTTTGCTAGAAATTTTCCCATGAATAAGAATGGATCCAAGAAGAAGAGGAACTCCAAAAGAAGACATCATGCTCACACTGTTGAGGATGATGATCCTCTCAGAAAGAGGGTAAAATAAGAAAGTGAAGACTCTTCAAGTGAAGATCAATATGTTCTGATCTCCACTCTCATGGGAGCTGTCACTCATGGAAGCAAAGATTGGCTTATTGACAGTGGGGCTTCCAAACACATGACAGGTTTCAAGGAATCCTTTGAGAAACTATCCAAACATAATTCACCCCATAAGGTGAAACTTGGGGATGACTACCAATATCCCATAAAAGGTATTGGTGAATCCACCTACAAGCTAGACTTTCTCAAAAGTCTATGAAAATGAAGGATGTCTTGTTTGTACCAGGACTAAAGAAGAATCTTCTATTCATATCAACATTGGATGCAAAAGGCATGAGGGTTGCATTTGTAGATGTCCAAGTCCTCATGTGGCCAAGAGGAAATACTATTGATGATGCAATAGTAATTGGAAAATAAGAAGGAGGATTATACAAATTGAAGGGCCATCCAGAACAAGCTTTGGTCCATGACACAGTAGAGCCAAATGAACTTTGGCACAAAAGGCTTGCACATGTGCACTACAGAGCACTACCACTTGCAAGCAAAGCTGTTGAAGGTCTTCCAAAAATTCAAGAAAAACATGAAGGAGTCTGCAAAGGATGTGCGAAAGGAAAGAACACAAAGAAGACATTTCCAACTAGCGAAAGCAAAGCAAAAGGAATCTTGGAAATCATCCACTCCGATGTATTCGGACCAATGTCATCAAGTCCTCTAAGTGGGTATGTATACTATGTTTCTTTTATTGATGACTTTTCTAGGAAGACATGGATTTACTTCATGAAGAATAAAGATGAAGTGTTCATCAAGTTCAAGGAATTCAAAGCCTTGATCGAGAACCACACAGAAAACAAGATCAAGACTTTTCGATCAGATAGTGGCGAAGAATTCACATCAAATGAATTCAAAGACTTATGCAAAGAATTAGGGATTAAGAGGGAGTTGTCATTAAAGGAAATTTCAACTCAAAATGGGCCTCTTAAAAAAATTAAAAAAATAATAAAATAATATTTATTAATTTTGGACACAAAAAAGAAAAAAACTACTTTTTTGTTTGTATTTTCGACATATCTCCCCGTGTTTTTACTCAAATTTCGATCTGAAGAGCTCATTGGATGCATAATTAAATTTCACATCCAACGAGTACCCACTCGGCATACTTTTGAAGGACCTCGCTACCCCAAAAACAAGAAATACCTAAAAAAACATGATGATGATGTCATCATCACATTTTTCAGGTATTTTCTTGTTTTTGGGGTAGCAGGGTCTATCAAAAGTATGCCGAGTGGGTACTCGTTGGATGCAAAATTTAATTCTACATCCAATGAGCTCTCCCGATCGAAATTTGAGTAAAAACACGGGGAGATATGTCGAAAATACAAACAAAAAAGTAGTTTTTTTTATGATACCTATCCCCAAATTTATATTAAAAAAGTATTTAAGACCTATACGGTATTTCAAATTTAAAGCAATTTCATTGGCTAACACATGATGATGTGGAATTTGAGTTAAAGTTAAAAGGCCCATTTTGAGTTGAAATTTCCTTTAATGCCACTTCTTATAATCCACAATAGAATGGGGTTGCAGAAAGGAAGAATAGAACTATCATGGAAGCTGCAAGAGCAATGCTTCATGATCAAGATATTCCTATGCATCTATGGGTAGAAGCTACAAAAACAGCAGTTTATGTACAGAACCGTACACCACATATAGTACTCGAGAATAATAATCCTAGAGAAGTCTTCTCAAGCAAGAAACCATAAGTCATCCATCTCAGAATATTTGGCTGTCCAGTGTACATACACATTCCAAAAGAGAAGAGAACAAAACTAGATCCTTCAGGAAAGAAGGGTATATTTGTGGGATACTCTGAAAGTTTGAAGACTTACAGAATATACTTCCCACGATTCAAGAAGATCAACATCAGTAGGGATGTAACATTTGATGAAGAATCAGCTTACAACAAATCGAGAAAGAGACCTGCTGAAGATCCTAAAGAACCAGAAGCACCCAAAATTCATGATACAACCATGAAAGAAACTCAAGAAGAAGATCGAGAATTTGAAGAACCAAAAAGACCTGTAGATCCACCTCAGGAGAAGAATCCTCACAAGAGGAAACCTGCTTGGGTATGAGAAATTATCCAAGGTGTAGAAAGATATGGGGCTCCAGAAGAGAATCACAGAGAAAGAAAGAGAACCAGATCCTGCTCCAGATATGTAGCTTTACTATGTGATGTTATCAATAAAGAACCTTCCAACTATGAAGAAGCGGCAGAACGGAAAGAATGGAAGGATGCTATGATCAAAGAGTATCAATTGATCATGAAGAATGATGTTTGGGATGTTGTCCCAAGACCAGAAGGGAAGTCAGTTGTAACTTCCAAATGGATCTACAAGATCAAGCATGCTACAGATGGTAGCATAGAGAAATATAAGGAAAGATTCGTGGCTCGTGGCTTCTCACAGAAGGAAGGAATAGATTATGAAGAACTTTGCACCTATATCCAGATACACTTCCATCAGATCAATACTTGCTTTGGCTGCAGTGATGAAATGGAAGATAGACCAAATGGATGTCAAGACTGCTTTCTTGAATGGTGTAGTGGAAGAGGAAGTGTATGTAGGATAGCCACTCAGTTTTGAGACACATGACAAGGAGTCTCATGTGTGCATATTGAAGAAAGACCTGTACGGTTTGAAACAGACACCTAGGACTTGGTACGAAAGAATTGACAGCTTTCTATCTAGTTTGGGCTTTACCAAGAGTAAAGCAGATTCCAACCTTTACTACAAGGTTGAAGATGGCAACCTAGTGATGCTCCTACTATATGTAAATGATCTGTTTGCAACAGGTATGGATGGGTTGATTGTTGATACGAAGAGAAAGATTGCTACCGAGTTCAAAATGAAGGACTTGGCTATCATGAATTATTTCCTAGGAATGGAGGTGTGGCAGAATGCAGATGGAATCTCCCTTGGATAAGGGAAGTATGCAGTAGAGATCCTGAAGAGGTTTGGAATGATGGACTGCAAGGCCATGACCACACCTATGGCATCGAACCTGAAGCTATTGAGTGATGCTTCATCAGAGATGGTTGATGCTACGATGTATCGTCAGATGATTGGGTCCTTAATGTACCTGACGAACACAAGACCATACATTTGCTTTGCTGTGAACACCTTGAGCCAGTTCTTGACAGATCCAGGACATGTTCACTTGATTGCTGCACTAGTGGAAAATGAGAGATTAGTGACCAAGAGACCAAAAATTTTGGTCACCACAATTTTTTTCAAGGGATAAATGACCAAAATTGATAAATTTAAGTGAGCTAACTAAAAAAGACCAAGATAAATGACCACTTTTGGTCATGGGATAAAAACCAACTAAAAACGACCAAGATAAATGACCAAATTTGGTCACAGGATATCTAGACTAAAAATGACCAAATAATAATTGGTCATTTATTTGGTCATTTTTAGTTGTCACTTCGGTAATGAAAAAAATTACAAATTTGACAAAGAATTTGTACATTTACGAAATTCTAATGCTGCAAATGGATTCTTAGACCCCTTTAGAATTTAAGGAGGTCTCTGAATCCATCTACAGTGTTAGAATTTAGTAAATTCTAACATATATAATATATATTTACACGTCCCTATATTAACAAAAATGAATTAATGCAACCCATCTGTATGTTAATTTGGACATGACCTTGGCATATAAAAAAACACACTAAACCTTTAAACCCACTAAACCTTGGCATATAATGTTAATTATAAGGTTAATTTGCATGACCTTGGCATATAATTATAGGTTTTATAGGCTTATTTGGACACGACCTTAGCACCTTGGCATAGAATTATAGTTTTTATAGGCTAATTTGGACACGACCTTGGCACCTTGGCATATAATTATAATTTTTATAGGATTTTTACATGACCTTGGCATATAATTATATAAGTTTTTATAAGGCTCGACAAGACTGCTAGTGGAAAAAACCAAAGCAATAAAAGATATGGGTGATATAAACAGTGTCGTAATTTGAAAGTTATAATTAACACACGTTAGGATGATGTGCTATGCATAGAATCACTACTAGATATGGCTCAAAAGTCCCACAAGAGTTTTCCACGAATAAGTTAAAATCAGTTTTTTCGTGGAAAAACAGTTTAAAATTTCAGAAAAAAATGAAAATGTGCATGACGATCGTCGCTATAGCGATGAATAGTCCATAATGTTGTTATAGTGATGTATATTACATTCATTGCTAAATCAAATAGGTGCAAGCAACATTCAAAATTGAACCCTTCCCAGAAGTATAAAGTTAAAATTGCCATTAAAAAAAATTTAAAATCTGAATTTTACCCTTCCAGTTAAAAAGGGAATAATCTATATTAACATTTCAAAAGAAGGGCAACATTTTAAATTACCCATATAAATTTCTCAAGATGTTGAAATTCCTTTGCTATAAAGTTCAATTCATCATTCAAAATATTGGAAATATGATGAATTATAATCCATTAGAGGAAATTTCAATTCAAAATGGGCCTTTTAAATTTGATTCAAATTCCATGTCATCATGTGTTAGCCAATGAAATTGCTTTAAATTTGAAATAATCTATAGGTCTTAAACACTTTTTTAATATAAATTTAGGAATAGGTATCATAAAAAAAACTACTTTTTTGTTTGTATTTTCGACATATCTCCTCATGTTTTTACTCAAATTTCGATCGGGAGAGCTCGTTGGATGCAGAATTAAATTTTGCATCGAACGAATACCCAATTGGCATACTTTTGATGGACCCTGCTACCCCAAAAACAAGAAATTCCTGAAAAAATGTGATGATGATGTCATCATCACATTTTTTCAGGCATTTCTTGTTTTTGGGGTAGCAGGGTCCATCAAAAGTATGCCGAGTGGGTACTCATTGGATGAAGAATTTAATTCTGCATCCAATGAGCTCTCTCGATCGAAATTTGAGTAAAAACATGGGGAGATATGTCAAAAATACAAACAAAAAAGTAGTTTTTTTCTTTTCTTCCTCCAAAATTAATAAATATTATTTTATTATTTTAACTATTATTTTATTAATTCCTTTTAGGAGGCCCATTTTGAGTTGAAATTTCCTCTAATGACTCACTCACTCATGTTACACACTCATTGCTTAGCTGTGCAAGATAACCAATAATCATTGATGACTAAGAGGTACTAGCCATAGAGATGTGACTTTGACTCTAAAGAACAACTACTGGTCTACTACTAGGCACAAAACGAGCTCAAAATTTTGTGCCTACTACCTATGTGAACCTCGCAACCAATGTCCACTCTTTTTTTGTCAAAATAAAATTCAAAAGGTCAGTTTGATAAGTCCTCTACAAAACTTCATTTCTTGCATGAATATCATGGACTCATGACAACTATAAACCACACTCGATGTCATGCAAATAGAAATAATGGCATGTAGCTAGGATCACAAACTGTGTAGAGGTCGATTTATGCATTGCTATAGAGAGGTGTCATTGGGCACACGATATGGAAAAGCAATGGTTATTAATAAAATTTTAAAAAAAATTGCTGGCTCAAGAATTGTCGTCAATTTGATGGGTGGCATGATCGTGATGTAATCTCCCTCCGTCCTTCCAAACATTTCTAGTTTCTCACAACATTTGTCCTCAGCGCCACCAAAATACATAAAAAATTTACTTGTCTTTACATCCTCTTCTTTTTAAATCCTCATCTCATAGCCATAACTAAGTATTATTATGCATGCACATCCTCACCTTATAATACGAATTGGGTCAAGGCGCAAAGACAACCATAAAATTTTAAAATATGTCAAGACGCAAAGAGTAAGAGACAACTATAAGTAAGTCTTATATTAAATTTACCATATAAGTGTTTAATTAACACTATCAATTGAGATTTGACACGTTGGATTGTTGTGATCTTCTTATCACTCCTTACAAATGTGATTGCAAGGTGTTCTTTGAAGGTGAAGTCCATAATTTTAGGTCTTCTTCCGCATTATCATGCTTTTTGGCAAGACAAGAAAGAGGGTATTGGCCTGCATCAACATGGAAAACGGTTTTGACATAGAGGTTATATACATTAATTGTTTTCATTAAATAACTTAAATTCTTACCTGTGACTATCAATTCACTAAATCATGCACTTGTACAAAACACAACAAATTTTAGACCCCCAAGCCCTTCATGACTCACACCTGGAACTTTAAAAAATCTAGCCATTAATAAACTTCTTTTGGTATTTTGGTTCAATTTAAAAGGTAGATTGTTGAGACTCAGACATGTAGTGAGTTTCAAGGATTCAATTGACTTAGGCTTGATTCCATTTCCCCTCCATCCCATAAATGTATGCTTTCACGACAAGTCTTGAACAAAATTTTGATTCCCTAACCCGGGTTATGCTAGCTTTGCTAACTTGCTTGGTATGTAGGAATGTTTTTTTAATTTTTTCTTAGTTATGTATTATTTTTTCTTAGGTGCCCAATCCTTATAATTCTTACATCTCTCAAGCTTGGATTACATGTGGATGCCCCAATATGGTTATGGCATAATCTAAGTAGTTTTTTTATATAATGAAGTGTGCTCCAAATTGAAAAAATACAATAGAATAATTGTTATGCTACTGTAACATATGACAACTTAATGTGTTCAAAATAAGTTTTAATGAAAATATATCATTTTTCCATGTAGATATTAAGATTTTTTCATATAGATATTAAAAAATGCTTAATTGTTTAAAATTGTAAAAAATTTAAATCACAATATTTTTTTAGGGTTTACTTGTACAATTATTTATATTACCCTTCATTTCTAAAAGGCTCAGAGAAAGTTCATATTTAATTTGTGTTACTTAAATCTTGATTACAACAATATGGTATATGTTCATACACTATATTATTTTAAAATTGTAATTAAAAAATATCATCATATTATTTTAAGATTGCAATTTAAAAGACTATATATTCAAGTTGTAATTTAAAAATGATTACAAGAAATTGGTTAAACTATATATTATTTTAAGATTGCAATTTAAAAGACATGTTGAAATTGCAAAAATTTATCTCTTAAATTTGTATAATATCATTTATAGTAATTAGTAAATCTTATTTTTAATTTTTATGATGCCATTTATAGTAAGTAGGAAATACATATTGAGATTGCAAAGTCTTATCAATCAGATTTTTATGATGGCACATGACCCAAAAGTCTTATTTATTTTATGCCAACAAGTGTTATTGCTATGTAATAATTAAATTATTTCATTTAAACTAATAAATTATATGTGATGATTCTTTTAATATAATTAATTAAATTATTTCAAATCAATTAATTAGTATGATAATTATTCTCTTTCATGGATATTTATTATAGTGCATTAAAACACTTTTAGTATTTGAGTTTAAGTAAAAATATACCAGAATAATTCTATCTTTAAAGCTCTGATTTTCTGGCTATGTATGACAACTGGTGAGTGGCAATTGGACCCCCTTCAGGCAACTATGATTATTACCTGCTGGCTATGATGGGGGCTATGCCAAGGTACTATGACTGGTCCTACTATGGCAAAGTAAAATGAAGGATGTTTCGAGGAAAAAAGATATCCCAACCAAACAAAGAAGGGTAATGGTTTATATAATCTGCTACTTCTTTAAGAGCAATTAATTGAAATTAAGATGCACCCTTCAAATTTGATGACTGCAGGCAAGAAAGCCCAGAACATAGAACCTCAGAGCTATTGATGTTATCCTACAAGATGGGAAACTCAATACAAAACTCGTTCCCAAACCCCTAAACCATGAGTACGAGGCCGAAAATGAATTAATTCTTTGAATGTCAGTCTACCCAGATGACATCCTAAGATTCAAGGTGGACAAAGATGCGGAGAAGGATGAAAAGAGAAAGCGGTTCGAGGTGCCTGACGTCTTGGCTGAAGATCTAGAGGACAAGCGCCTCTGGATGCATACAATCGAGCACAAGCAAGATGGAGTTTCTTCTGTTTATTAAATCACTGGTTACGAGGCCGTCCTGCAGCACGATCCGCTAGAAATATATGTGAGAAGAGGTAAAAATAAACCATCTGGTCTCGTTTAATAGCTCGTTTAATAGTAAAGGGATTTTCCATTTTGAGTAGCTTAGAAATAAGAACGAGGAAGAGAATTGGGATGAGCGATTTCACAGTCATACGGATTCCAGACCCCATGGCCCCCAATCTATTAACCTAGGTGTTTCTTTTCATGGGGCCAAGCATGTGTATGGGATACCCGAACATGCCACTGGCATTGCGTCAAGCCAACTAGAGGTCTCAAGGTCGATTTCGATCCCTACCGCTTATTCTATCTTTATGTCTTTGAATACATCAACGAATCCCCCTTTGGAATCTATGGTTCCATTCCTTTCATGCTATCTCACAGCAAGGAATACACAACTGATTTTTTCTGGCTAAATTCTTCCGAAATGAAAATAGATGTATTCGCTACCGGGTGGGATGGGGGTTCCGCTTTCGATTCTAATGCAGATACTGACATGATCCATACCATGTGGATGGTCGAGAGTGGTATCGTGGATGTGTTCTTTTTTTGTTGGTCTTGGCCCCAAGGATGTTATGAGGCAATATGCTAGTCTTATTGGAACTTCTGCCATGCCACATCTTTTTGCAACTGCCTATCACCAGTGTTGCTGGAATTACAGAGACGAGGAAGATGTAGCCAATGTGGATGCCAAGTTTGACGAGTTTGATATACCTTATGATGTTCTCTGGATTGACATCGAGCACACTAATGGGAAGAAATACTTTACAGGGGACAACTTGCTCTTTTTGAATCCAGAAGAGATGCAGAATAAGCTCATGGAAAAAGTACGGCAAATGGTGGCTATTGTTGATCCTCATATTAAGAGGGATGATGTATTTCCACTACACAAGGAAGAGACTCAAAAGTAAAAAGGGGTATTATGTTAAGGACATCAATGGTAAGGATTATGACGGCTGGTGTTGGCCAAATACATCATCTTATTTGGATATTCTGAATCCAGAAATCAGATCATGGTGGGATGGTAAGTTTTCTCTTAGCATATATAAGGGTTCGACGCCAATTGTTGTACATATGGAATGATATGAATGAACCTTTTGTATTCAATTGTCCAAATGTATGTTATTGTTCTCACATGATCCCATTATTTTCCTTGAATTTTTTATTTAAGATACACATTTATGAGATTTGAAATTCATAGATAAAATTCATTGGAAGGATAGAGGCTAGAGCAATCAATGTTTGGAGTTTTGATTTGTTTTCTCTGTGATTCTCCCTTCTATGGTGCAGGAAACAATGCCCAAAGATTCTCTTCACTTTGGAGATGTTAAGCACCGTTATGTTCATAATGCTTATGTATATTTCTTTCATATGGGTTCTATTGATGGTCTTTTGAAACGAGGAGGTGGGAATGACAGGCCATTTGTTTTATCACGTTCCTTTTTTGTTGGAAGCTAGAGGGTCAACACAGTTTGGACGGGAGACAATACAACGGATTGGGACCAGCCGAGAGTTTCTCTCTTAATGCTGTTAACCATTGGTCTCACTGGAATGACATTTTCTGGTCTACAGTTGTGGTGATATATTGCATTAACCATTCTTGCAGACTTTTATAGAAGGAACCTGATATCTACTGCAATTTTCCTGCAGGTGCTGATGTTGGTGTCTTTTTTGGAAATCTTGAGCTCGAATTACTACTTCGATTGTACCAGTTAGGTGCATATTACCTTTTTTTTAGAGCTCATGCACATCATGACACCAAGAGGAGAGAGCCTTGGCTATTTGAGTAAAATTTATCTACCCTACTTATTTTTGTCTTTCTCATGGCCTACCACACACCACAATAATTTCCATAGTTTTGGCTCTATTCTTAATAGGCATTATTTTTTGTGGCACAATATATCTGTAGTGAGTTCTTCAATGTGTCATGCTTTGAATTTTGTCTTACGAAAAATCAAGTATCGGGACTATTTTTCACATTTTTTGATTAAGGCCATGAAGCTCATACTTTCTGAAAATCAAAATAGATATCAAGGCTTGCACGGCTTAAATACAAATTCAAATTGGGTCTTGCTTCTATCCAAGTGAAACACTTTCATTGCCTCAACCAAGCATGAATTCTTCCCATCCCATTATAGTCACTATATTTTCCAGTAACGGTCTACAACATATCAGAAACTAATGGGCTATAGTGTCCAATTCTGACCACCATAGGATTTGACCAATGTGCAATATATAACATTCCAAAATTTCCAAAACGGTAGAAAAACATAGTTTCAATCTGAACACCCTATACCTGACTTTTCTATATCTCAAGCACATAGTATTACCATTTATTAAGGTATTAGTAAAGGGTATAAAGTACAATTATTCTTCAATCTATATTTCTTAAATATGTTCTTCATTTCAATTATTTTTTAATTTGGTTACTTTTACATGCAACTTTGGGTAGAAAGGATAACAATTCTTCCTTAATTCAATTGACAAATCACCTCATTTTTAAGAGATTAATAAAAATGCTATTAATACATGATACAAAGTATAACTATTATTTTCCTTGAATTTGAACATAAACACCCAATATCTTTACCAATGATTCTCGTAAAGGTTAACCAACAAAAAGCATGTAAGACACTCCAGTTAACATATTAACCTATGTTTAAGTAAAGTTTACAAGATGAAGAGCCATGCCTCATCACTATCAACCTATTTTCAAGTGAAGTTTATAGCATGGAGAGCCATGTCCCATTGCTATCAGTACATGCATTCCATCATGATTTCAGTAAGACAATTATGACAAATGACAAGGGATTCACTTATCTATCAAAAAAAAAACCATGAAAAATGCCATCTTCTAAAATTTCCAACTTTAATCTATTGACAATTAACAACGTCCAAAAAGCCTTCAACTGCTATTTATCCATCTTCTAGGTGACACCCAAAGGATTTTCCCTTGATGGTGATAATGGAATTTACCACAAAATAAGGTTAGTTCAAGAGCAAATCCAAATAAGGTGCAGGACCTTATCTTAAGGCAAAATGGCAGAGAATTATTTGAGCTCATGTAAGACCCATGGCCAACCCAGTAAAGCCTTTCGGGATCAAATAAAGCTACCATATAATTTCACCTTAAAAAAGTTGAGGTTTTTAATGGCCAATCAGTTAGAAAGGAAATAAGAGGATCACAAGCCATATATACAAACCTCCATTTGAATCCAAGATCTATTTTTAATATTTGTTCTACACTGTAGAAAATTAGTAAGGAGTTATCATTGACCTCCCAATTATATTTGAACTCCAGCTTTAATTCAATTTATTTTATCCTTATTTATGGACTTCTGTTTGAATCCAAATCCTTTCTTCAATCAAATTCCTATCATACATTATGAAATATTCATAAATAATGACTAACACATACCTCCCAAGCCATAAAGTGATATTTGAGCTCAAGCACAAAGACAATTTATCTTTCCATAATTATGAAGCTCAGTTTGAATCCAAGGTCTTTCTTCAATCAAATTTATCCTGAACAGTTACATTTGAGCTCAAGCACAAAGATAATTGATCTTCTATAATTATGAACATCAGTTTGAATCCAAAGGTTTCTCTCCAATCAAATTCCTTCTGAAAAGTGATACATTATGAAAAAATGTTGATACATCATGAAAATGTGAAAATGGATGATGTAGACCTCCCCAGCCATGATGCATTATGAAAATTCGCAAATGGTTGATTAGACCTCCCAAGCCATGGAATTATTTTTTAGCTCCATCTCCAATTTGGTTTTTCTTTTCATACCCTTATAAATTATTTATAAAAGAGGCCACTGAGAATACAAAATTGTTCCAGATGGTCAATAGTGAGAGACCCAACATCTCAATGATATTCCACAATATGGCCGAAAGAAGCTTAGCAAATGCATGGAGGGTAGTGTGCAGATGAACCAAAAATTCATAAAACATAGAACCCAAGAAAACCACCAAAGCACTGAATGAATCCTGAATCAAGCTCACACACCCAAGTGCTGATGTAATCATCAAATCTGTGATATACCCAATCACATACTCCAAAATTATGGTAACCCCTTGCATCATATTTCCAAGAATTGCAAGAATTATTGATCTAGGGGTCCTCAATATATGGATTAATGCCATTTATGCCACTGCAATGATCCTAAATATACCATATGATAATATGCCAACTATTAAGATTACAATTTCTAATAGGACACACATTTTTACAGATGAATTTATCCTTCATACCCATTTATCAAAATATTTTTTTTCCCCATTTTTATTTCTATATTGTTTATGCCATTGTTGTTTACAGAAACATAATATCAACGTGAAGTTTGAACAATGAGATTTACATTGTGAATATATTCCAATCATTTGTGTGTTCTGTCAGAGTTTGACAAAAATCATTTCGTGTGTTTTGTTGGAGTTTGACAAAACACGAAGGTTAGTTTTCCATCTGGGTGATAAATAGAAGCCCACCTACAGAGATGGGTGGGGCGGCCTGCAACCAAACAACTAGAATGCGTGAAACTTTGTCAATTCCATGTCCACAATTGATAACGTGGAGTCTAGGTATGGATGACCCAACATTGTTGAAATAAAATGATTTCCTAATAGTTAATGATGTCCTTTCCCTGTCACATAATAACAGGACCATTATCAAATTTTCATAAGCTTCAAAAATTGTTTTTCAATCTCCCCAGCTCAGTATATTTTAGTTTCTTGTGCAAAACTTATCACAAAACTGTGCCTATTTATTATTTACACTTGCCTTATGTTGATCATTTTTTCCTCCTGTATGGCTCTTGCAATAGTTTACTATTCGCTTTCAATCTCTCACAAGTGAATGAAGTTGTTGTTGCATCCTCCTTTTTTAATCTAGTTCTCTGATGAATATGATATTATTTGGTTTGTATTAGGTAGTTGTATCTATTGATTGAAAGAATTTATGTCTTCATGAATATAGATATATTTTTTCTTAGGAAAATATTGTAAACTTTTAGTTCAGTATGAAAAAACTTACATCTATAAACATCAACGAGCTCTCTGATGTTCATCTCCATCACAAGCTAGTGTGATACCTCATAGTCAACATGTCAACCAAAATAAAATGTCCATAATCATAAACTACTCTTAAGACTTACGCACAGTCATCTTTATATGTAAAATACAAAACAAGGCTTTGAGCCCATTCATCATTAAAGTCAAAATTTGAAAACATGTATATCCAGTGAAGATGGATTGATCAAAACAGAAAGAGAGAAATGCAAGTATGTCAGGTATATAGGGATCTTAAAGAAATTGGGTGAAATACCCCAGATTCCTCTTCATTAATCTCCCATGTACCCTCTGGAATCTTCGATGTTTTTTGGGAAGGTGTGTCTACTATTCTACTTCCATGTTTAGCTCTTTGTAGGTTTGAAACTGAAATGGATGAGAAATAAGCTTCCAATGCCTTTACTTGGTTGAACAATGGTCTCAGGATAAGGTCCTACATGCCAAATAGATAGGAAACATTGATGATTAAAATAGGAATCTTTACTCCACATTCATTCATTAAACGCTAATGTTATAATTATTTTATCAGTAAAAGGCATTGTATTATTGTTCCTAGAATTATGTCAGCTTTCCCATTTAGTAGGAAATTATATGCTAGACCACTATATACTTATGCACTTAAAGGCTGACCAATTGAACCTTTATGCCATAGTAGTAGGATGGATGTGGCCAAAAATTTCTAGGAAAACAAGATACATGAGTTATAAGGATAGGTTAAAAAGTGATGAACACCATTTGATGACAAATTGAAATATGTTGCTATTGATTGGGGTCATGTAGTACATTGCAAATGACAAATATTGTAAAACTACTGTATACCTTTTGCAATCAGATTTGTTGTACCATCATAAGGGGAATACTTGTCATGAATAATATTAGCTCGATCATTCTTGTATGAAGGCTTCCATGCAACCCAGTCATCTGGACTTAAATGTTTTCTTCATTTGCCAATTTGTATCTTGAAATTGCATGCCACCATAGGGTAAAAAATTGTTGCTGTTGCAATACTGATTTCTACGCATTCAATGTTTGATGTTGTCAGAACTTGATCCTATGGTTTGAAGGAAATTTGGATGTAGCTGGAACAACTATCTAAAAAAGAATGAAACTTAAGAAATTTGGATTGGAAAATCCCTGAAGTATTTCTTTTGTAAAAGGTGCTGCAAAAGGTTCTGTCTGTCACTCTATTAAAATCAAAAAAATTTAAAAAAGACACTAGCCCCATTCCTGAAACTATAAAAAAGTCATACACACAAGCATGCTGCCATTACAATTCAGGCTTCACAGAAAGCCAAATTAAAACAGAAGAAACCCACCAACCATTTGATCACATACATCATCAAAGAAGATAAAAGAAAGTGAGTGGCATATGAATTACAATAAGTGGAAGGGAGGATTTTATGATATAAAACCTGTATTCCATTAGCTTCATTATTCTTGCCTTAGATGTACCTTTTCTCTAGATAAGGAATCAGCTTTGGGATTGAGTTCCTAAAAAATATGAGTGAAAGAAAACAGAGTGAAGTTACTCCTCATAGTTGTAATCTGATCAAGCCATCACTGCTTGAAGATCTATATACTGCGTTGAAATTTTTCCATTGAGCCAATATACTATTACTTTGGAGTTCCCAAACACTTCTAGGCTCCTCACATTCCTTTCAATAGAAGAGATTCCATTGCCGTAAGCTCAACCTAGTTATTGGTTCCTTTAACAATGCCCAATGAGAAAGAGATATAATGAGATGAGCTCCAATAAAGACAACCCCTGCACCACATTTAACTTGATTCCTTGTGAAAGCACCTTTGAAAATGCCCTATGGGAAGGAGTCATCGATCATTAAAGGATAAACTTGTCACTCCACCATTTATATATTCCTTGAAGCATAATTTGACTCTATAAACTACTTTCTCCAGAGAACATGAAGCATTTTGGAAAATAATTTAATTTTTGGACCTCTAAATCGTCAATTTGACACCTATTGGGAAGGATCTCTATTCCCAAACCTCCCTATCCTAATACCAGGATTTAAAAGCTTCAACTAAAGAATTTCCAATACACCTACCCACACATTTCAGCAGAGTTACTGAAGTTTCCCAAACTTCTTTGGAAAAGTGACATTCCCACAAATAGATGATGGAAATTTTCTTCATGTTCTAGGAAAGAGTTCTGTGATTGTTTGGTGCACATCTCAATAAACTTCCCACGTATTCAAATTCCAAATAGGTATAATTTCCTGTGGATTTTATCTGCTGGTGTGTTGTACAAAGGGATGGGTGCATGAAGTACATATTTTTAATTTTGTAATACTGGTTGCAGGTGGTGGATGTCTATGTAACTCTTTTTGACAATTATAATCCAATCTGAATGGAGAAGGAAAGGAAACCAATGTTAGGGAGTCTGTGCATGGTCTATCCTCATGATGGATATGAATGGTGCAAGCTTACAATGCAACTTTAGGGTAATGAGTTTTGGTAATGGACCGTTTTGGTAGTTTCACTTGGGGTGGAAAAGCCTCTAAGACATGGACCATATTTATCTTGTGATAAATGTGTTTTGATGTGAGCTATTTTAAATTTAGTGTGTGGGTAGCATGCACTAGTACATAATTGTTTTTGTGACACTGTGATATTCTTTTATGTTGGGAGAGAGGCCTTTCTTTTTCAATGCTCTATAATATTGTATCTAGACATTTGAATGTAGCATGATTTTATTTTGCTAATATAGGACACATCATTATTTCATGACTCTTAACTTTCCTAGACATAGGAATTCCATCTAACAAGTTCAAGCATTGCATTGCATGTATGGAATTGTGTTCTCGCCCATGTTCTTGTGGGGGCCAGAACTGGGCTGGCTGCTATTAGAATTTCATGTTCTAGGTCCTCTTTTTTTACTTTACAGAAATCACAGGTGAAGTAATTGACTTTAAATCACATGTGAAATCATGTATAAATCATAGGTGAAGTAATTGACTTTAAATTATAAAGAATATTGGATAGAATAGTTCCATGGGAATTTCAGACATGACCCCCATGGGTGGCAATAATTGCATTGCAGCCATTGATCAAAACTAAATAATTAAAATTTACACCCATCTTATTTTAACCATGTGTACATAATCCATATTACTTGGGTTCCATAGATGTATGCATTTAACAACAGAACTTGAAGGCAATAGAGGGTTTGGGAGGTGATGTAAAAACTGAATATGTTAAAACAATGATACAAAAAAAAATCAAAACTAAATATTTTAAAATAGTCGGAAAAGGGATAAATAAAAGTGAGTTGAGCATCAGAAATTTGAGAGGGTGGAAGTTTGAAAAAATAAAAGGTTGGAAATTTCTATAAGGCATCATAAACGGATGGATGGAAGTAGAAGTACATAGGTGTGAAGGTTGAAGTTTTGTACTTCAAGAAATGATGGCCTATTTGTACTAAATTATGTAGGTGTATTACTAGTTTTAATATTTATTTTTGAAGGATTAGACTTCTCTTTGTTTTATGGATTAATGAAAGCACTAACATTCCTATTGATATAAGTGAGAGAAAACTATCAAAATGCATAAAATGCAAGAGCAATTTTTGTATAAAGGAAAATGGTCAAGACATGTATGAAGCTACAAATTTGGCTGGATTAATATTTTCCCCTTACCTTTGGATGTAGTGTTTTGAATATTTCAGTTAAGGATAGAGGCTATCATATCATAACTTGAAAAACAAATCATTAACCTTAAATAACCAGGATGCGAGATTTGCAAGACAGGGCCTTTTTTCCATTTGAATAGGAGTATTTGAAGGCTAACACCATGATTTTGCAAGCAAAAAACTAATAGAGAGAATATATTCTCATTTAAGATTTGATTTGTTCGTAATAAGATATCCATGAGAGATGTATTCATACCTATTGTGGCAAGGCAGGCCTTGGAAGAGTTGCAGACATCTTTATTCAGTGATCTCTGGAATTCAGAAGGAGCGAAGCGCTTGCAACAAAGATTTTGTGGTCCAGAAGTTGTTTTGACTTTCAACTTCATGGTTGTTGTTAGCATCATTATGATGAACAAATTGGTGGGTTATCATATTATACAATTGGTTTTCATATTAACAAATTGGTTTTCATCCTAAAGCTGGTCTTAAATCTCATTAAAAACTATTATAGATGTATGATTTCGTCAATTAAAGGTTCCTGAACCATTTACACTCTTCTATAAGTCCCTTGATGGTGAACCACGTCAATTAAATATTCATGAACATCAAACATTTTAAAATTCTATGTTAACAATTGACGTTGGATTTCAGGATTGAGCATTCAACTGTGAATCTTGATAATTCTATTCAACAAGGTGGCCTACCTGCTAAAGCTAGCTCCCTTGCCCCAAGTTTGATAGAGGTTGGTCCATTATTTTTCAAGCATTTTATAAAGATTGTGAAATCTCAATTTTCCATCTGGTACATGATGCGTTTTTGGGTCTGTCAAAGTCGAATAGCCTTTACAGCCAAGGGAACGCATGTGCTAAAGCTTGCTAGTAGAGAGACCATGGATTTTCTAGCCATAGAGATAGACTTTGATATTGAGAAAGATGACAAGGAGACTGAGCAAGATGGGTGTGAGGAACCGTTCTCTAAAGAAGAAACTTTTGACCGATGCTTTTGGTTTATGGAGGTCTTGAGCAACTTGAGGTAAGGTGCTTTATTAGTGTCCTGTTATTTAATAGGCCATCGAGTGTCATCTGAAGGTCTGAATAATTTTGATATCTGTAAGAGTTGGAAGCTTTGTCAAATCATTATGCATTACTATGAAATAGAACAAAAGAAAAATTATTATGAGAAGAGAAGGCTGCCTTTGATGGAATGCTCAAGCAGGTCCAACATATCTTTACATTAAGTAATGGAAGCAATGGAGGTAACTTGGAATTCAACAAGGGTAAGAATGTTGAGAGTGCAGAAATGGGCAATGGAAATGAAATAAAAACCCTTTGTGAATCTAGTTTAAGCAAAGTAGCTGATATGGTAGTAGGGTAATTACATTTAGCTATGGGCACACCAATGTCGTATTCTATTGTTCTGCAATATGGTCATTCATTTGAGGCCTTGAACAATTTTTATTTATTTTTATTTTGCATATTTTCAGTGACACTTGGTGGAATTTCTCTTGATGAGGTAGTTCAGAAAAAATCTGGTTGTCTTGAGGCGATTAGAGCTGAAGCAGTGCATGGGAGAGCAAATCCCTAGTAACCCAAGCTTGTCATAAATGCATTTTCAAGCAGATATTTTATCCTTGATTTTGTTACAATTTTCATGGTATTATATGATATTTACATAAAAGAACCTTATACTGTTCTGAATGCTCTTATGCTTTATTTCTGTAGAGGCTTTTTGAGGTGTAAAGTAATGACACAAAGTGATAAAGTAATGGAATAGTCTCTGAAAATTGAATGGCTAGATGATTATATTTTGAAGGCAAAGTTTTTCAGATCAAAAGCACAGGACATGACTGATGATATTGAGGTTGTTTCAAACATTTTTACCACTGGTATGCAGATATTATATTCCTAGAAGTCTTTTACTATTAGGAAAACTGACTGTCCAACATGTCAAATGCGTTCAAATGGAAAACAGTAACAAGAGGTAGTTCTTTTTAGATTCGTGATTATAATTCATAGAAGTATTTTTTTGCATATACAAGTATATATGATTTTATTCCAAAGTGGCCAGGTTGTATGGGTGTGGTTAATGGATGAATGTCGTTGTATTGGTTTTGGAATCTGGGTGCAGGGGTTATGGCATGTCACTAATATATGTATGTATATATAGATAAAGTTCATGAAAATTTTTGAGTGAATATAAAGTGAATTTTCCAGAGTCCATAGTCCAAGAAAGAAAAAATCATGAAATTTTTGTAGTATATATAGATATAGAGGGTGAAATATGATGGTTGTTGGTTTGATGCCTAAACTATGTCATGAACACTTTGAGGATGACAAGTTAAAAAGAATTGTTTATAATTTTCTTTTGTTTATATATAAATATATATTTGAAACAATGACAAGGTAGGCATGTAGGAAATTGGGAATGTTGATGCTATATTATGGGTTTTGATTATACTGATGGTTGGGTATAACATCACAATAGTTTGATGGGGAAAGGTGTTTTAATTGCAATGGTTGATTCTATTTGATAGATTTTGATTATACTAAAGGTTGAGTATAATATCACTGTGTTAGGCAACTATGTTCAAGTGGACTACGGATTTCTTTTTCCATAGGAGGCTTATGCACATAATAGGATTTGAAGCATTTGTAGATATTTGAATATTCAAATGTTGACAAACACTAATATCAAGGCTAATGATAATGTATGAATGCACTAAATGATTAGGGTGTAGGAAGTCAATTTCATGGACAAAGACTGAGAAACATCTCTACTTAGATACCATCCTTTGTGAAAATCCTATATAGTATGAATACAATCATGCTCTACAAAATCAACTTGGTATTGCCTGAGAATTATAACATTGGTCCTCTGTTGTCATTGTGTGTAGGGCCATAAAGAATGATTCTTCTTTTCAGTTCACCTTCTCTTATTCCAAGAAGGCTAGCTCGTCAAGTGGATTCCCCTAAGGTTTCACTTCTCTCTTCTCTTTTTATTTATGTTTATTGCATATTTAGGAAAGTAGGTTTATATAGATTTTCTCACATACACAATTCATACATTTAACTTTTTTATTGCACCAGTATTTCCCACATGTGTTTGAGTGAATTTGTTACACTTTTGCACCAAATCATACATAGTAGAATGATAACTCCACAGGTAAAGAAATATATTATTTATTCTTTTGGAAGTTGGATTTGAGACTTTCTTAAATCATTCATCAGTTTCCATAGTTGTCATGTCATTCACTAGCCACATGACATATAGGGGTGAACTTCTTCATAGATTGCACTATGTATGCAGGTTTATACCTGTGCAGTCGAGCATAATTGTTTTGTGGATTCGTTGATTATCTTTCCTGTTGAAATCCATTTCTTGGTTTAGAGCTAAGTTTTACTTTTCTTAGGTACTAAATAGTGCAGATTTAGCCATTCAAGTTTAATTTTAAACAATTCTTAAATTGAAAGATTTTCCTATTTTGCACATGATCTTAGTTATTATTGTTAGCTGTTGAACATTATAAATAATTTCTTCATTGTTTTTCTACTTTACAGTTCATTATTTTTCTACTTTATAAGTGATATTTTTTTATTGGATTTTGCAGAAGTGAGCTTAACTTATAAGTGGGCCATTGAGTATGAAGATCCTGCTGTTGAGGCTTTGCCATTCAGTATGAAGAGCCTGTTGTTGAGGCTTTCAATCTGTTAAGTATGGTTTTTAACCTGCTGACATGGGATCTAAGTATGGTTTAGTGCTGAGTATGGTTTTGAAGTTGTTGACGTGGGATCTAAGTATGGTTTTGCATCCAAGTGCAAGTAGGATGGTTTAGCCATTGTAATATTTTGAAAAGTGATGATTTTCCTGTAAAGTTATATGGAAATTAATATGAGTCTTTGAGAAAGCTCATATTTATTGTAATACTTTTGACATTTCATATAATATAATTTATGTGGTTTAAAACTTATATATATGGTTGTAATTTATATTATGTACCAGTGTTGTAATTATTAACTAATTAATGTGACATTGCATGATTTACATGTGTATTAGATATTATTTACAAGTGTTGTAATTAATTATAATGTGACATTGCATAATTCACATGTGTATTAGATGAGGATAAATAATGTATGATTCCTTTTTAAATTTAAACATAATATCATCTTAAAAATTTATATTGATTAATAATGGACACCATTAAAACTACTAAAATATAATGACCACATAAAATGACTAAAAATGACTAAATTAGTGACCAATAAATGAGATTAATGACCGAAATTTGCATATAAAATGACAAAAAAATGAGAGATACATGACCAAACAATGAGATATTAATAACAAAAAAAACAACCAAAATTCGCATATCAATGACCAAAAAACAATTTTTGTGGCTAATTTACGGTCTTTTATTACGCGACCAAATTTGGTCATATTCTAGCTTGTCACATGGTCATTAATTTGGCCATAAATGTGGTGATATATTTGGTCATTAATTCAAATATATGACCAATCGACAAGCTATAAATGACCAAAATAAAAATGACCAATTTTGGTTGTATAATAAAATACCGTAAATTAGCCACCAGCAATTGCCAAACCAAAAGTGGTCATTGATATGCGGATTTTGGTCACTAATCTCTCATTTTCCACTAGTGTTGCATATCATATTCTGAGGTACCTAAAGGGTACAATTGATTATGGGCTCAAGTACGAGGTGAATCAAAATATTAACTTGGAGGGTTATGTTGATTCAATTTGGGAAGGTAGTACCATTGATAGGAAGAGCACTTCTGGGTGTTGCTTAAGTATGGGATCAGGTGTGATCTCTTGGTTTAGCAGGAAGCAATCCTGTGTGGCACTAAGTATAGCTGAAGCAGAGTATGTTGCAACTTGTTCAGCTAGTTGTGAGGCAGTATGGCTAAGGAAGCTACTGTTTGATTTATTGGATCTCCAGATGGATGCTACTTGTATACATTGTGACAACCAGAGTTGCATGAAGTCGTCATAGAATCCAGTGTTCCATGACAAGTTGAAGCATATCGAGATCAAGTATCACTATATCAGGGATATGGTGCAGAGGGGAACACATAGCTGATGTGTTGACAAAGCCATTGGCTAGGGTGAAGTTCAAGTACTTCAGGGAGAAGCTTGTTGTTCTCCATATCAAGGTTTCTCCCAAAGGGAAATGATGAGACCCAGAGCCATTCCGACATGGTGAGAGGATTGGTTCCTTCCATGGTCAGATATAAGGGCTAAGCCATTCTGTCATGGTGAGGATTGGTTCCTTCCATGTCAGATATGAGTGCTGAGCCATTTTGATGTGACTGTAGGATTGGTTCCTACATGATCAGAAGTAAGCGTTGAATTCCATTCTTGGAATGGAGGCACCTAGTCAGTTACCAGGTAGCTCAGTCTAGGACTGGGGGCCTTTTTGATATGACTGTAGGATTGGTTCCTACTTGATCAGATGTGAGTGGAATCCCTTTCGAACATGCATGTTGGATTGGTTCCTCGCATGTGTGAGATGTAAGTGCAGATCCCTTTCAAACATGCATGTTGGATTGGTTCCTCGCATGTGTCGGATGTAAGTGCAGATCCCTTTTGAACATGCATGTTGGATTGGTTCCTCGCATGTGTCGAATGTAAGTGCAGAGCCCTTTTAAACATGTATGTTGGATTGGTTCCTCACATGTGTCGAATGTAAGTGCAGAGCCTTTTTGAACATGTATGTTGGATTGGTTCCTCGCATGTGTCAAATATAAGTGCTGGGCCTTTCTGACAGGGTTGTGGGATTGGTTCCCACATGGTCAGATGTGAGTTTTGGGCGTGCCTTTCTGATATGATTATAGGATTGGTTCCTATATGATCAGATATAAGTGCTGGGTGGGCCATTCTGACTTAGGGTCAGATATAAGTGGTGAAGAAGACCTACATGGGGGTTAGGCCTACAACTAGCATGAAAAAGGGTTGGCTCTGTAGAACTTCCTATGACGAGAAGAATCATGAGATAGCACTTGTGAAGATTCAGTGTTTATCATCCAGCAGAGGTGATCTAGATTGAGGGATGATCTAGATCCAGAGATGATGCTCTAGAGATGATCTAGATCGAGGGATTATCCAGATCCAGTGATGATGATCCAGATCGAGTGCTGCTCCATATCTAGGTGAAGATGACTTGAAGATGAAGGTGACTTGAAGATAAAGATAACTTGAAGGTGAAGATGATGAAGACTCGATGATGATCCAGATGATATAGACAAGAAGACTTGTGATGATAAATTGTGTTGAGAGAATACATTCCTAATTAAGAGGGAGTGTTGATGTAATTGTAACTTCAGAATGTATTCACTTGTATTTCTTATGTACTGTAACCTGATGTTTATTTCAGGATGTATTTGTAATGTACTTGAGTCATGTCATGCCCCGATGTTCCTATCAGGAAGTTTCTATAATGTAAACAAGTCATGTCAAGTCAAGGTGGTTACCCTCCTATTGTCTAAGGGTTAAAGTCCCCAGAGTTTTGAGGCACTAGGGTTATTAGACTCACTTGGTGAAGTCGAACCTAGTTGGGTTTAGTCAAGTCAGAAATTAGTATAAATAGAGAGCTAGCCTCTCTATTTCTCACACACTCACTGACACTCAGTTGTAGAGCATAACTGAGGAAGAGAAAGACATTGGGGCAAGGAAGAAAGAGGTTACTACTGTTGGGAGATCATCTCACAATTTTTGGGTTTCACTTTGGTGTTGATTCTATCTCTGAGGAATTTGCGGGGTTTTATCCATTTATGGTTTCCCCAAGGAAAAACATTGTGTTCATTGTATTTTGTGTTTGATTGCTGTGCTTGTTATTCTCTTAGTTAAATATCCTAATGTTATGCTAGCTTAATGTTAAAAATATAACAGGCCCACACAAGAGCAGGTAGACGCAAGGTGAAGTTCGGTGACCTGTTCTTCCAATGGTTGAGAGATCATCTCCTCATGGTTGAGGACTATGTGTATGCGGGCACTGACTTCAGTGGTGACCCTGACCTACCGCTTCCACCTGGTGGATAGTGGGGTGATATTGGTAAGAAACAAAATCCCTAAAATGGTAATTGTGCTTTTATGTTTTGATGTTTTATACCTTTATGTGTAGTAATGAGACTTGAATGTTTTCATGCAGATATCGGAGCAGCACGACTTGGGGGATCCTCCCCACTAGATAGGCGAGCCGGAGCTCGCTTTGTACCATAGGGAGATGATGTGACAGGGGATCTAGAGGAGAAATTTGAGAGGTTGACTCTAGATATCCCATATGCCTCAATCGATGACCTCCAACTGAGGTACCAGAGGCCCATTGTGGGAGTATCGAGTCGTTTTAGTAGACTGCTACGTCGAGTAGCCCAGGTGGTCATGTGTTACCACAAGCATAACTAGATGATAGGGTACATGATGTATTCACTGAAAGCTGATAGATAGCTTCAAGAATTTTGTATGATGACTTTTTACCTGAAATCCTGAGCGCTTCAGATGAGATCTCGTGACCTATTTTTGGTAAAACATGTTTATATATATATATATATATATATATATATATATATATATACAGACTTCTACTTTAGTGAATATATTTTACATGAGTTTATGTGTTGTTTATAGTTTATTTAAATTGAACCATGTTTGATTTTCATGTCATGAATGGGCAATATGCCAATCTAGGATGTAATTTTCCAATGAGTCAGCAACTGCATTATCTTCCCTAGGGATATGCCTATAGGTAATAGCTTCAAATGACCTCTCCGATAAACGTACCCTATGGAAGAGACAAAGAAGCATGGGATTCCTAATGGTATAGACATGGTTTAAATGACAAACCACTAGTTGTGAGTCCATCAAAACTACCAAGTTACAAACATCTTGGGAGGCATCTTCAGTCAGAAGACCTATGACTACTCAATACTCAACAATATTGGTGGTAGCGGGACCAATACAAACCGCTCCTGAACTGACCAAATCGTAAGCTGGGGAATAGGGAACCCAAGAAGCTGAGGAAATATTCAAGGTGTGGCGGTAAGCACCATCAGCGAAGCCATAGAAAGCCATCTACTTTGCACGACCAAAACATGGTATAAACAGATACGGACACTAAACTAAAAACCATATTGAAAATACTTAAGCACACTGAAATTCAAGTGATATAAATATATACAAGGTACTATACAAGAAATATTTAGGCATATTAACTCTTCAGGTACAACCCATTGTGAGGTTGTCCTAAGGGAATTCCATCATAGTCCATGAGCTCGTAGGCCCCTTTTCTCTAAAACTTTGGAAATAATGAAAGGACCATACCACATGGATTCGAACTTCTTTTTCCCTAGTTTGTCATATCTCTGATCATAGGTCAAAACTAGGTCACCCTCATTAAAGGCATGAGGTTGGACAGACTTGTCATACTGCACCTTGACGTGTTTCTTGTGTGCCTCATTAGATAAGGAAACATCTCTTCTAGTTTCGTCAAGGTTGTTCAGGTATAGAAATCTTTCTTCCTTTGCAGAAGTGTCTACGAGAAGTTCGACAACAAGTTTAAAGGATGGAATATGACATTGAATGGGAAAGATAGCTTCTATTCCACAGACGAACTGAAAGGGTGTAAACTAGTAGCTATTTTTACCGAAGTCATGTAAGCCCAAAGAGTGGAGAAAAGAATATGGTGCCAATTGGATTTATGGTCTCCAACCATATGATGCAACATCATTTTCAAAACTTTGTTAATGGCCTCGACCTGACCATTAGCTTGTGGATAAAGGGTGTTGAGTTTTCGTGACAAAAACCCATCTTGGCACTTAGTTCCTCCATCATTTGATTACAAAAATGTGATTCGTGATCAATCACTATGGACTGTGGGACTCCGAATATTGCTATCACATGATTGAACAGGAAGAGAGCAGCAGTCTTACCATCCTCTTCATATGTAGGCATGGCCTCGGCCCATTTTGTAAAATAATCGATGGCTACAATGATGTAACCATGCCCCCCAGCTGAGGTAAACTTACAATGCATATAATCAATCCCCCATTTCGCGAAAGGGACAACGACAATGACGGGGTGTAATGGAGCAGGGTGGGTGCACTTTTTCAGATAGAAATGTTGACAGAGTGGGAATTTCTTAATAGCCTCATGACAATATTTAAAGACTGAAGGCTAGAAATAGCCAACGCGAAGGATTTTCTAGGATTTAGCCATTCCAAATAGATGACCACCACTGGTAGTATTGATAGGTCATATAAGTACCAATAGGACCATAAGTAGACTGATAGACAAATTTTTGTGATGAAGAATAGTCGAAAGATCCACCCATAAGGGGTTGATTTCTGGGATCAGGACTGTCAAGACCACCAGAGTCTTTAGGAGGAGGACCACCAGGGCCTCCAGGACCACTAGGACCATTAGGACCACCAGGAGGAGGACCACCTAACCCTCCAGGACCCTTGGGAGGTAAACCTCTAGAGCCTATGGAACCACTAGGAGGAGGGCTATCAGACCCTCCAAGACCATTAGGAGGGGAGCCACCAGGCCCCCCAGGACCACTAGGACCGTTAGGACCATAACGAGGAAAGCTACCAGGTCTTCTAGGACCATTAGGCCCTTTAGAAGGTGGTCCTCCGGCACCCCCCGTAGTATGTATAGGTATCCCTCCCATAGCTAGCATGTAGGACCAGTTGGGTTGTCCCCATGGAGTGAAAATATCACTAGGATATGGAATTCCAGCATAAGGAATTCCTGTAGGCGTGGGTTGGTAATTGATATTTCCTATAGGTACTTGATTTGTTGTGTAACCATACCCCCAAGAGGTTTGATTGGTTACAGGTTGTGCCCCCAAGGGCTGACCTGAACTGGATGGGGGGTTAACCACATTCGTATGGGTAGGAGGGACATAGACTGTAGATTTCTCTATACTAGAGGTCTGTCCATGACTAGCTACAATTCCAGTGACAGGTAAAATAGGTCGTGCCGGGGGTTGCCCCCCGGCACTAGAAGGTATTGATGAAACAGGAATTGAATGTTGTTCCCTAGGTGTAGAAGACCCGTGAGGATTTGGAACAGACATAATATGGGAGGTGGTGGGGTTGGTAGTTTGACCTGGATTATGCGGAATCACAGTACGATCTAGAATAGGTTCAATGGTCTCATAGAATCAACAAGTGAGTGATATCCCACAAGAAAAAATATTGAGCGAGGTGGTGGTGTACCCAATATGTTAACTATTTTTTTATCAAGTTCTCTTGCATGGAGAATAACTGCTTGGTATTGTCTACATTCTTCTTCATTTGGTGAAATATCTTCAAAAGAGGTTGGACGGGTGCCGAATGAAGAAATGGCCTATCCCATAGAGGTATCCCAAAACGGAGCATTGGGACCATAATTTGGGTAGGTAGTATCATCAACATGACCTTCCATGGGAGAATGGAATGAAATATTTCCCCTAGAAGGTTTTTGAACCAAGGGAGGACCATGCGAAGTATACGGATCTTCGTGTTTTACAATCACATTTTCTCCCACTTGGGAGTTGGTAGAATCTCCTTGGTCGATAGCTTTCATAGGATCTTCTCCTAAAACAGAAATCAATTCAGGTGGAAAGCCCTGTACTCTTCTAGACTGTCTTAATTCAACCAGTTTATATAGTTCCTATCTAACCTAGGGTTTCAAAAACTAGAAAACACACCAAAAATTTCCCTACTCAAGCTATAGGCCAAACAATCAGGCTTAAATGACAAGAGGAGTTCAGATAGTCCAGTCTCTCACCAGGATTGTCAAGAAGGTGCCACTCGCAATATAGCACAAGGGTACGTGCATAGTAATCTCCCTGAATGTTTCTTTTGGTGCATGGCTCCAAGTAAGACAACCAAAGATATTTTCTCAGATAGATAAGGTATCCTAGTGGGGTCTCTCGATATATGCAAGGTACGTGGGAGCTCAAATAGGTAGTAGTGTTGTCTAATGCACAACGGTTCACAAGGGGACTTCCTATATACAATCGAGTACATGAAGTACATTTCTATATACCTCAAAGGTATGTGAAAGGCCGTTCGATATACCAACGGTACATGGAAGAACTGCGTAAGTTTCGGGATGTAGTGCGGACGAGAAACGACAGCTCCTACGCTTAACGATGCCCGAACATGTCTCTATCCTATCACTCAAATTGCTATGTAAATTTTAATCCTATAACTACCATTAATTTTAAAGTGGACGGTTAGGTGAATGCATGGAATTTTGACAGAAAAAGTAAAACCATCATTATGTAGATGCAAATATTTCACTTTACCATTCAAGGTATGCCTATTTATGGGAGGGAAAGAGAGTATTTTCTTTTTGTTTTGAAAACATAAAATTCCCAAACAACTACTTTGAACAAATCAAATCCAAATACAAGAAACACATTCCAAACTCATTTTTTCTTTTTCAAAGCAATCAGATGGGTAAGAGTCTCTTTTCCTAAAAGAAAAACAACAAGCACTCTACATGCATATGCAATCTATTTCTTCGATTTTTCTTTAAAACATAGATATATCTAACTTAAAACTACACTATTTTTTATTTTGATGAGATAGCACTAATGCAAGAGAGACAAAAGAACAAAGAGAACCTGAAATCTTGTGAGGCTAATCAGAGATCCAATGCCCTATGCTCAGTAGTAATAATGACCTAATCTCAACAAAAAAATTTCTTTTTAAAAGCATAAAGAAGTCCTCTATGGAAAAAATGAAATTAAGATGATAAGCAAATGATTTTTCTTTTAGTCTTTATAAATGAAATGAAAAGAGATCTAATTGAAACTTAAGCTTTCAAAAATTCCTTTCAAAATCACAACCAACAAGCATGAAATAAAACGAATAATAAATAATACTAACCTAGCTTTTGAATTCTTTCAATCAAACCAATTTTACCACACAAATTTCAACCATGAGCATTCAGATTCAAATAAGGAATCCTAACAGTGCAAGGCTAAAAGAAAGCAAACTCTACTTTTTGCAAAAAATTACAAAAAACAAGTTCTGGAACAAGGCCTACCTGGCGCCGCACTGGAGGGGTCTTGGACAGAGCAGTTCTAGACGAGAACCACTTCTGGAACACAGCACTTAGGCAGTGGAATTGCTTCTGGATAACAGGGTTTAGGCAGTGGCACCTCTTATTTCCAGCAACACATGTGCGATTCCCTGAATAAATCCAAAACACAACGAGAACGAGATTTCAAGTTAAAAATTGTTCAAATCAAGGTAAAAAATGATGAATTGACAATAAAATAGAGCATATAAGGTAGAAATAGTTCAGATCTAAACATATCTAAAACTTTTAAACCAAAATTCATTAAGTCAGATGGCAGATCTGATTGAAGAGAGTTAGAGATTGAAGCCTAAATTTGGACAAGTGTTCAAGGAATGAGGAATATCAGATCAACTAAAATTTGCTTTGTTCCCTAGTGGAGTCGCCAGATTTGTAGTCAGGAATATTGCACCTTCTGCAGAGAAAAGTTGTTCCTCTGGTCTAAATGGTTCAGATCCAGAACAAATGAGTGAATAACTCGGTTGAAGACCTTCCCTGAATGTTATAGACGCTTGGAATATAACTCTGATTAAATACGTGTATACATGTAAGACATATCAAACATACAAAGACATCAAAGCTACCAAAAAAATATCTACGAATCCATATTAGTGACGAAGGAATCCAATAACATATATGTGACATTTATGTAACAAACATGTCACGAAGGAAATTAACTTTGCATTAGAAAATAAATGAAAGAGTTTACAAACATATGCCTTAGTGTCAAGACACTCCTTCACAATACTAGCACCTTGTCCCCAATAGCTCCAACTTGCTCCACAATTGCTCTCTGATGGATTAGGCCAGGGTATCAATTCCACATCATAACTCTACTATTCTTCTCTCCCACTCTACTATGGATATGATCTTGTATTTATAAGTCTCAATGGATAGGTATAGTTGAGAGAATTGTGGGTAAGGTGGCTTTAAGATCCTACCAAGAGGGACATGGACTCCAACTAACCTAGATTGATAGGGATAAGGGAGGACAAAAGGCTCATGATCTATAAGCCTTGAGAATCTTCTCTTTTACTGCTTTTGTTCCCTTATGATAGAGTGGTTTAGGTAAGAACCACTCCAAGAGAAAATCTCATGCGCAATGGCACCACTTTTCTATAACAGGACATAGGAGGTGCTAAACAAGGTACCGCTCATCAGCTAAAGGGAAAGCACAATGCTAGGTTATTTCAAGTAGAATTGATATCCAGAGCAAGTTTCCACTCCAAGTTACATAGGGGTTAAGGATCTCATCACATGTTAGTGACAGTATTTGGGTATAACACAAATGATCCAGAATTCGATATACTTTCCCAGTGGAGTCACCAATTTTTTTAGTCAAAAATACGCACCTCCTATGGACAAGAGATGGTTCCCTAGATCTGAATGGTTCAGGTCTAGAACAAAACATAAACATGGAATGCTAGAATCTCCCTAGATCTAGTTAATCAGTTGAATTAAATGTCATGATACTTCCCTCGAAGGTTTTCCTCACTATCCTCACAGAAGAACCTGTAAAACATGGAAAACAACAAGAAAAAGATGTCAACATACAATATAATCAACTAGATCTATGCTCGTGACCAAGGAATCAAGCAATACATACATATGAAACAATGAATATGGGAAAGGAAAGACATTCTTTATTAATAAATGATTGGAGAGACTACAACCTTCACGCCTTGGTGTTGAGAGTTGCTTCAAATGGATTCTTGCCTCTAACTTCACCTTGTCTCCAAAGACTCAAGAATGATTTTGACAGAGTTTGGGTATGCAACACAATTCTTCCTCCTTTGTTCCATGGGGGGTGATCCAGTATTTAAAGGCATGGGAGGCTAGGAATGGTAGAGTATCTCATGGGTGAGGTGGATATTAGATCCAAAAGGGAGGATCTTGAGCTCCATCTAGTCCTAAACCATAGGGATGAGACTCCACGGAGGTAAGCTTCAAGAGTCCTCTCGAAGCTTCCTATTTTTCCTTGAAAACTTGAGCACCACTCCTCCAATGAAGCAAACATGTGGTTATAAATGGGTAATGGTTCTTGCAGTGAGGGTAGGAGCAGTGGCACCACTTCTTTCTCATGTATCAGGAGCGGTGCTGACTTGGGTAACACTTTTTTTCAATGGGAGAGGAGCGTTACCAACTCAAAACAAGGAAAAATTGCAAGGGGTTAATTTCTTTCTTCATTTCTCTAGGGAAAACTTTGAGGGATTGGAGTAGTAAAGGGAATACCTATCTCATAACATGATGGTGATGATATTTCAGTATAACAGAGATCATTCTTGATTCTTTGGAGACAAGGTGAAGTTAGAGGAATGGATCCATTAGAAGGAACTCTGAACACCAAGGCATTAAGGTTGTAGTCTCTTCAATCGGTTATTAATAAAGAATGTCTTTTCTTTCCCATATTTGTTGTTTTATATGTATTTATTGCTTGATTCCTTGGTCACAAGCATATATCTAGTTGATTATATTGTATGCTATCATCTTTTTCTTGTTGTTTTCCATATTTTATAGGTTCTTCTGCAAGGATAGTAATGGTTGAGGATCTCATGGGTGAGGTGGAGATTAGATCCAAAAAAGGGAGGATCTTGAGCTCCAGCTGGTCCTAAACCATAGGGATGAGGCTCCATAGAGGTAAGCTTTGAGAATCCTCTTGAAGCTTCCTTTTTTTCCTTGAAAACTCAAGGACTGCTCCTCCGATGAAGCAAACAGGTGGTGATAAGGAGGTAACGCTTCTTGCAGTGTGGGCAGGAGCAGTGGCACCACTTCTTACTCATATATGAGGAGTGGTACTGACATGGATAACACTTTTTTTCAATGGGAGAGGAGTGTTACCAGCTCAAAATAAGGAAAAAATGCAAGGGTTTAATTTCTTCCAACATTTCCTTAGGGAAAAATTTGAGGGATTGGAGTAGTCAACTAGGGAATACCTATCTCATAACATGAGGGTGATGAGATTTTGGTATAACCCACAAAGAAAATTATAAATACTCTAGTGAAATTAGTGATAGCGACAGTGGTCCTAGAAAGAGGAAGTATAAACCTTAAGAAGAAATATTAGGAGAATTCAAAAAGGTAAAACCTCCTATGTTTAATGGAGAAGTATAAAAGGGTGAAGAAGCTAAGGCTTGGCTATCATATATGAAAAAGTACTTTCCGATTTATAACTACTCAGATAGACAAAAATCCTAGATGGCTATCTACAACCTAACTGGAAATGCTGACATTTGGTGGCAGGACATAAAAAGAGTTAAAAACCTTAAAGAAAAATATGTAACCTGGAGAATATTTAAGAAATACTTCAAAAGGAAATTCTTATCTGAACAGTAGTATGAAGAAAGATCTAAAGAGTTTTATGAACTTAGACTAGGCTCAATGTCAATGAAATAATTAAGTAGTAATTTTTTAAGTTTATTAAGATATGAACCATATATAATTGATGAAAATCCTAAGATATAGAGGTTTTAGAGTTTTTTTCCTACTAGTTTCAAGGACATAATTGAATTTGATAATCCAAAGACCCTTGAAGAGGCAATGAGAAAAGATAACTTCTGTTACGAACAAAGTAAAAATAAGAAAGAAAGCATACCTAAATGAAAAAATAAGAGAACAAGTAACTTTGATGAGAGAAGGAAAGGTTTTAAGCCTAATAAAAGATTTGGAAATCATTCTTGAAATTTTTATAAGAATAATTATCAAAGAACATATTTTAAAGGTAAAACAAAACAAAACATTACAACACCAAAAGACAGAGACATGCCTAATAATTATGTTAAAAACAATGAACAAAAATAACCTATAAAGTGTTGGGAATGTTAGGGACCTCACTATGCAAAGGACTATCCGAACAGAAGGAAAAACTACAACAATGTACCTACCATCCAGGAGGAAGAAATGGTTAGTGACATTTCAAATGAAATGCCCAAAATTAATGCAGCCTTGGAGAATCGACAAGATGATCATCAAACCTCCATGGTGAAAATACAAGGTCTGATAAAAAATAGGCATGTTTCTATTTTGATTGACCCAGGTGCTAGTTTAAGCTATACATGTCACCTAGCATAGCAGAGAAATGCAATTTACATTTGAAAAGGTTTGAAAAGTATTGGTTGGTCCAGTTAGCTACAAGAACCAAAAGAAAAGTAGTTAATTACATTGAAAGCTATGAAATATTTATGAGTCAGTGCAAAACTTAAGTAAAGTTAAATGTATTACCGTTAGGGTCTTATGATGTTTTAATAGGTATGGACTGGCTGGAAAAACATCAAGTAGTTTTAAATTGTTTCGAGAAAACATTTACTTGCTTAGATGATAAAGGAGAAATAGTTACAGTCAAAGGGATACCTATGAAAGTTTTTGTTAGACAAATATCAACATTACAAATGAAAAACGTTGTACGGAAGGGTTGTAAAGTTTTTTTTGTACATACAATAAATAACGAACACATGGACAAAGAAGATAAGCTTAAATTCGATGATATTACAATATTACAATAATTCTCAGATGTTTTCCCGAAAGAGATTCCAGGATTACCTCCAAAGAGAGAACCGAATTTTACTATTGAGATAGTCCCAAGAAATGTACCTACTTCAAAGGATCCTTATCAAATTACATATTAGAACTTAACAAATTCAAACTACAAATACAATAATCGATAGATAAAAAGTGTATACGACCAAGTGTATCCCCTTGTGGAGCACTTGTCTTATTTGTTAAAAAGAAAGACGGTACATTATGTTTATGTATAGACTACCATCAGTTAAACAAAATGACAATTAAAAATAGATATCTGTTGCCTTGCATTGATGATCTATTTGTTTAGATACACAGAGAAACTATATTTTAAAAAATAGAATTGAGATATGGATATCATCAAGTCATAATTAAAGATGAAGATATTTTTAAAACTGCATTCAGAATCTAATACGGGAATTATGCGTTTGTAGTTATGCCATTTGGGCTAACAAATTCTCCAACAACTTTTATGTGCCTAATGAACATCGTATTAAGTAAATACTTAGATAAATTCATAGTCATATTAATAGATGACATATTAATTTATTCAAAATCGAAAGAAGAACATGATGAACACTTGCAGATAATACTACAAGTTCTAAGAGAACATAAACTATATGCTAAATTCAGTAAGTGTGAATTCTTTAAAGATAAAATATAGTATCTAGGTCACATGATATCCAAGGAAGGAATATCTATAGACCCGGATAAGATAAAAGCAATAATGGAATGGCATGTTCCCAAAGATGTAATCAAATGTACAATCATTCATGGGAATTACAGGTTATTACCTACAATTCATAGAAGGATTCTCAAACATCGTGAATCCCATAACATCTTTGCAAAAAAAGGGAAAAAATATTTGTATGGGATCTAAAGTGTAAAGAAATTTTAATAAATTAAAGGAATTGTTAACTACTCCACCTATATTAAAAACAACATATCCAAACAAGGATTTTGTTGTCTGCGCTAACGCATGCAATGAAGGTTTGGGTGGTCTACTAACACAATAAGGTCACGTGATAGCTTATGAATCAAGGAAGCTAAAAACACATGAAAATAATTATGCCACTTATGATTTAGAGCTACATGTTATAATACATGCTTTTAAAATGTGGCTACATAATCTAATCAGTAAAAGATTTATATTAATGCCTGATAACATAAGCTTGATATATTTGTTTGATCAACAAAATATGCATTCAAGGCAAGATAGATGGTTATCTTTCCTTAGCGAATATGATTTTGAGATCAAACACATCAAAGGAAAATAAACAAAGTGGCTGATGCCTTAAACAATAATGCAAAAATGAATTTTATAGATGCCATTAGTAGCTACAAAACATAATTAGATGATAAATTGGAAGAAGGGATAAAAATGGATAAGGAACACCAAAATCTAAGAGAAAAAGTAGCAAATAATGAATCTGAAAGAATAAAAATAGATTTCAGTTTAAATGAAAAAGGATTAATGTTGTTTATAAAAACAAACTTTATGTACCAAACATACCAGAAATTAAATTGTTGATTTTAAATGAAGTACATAAAAGTCCTTATTCTGGACATCCAGGGTATGAAAAGATGATAACAATGCTAAGAAAAGAGTATTTCTATCCTAATATGAAGAATGAAGTTTCTAAATATGTAGCTAGGTGTATAGAATGTCAACAAGTTAAAGCTGAGCATCGACACCCAACAGGCCTTTTACAACCATTGCCAATTCTAGATTGGAAATGGGAAATTACCAGTCTTGATTTTATAACTAGATTACCTAAAAATCAGAAACAAAATGATTCTATAATTGTATTGGTAGAGAAACTAAGCAAGGAAACACATTTTATACATGTTAAAAATACTCATAAGGCTGCTAACATTACTGACATCTTTATGAAGGCAATTTTTTGGTTGCACATAATTCTGAAGGTAATAGTTTCTGACATAGATCCTAAGTTTACTCGTAATTTTTGGAACTCATTGTTTAAAGGACTGGATACTAAATTAAATTTCAGTATTGATTACCATCTGCAAATGGATGGAAAAATAGAAAGAGTAAATCAAGTTCTAGAGGATATGTTAAGGATGTATGTTATAGATCATCCAAATAAATGGGAATATTATTTGCACTTAGCCGAATTTGGGTATAATAATCATTGTCATGCTTCAGCTAAACTTAATCCTTTTGAAATATTGTATGGTAGGAAATGTAATACTCCCATTTCATGGAGTAATATGGTTGAGAGATTAATGTTAGCACTTGACTTGTTAAAGAATTAGAACTAATAGTGAAATAGGTACAAAGCAATTGAAAAATTGCATAGGATAGACAAAAAATTCATGCAGACCTTTAAAGAACTTAGAAAGAATTCCAAGTAGGTGAGCATGTATTTGTCAAGGTAAAACCCATAAAGAGCTCTTTTAAGTTGGGGAGTTTTGCTAAATTAGCACCTAGGTATTGTGGACCGTTTGAAATACTGGCAAGAGTTGGACCAGTGGCTTATCAGTTAGCTTTGCCACCTAATCTTAGAATACAAAATGTATTTCATATTTCCATATTGAAAAAGTATGTGCACAATGCTACTCATATGATCGAATGGAATGTTATTCAAGTAGAACCCGAAGGATATTTTCAGGTGGAACCACACTGTATTCTCGACAGGAGGGAAATTTTTCTCCAGAATCGCACCATTGGACAGGTAAAAGTGCAATGGAAGCACCTCAGTCCAAATGAAGCAACCTGAGAAATGGAGAATCATATGTGGGAGGCATATCCAATTATGTTTGAGGAAGACTCGGAAGAAACTTAAGAAACATCGAGAATGATGTTGAACTTAAGAGGGGGTGTTTGTAACCCACTTAGAACTAAAAAATAATTATTTTTATTTATTTGATAAAACATTATGTGAAAAGTTATTGTAAAGTTTTTATGACGAAGCATGGTCAAGGATGAGTGTAATTTAATATTTATTTATTTAAATAATTAAAAATGAGAGGCACCTATCCAAAGAAGACTGTTGAAGAGTGTTCATTGACCCACTAGGAGGAATGGGCAGCTGTAGAAGGCCAAATGACAAGTGGCAGCACTAGCATCTCACATTCTAGCTATTACAAGAGGAAAAATTCTTAAAATTATGGTCATGTTCCTTGAGAAGAGGAACTGAGCAGGTGGCTCATTTAATTACAAAACTGACCCAAAAAACTAGGCAATATTATAAATACGATCGAATTGAGTAGGAGGCTCATTATATTCCAAGTGATTGAAGCCTTGTGATTTGCTGCAAACTAAAAAGTCAGGCACACAGGAGGAATTTGATGAGGGGATAGCTAAAGTGAAATTGTTGAGATTTAAGTCCGCTAGTGTGTTGCTAAGTTGCAGATATTTCTGTGTGGTTTTTTACACAACATATTCATCCTACTGGTTCAGTGAACATGCTCAGGGGTCCTAAAGAAAGTGATCTTGGCTGATTTTAGGAGATAGTTGGGAGGAACGGTCTTCTTTGGGCGTTTTCCCCCTTCTACAGTTATTCAGGTTCTAAGATGTTTTTTTATTATATGGGAATTTATTCTATATCTGTATCTAAAAGTTTTATGAATAGGACATATTACTATATTAGAATTAAAATGTGCTAGCTAGATTTTATTTTTGTATAAAATATTATAAAGAATGCTACAATTTTTATTTTCATAAAGTGAAATGAGAGACTATAGATTATCGTATAATTCTCTGTTTATGTTTACATATAACACTACAATCATTTTTCTGAGTTATATTACCATTTTCTTAAAAGATTCATCTCCTTTTTATACTCATAGATTATCGTAATCATTGTTATGTAAATATTAAAATCGATTCATCCAGTTTTTACTTTACATTAGTTCTCTAACAAGTTAATATTTCCAAGTTTCCAATCAAGGTTCAAAACCTCCAACAAATAAACCCTCTTATAACATATTATAGATTATAGGCTTATTAGGATATTATAATATCACATCTCATGAAATTATAATGTGCTCTGTCCAACAATGATATTTAAGGACATAGTTATAACCATGTGATCCTATAATTATAATCTTATATTAAAACCCTTGTGTACTTGAAGGAACGTCATTGTTCTCAACCGAAAGTCTTAAAGCTTATTTAAAAGTGAAAGTAGGGCCTACATGACTTATCCAAAATCTACACAAAATTCAAATGAAAAAATCCCACATGTCCTTATTCTCGATACTATTTTATATTTATAATAAAATCCTATAGAGCGATTTAGATATTTTCAATTTTATTGGCTACACTATATTTCAGAAGTTTCTTTGAAAAAATTTAAAGGTATTTAACCAAAATGTTTTCCCTTCATGAAAAACTAATTATAGAACAGGAATAATAGCATATAAATTATTAAATAAAGAAAATAAAAGAACTATCAAGTCAAGGGTTCAAAACCTGTAAGCATTTGAAAACCAAAGGGCCCTTGTACTACAGCTGAGGTTATAAAAACACACAGTAAACCATTTTAACAAACATTTCACACAAGATTTGTGTAAATCCATATTATTCAACAAAATTCTCTTAAAAAGCAAACCAATTGACTTAACCGGCCGCAACTATACATCTATTAACTAACAACGCATAAAAATTCATGGAGTAAATTCAAAAATGTTAAACATTCCATAAGAATTATAAACTAGATACTTTCCTAACAGATTAAGTGCTGATATTGTTCAAATGAAAGCCACAACAGCCTTACTGCTTCATCTTTCCCAACTAATGAGTTTCTAGTTCATATCTAAAACACAATAAGCATTTATCGATTTCGAGATTATAGTAGCCTCACATCTTAATTTCATGATTTACAAATACAGGGAAACCGTCATGGGAAATTATGCATAGGAAACAATTTACAAGTTCAGAGAAATAAACAAAAATAAAAATGATATACCATCTTTCATTTTATAGCCAAAAACGCAGTGAGTTACAAAATTATAAAACCCAGCGAAACCTGGTTAACATCTCTGTTTACAATATTTGTAAGAGCTCGAAACTAAAATTAGAATAAACATTACATGACAGTCCCCTTCATACTCCATGGTTGAAGGGAGAAATATTTTCAAAGACAATTGAAAAATTCCATAGGCTGAACCACTAGAGGGTTTACCATTTCAACAAACGAAAACGTGGGAATGGGTTCCAATACAGGAAAAGGATGGCCACAGATACAAGAGCCACGGAGGCATAGAGCCTCAAGCCTTAGTGTCACAATGAGCAAGCAATACAGATACAGGTCTTACCGGAACAATGGCTCTTTCTTTGTGGACACCATCCTATACTTAATGCAGCAAACCCGACCGAAACCTCACTCAAACAGTAATACATAGGTCAAATATATATAATGAAATATCTGTTGGAAGCAACAAAGAACTTTAAATGAACCAAAGAAGACTTACCTTACTAAATTCTACGATGGTGACGAAATCCCTACAAATAGTCCACAGTTTAACACAAAAAATAGGCAGTGCAGATCGAAAATCCAACCCGATACCACTGCTGGTGTAGTCATAAAGCTTTGGTGTATCATGAACCTGAAGGCCAACACCAAGAACCCAAAAGTGCACATCGAGAGCTGGAAGGCCAAGAGCATCGACTCTTCCATAGCATATAAGAAAAAACAATACAACGCAGAGGCAAGTATGGAGACGAGTTAAACCCTTAGGGTTTTCAAAATGACATACGTGCTTTCCAGGTGGAGGTAGTAAAGCCATCACGTGGCTCGGTTCAACGCCACATTAAATTCTAATGTTCAATCTAAACTCTGTAGTTTCGAATAACCATCGAAGATCACCTTTATTACCATCACATATTTTCGTATGGGCACCCGTAAGAACCTTCTACCTAAATATAATGCAATGGGAGTGCATGAGCGGACCTAATGGACAATGCACATGCACCTCCTAGACGTGCGCATGCGCTCCTGGTTTGGCAGTGGCGAACCTCCACGCTAGATTTCCAGCATGGGCAATAAAAGCACGCATGCGCATGTAGACATGCTTGTGTGCCTATGCAGGAACGCACATGTGGATGCATGCGCATGTTGGGCACGATCGCAAACAAGGATCCATGCACATCCCTGTGTTTAAAAAAAAATAGTGGGCATTGTTTTTTGTTTTATAGTCACCCGTGAGTGCGCAAGGAGGAGACAACGACCCCCAAGGAGATGAAATCGACCCCCAAGGAGCCCAACAGACTTGTGCAAATCGCCTAAAATGACGTTGGAGTAAGGTAAACAGAGTAGGAATGCAATATTTTTTGTTTATTTCATTGTTTATAAAATAAAATACAAAATTAAAAAAAATTGAAAATCAATTGAAATGTGAAAAATTTGATACTGCAGATACAAATTACCAAACCACAATGAAAAATGTCAATGAACCATCCCAAGAAAGGTATGAAACAAACCAAACAGAGGACCCAAACCCTGAATTAAATGAAGAAAACCCTGAACTAAATGAATAAGAAAACCCCAAAGATGAATTACACGGGGATTTAAACCAATTAAGAATTTTTAGTGACAAATTGAAGAACACGAGGGAACCCTCTCGGGTTTCCCTTGCCACATCAATACAAAACATTATAGAATATATCAACATTTCACAGAGTGAGATAACTAGTTTGAGCGAATATAGGGCTCGAATGAGAGAGAATTATAGCACTGGTATATCTAAAGAGGATATAAAAAACCTGAATATCAAAAAATCCCAACTGTGAAGAAAATTTACATATCCTAGAATAGGACAACCTCCAGATTCACGGAAGAGGCGAGTTTCCATGGACTGGGGTAATTACTAGCCATGGAGAGAAAAATGGAGGAAGAGATGGTTCATGGTTTTTGACAAGCCTCCATGCAAAAATGTGGAGGTCCCACAGTATTTTCTTAGGAAAATGTGGTCCAATTTTGTGTTAGGGTTCCATGTGAACTACTTCGACATCACTGAGCTCCAGGGCGTCAGTTTTGGCTCAGCCCAAGATCGACCTCATGCCCACCAGAACCCACTTAGAGGACTTCCTGCACCTAAGCGAGAACCAAACCTACCTCCTCAACCCCCTGGGTTAGGTAGCGGGCTAGATGAGATCCATGAGTCCCTCAGACGTGCCACATGACATATTCTTAGGCATACCTCATTTGTGGCTATGTCCTCACAGAGCGAGTAGGATCCCCCCCAAGAGACACACTTTTGCACGGTCTGCTAGTGGTGGGCGAGGGAGAGTGGATATAGGTGGTAGCCAAGTGGATCGATCCAGCTCAACGAGACTAGTGCCAGATCGTTGTTCTCGTTGTGGGTATCCATTCCAGGTTCCCATGCAGGAGCATGGAATGGAGAGGTACCTACACCAGGTTAGTTATTGTTTTATTTAATGTCATAATTTCTAATAAATTTAACTTAGAATCAGATGTTGATGACTTTATTTTTTTTAATGTACAACTATTCAGTGCCAAGTCTCCAACACACGGGTGGGAGGACGTTGGTTCCTTCAACCTAGATGGAGCCATGGAAGCCACAGAGGACATCGCGGCACCATACACACGGGTAGTTTTCGTTCAGTAATTAAATTCAATGTTAGTAGTTAATCTTGTCTTCCAAGAGATGTGTCTCTTTTGTAATTTGTTTTAATATTTGCATCGTGTTTATTGTTTATTTTTATTCCTCCATGATCCTATTTTTATAACAAGGTCATGAGAGAAAAAATATATTCTACCACACTATCTTAAAATTCATTCCTTCAAAAAAGGATGAAATGTTCTCTTACCTTAATTGGTAACAAGCTAGGAAGTATGTTTGGCATTGGTGAAAAAATGAGGGACCTAGAAAAAACTTATGTGGAAAACATTTACATGGAGATGAACCAAGATGATGGGTTAGATAATTAAATTGGCAATTAATGAATTGGGTCTTAGTTGTATTGTCAAGAATTGAATATGTGAAAATAACCATTATCTGCTCAATATGCTACCTATAATAGAAACTTAGAAGAAAATGTACTAAGAAGGGTATTCTCAATTAGGATACCTTAATAAATTAGGTTTGAAATAGAAGGAGAAGAGAACTCATAGCCATGTAAACTTTCTAGACCTGAAAGAAAATGAAGCATAAGCAAGGTTTACTACGGCTAACTAGTCAACTAATTTGTATATAAGGAAAATTTAGCATCAATAATGGATACAATTTTCAAAGATATAGTTAGGGAAAATATGACAAACACTTACCCTGCAAATCATCCATCCTTTGATATTGCACAAGACAAGCATATGATTTTTGAATATCATTTCAAGGATCGACAAGAAAGACTAAGGAGTAAGCCCATAAAATTTGTGGATATTCTCTAAAATAGAGAAAAATGTAACATCCCTCAAAATCATAAATTAAAAGAAAAATTATTATGCAAGTTTGGGACTGTTATTATCACTATAATATCATTGATGTTATGTCACTTGATTGATTTGTGACTTCTATTGTATCACTAAATTAGTTTTTGTCAATCATCGCATATTCATTTAAATTGTCGGTCCATATTTAGTTAATATTTACTAATTGAATCTAAATATTTTTGTGCAAATGAACAGGTGTCCATAGGATTGAGTGACCAGCCATCCCCACCAGGGATCGGTAGATCCCCTCGTGAGCAGGTATCTTGTAATAAAGTATAAATTTAATTTCAGTTTTGATGGCTTATATTTGTATAGTTATATTTTTTATGTACTAATACATGATGCCATGAATCTGTATGCAGGTCCCACTACATAGGCACGTCGGTGTCACTATCTCTCCACCAACTGCCTTTTTCCCACCATATATGCCAGGTGTATCCTTTGGAATATATTTCCATTTCCCTACATCCCTCCCCACCCCGTTCCATCCATACCTTTCCTCCCACCCATCACCACACTTCCATCCAGCTCCCCCCAGCCCACCCATCAACCCCCTCCCTTGCAGTTTCCCATGTTTCCACCCTCCCCCCTCCGACCACATTACACCATCCATCCAGATTCACCCATCCCTCCACCCCATCCCAGACCTCATCCCCCTCCCCCATATTCCCCTACCACCATCATTTCCTCTTCTAGGGTGTCATGTTCCATTCTACAACCAATTGGCGTTTATCGTCGTACATCACCACTTCACCCACTCTAGTCCATGCCCTCTCCCACCATTCCCCCTAGTGTTGTAGCCAACGTCGATGTGGATATATCCTTCACTACGCCATCCAATCTAGCATTAGAGCAGGTTGTACAACCCACTGCTCCACCTGCCACCCTTGAGGACAAGCCAATTGCTCCACCTCATAGCCCCCAGGACCAGCCTGTTGTGCTCATGGTGAGATTGATTATTTTATGAAAATATCATGCAATATTAATGAAAATTAACATAGCAGTAAATTCTATGAGTTATCTTATTGTTTAAATGTTGCAGGGTGGCATTTCTGAGAGACTTGGATCAGGGAGGAGGGTATCCCGTTGACCACTTACGGTCTCATCTCAGGTGAGCTATTTAAAATTTGAAAATGTAATTTTGATATTTAAATTGTTTTTTATACTTGTATAATTTCTTGTATGAGTTTACATTTGATTATTTTCATTTTAGATCCCAAGAAGAGGTGGTCGAAGTGGCCAGAAGAACCGAGCTTCCTCTAGCTCGAAGAAGAGGAAGATTGATTTTGGAGTTGCACCTCAGAACTCCGAGGGTGGGTAGGAGGATTGATAGACCCTTTTATGTACACTAGCCATGATGTGGAATTTTGGCATGAGTTGCCATATTTTGTATATGACACAAGTTTCCATTTTGGAATGAGTTTCCATACACAACAGGATTTGAACCCAAAATCCGACGTCATCCGACATTTTGTACAGATGTTTCGGATAGCAATCATTGAAAAGAATGACGATGAGGAAAGTTTAATAGCGCTGTCGAATATCTGACACTTGAGGCGTCAGATATTTGACTCACTAGAGTGTCGAATATTCGACGGTATAGTGTCAAATATCCAACGGTATGTCAACCCAAAAGTGTCGCATATCCGACCCGAGAGTGTCGGTTGTTTGACCAATTAGTGTCGGATATCCGACGGTATGTGTAGGTTTCTTTTTTTTTAAATAATGTAAGGTTTGAAAGATTTGAAATTTTTGGTCCCATATTTTCAACGGTAACTGTGTTCAAGGTGTCGAATATCTGACGCCGAGCCATTATAAATATAAAAAAAATTTAAACATTTCGACATGCTTGTTGTAGAAGCGATGGACAATTTGTGAAATTATTTGTTCCTCGATGGACGATTTGTGAAAATTATTTGTTCCTCGACAGATGTTTTCAGGAATTGTTTTATTCTTCAACGGGTGGTTGTGGAAAGTTTTTTTTCTTCGATAGACAGTTTGCCGAGAATTTTTTATTCTTTGACTTCTCTCCATTTGACAAAATGTTGATGCATGGAACTTGATTTTTTAAGACAATTGGTTATATTCATTCACGAAGTTTGTGAAAAAATGTCAAATAGAAATATTTCGGATCCAAATGAAGACAACCAAAAATTGCTTGCTAGACTATGGGATGTAGCGAAACGAAGGGGTGATGGAAAATGTTATTTTCCGTGTACTAAATGCATGGGATTTAAGAGGAGAAGAATATTGATCTCAATGGCCACAAAACACAGGGAACATGGACACACTGAGGGGGGGAACAAATATCGTCCATTTGTAGGTTTAGCATTATAAAGTTTATTATATTCTTTGTTTTGGTAATTGTATGTATTATTTTTATTTTTCATATATTAATGTATATCTATTGATGTTTCCATGTATTTATATTAAAGGAAAGACACCCTATAGCATATCGTCCAGAGGAAGTGCTTTTAGAACAAGTTCAGGATCAGGATCATGGAGCGTGAATGATCATATTGAACATGATGATCATATTGATAATGTAATTGAATATGATGGTACAAATACATTGATCCATGATTCATTTAATATTAGAATTGATGATGACGATGACGTTGATAATGAAAATGATGATGACTTTGATGATGTTCACGATATACCTCTTCTCGATAAGGCATATGAACCCCTTTATGAAGGCTCCGAAACAAATCTTCTCTCTGCTGTATTGTTTATAATGAACTTGAAGGTTATGAATGGTCTTTCAAACATTGCAATCACATGGATGCTAAAGTATGTAAAATAATCCATCACATATATAGGATCGTGATAAATTTTATATGTATTCCTCTAATAATTGTATTGTTAACTCATTATTGATCATCGTACGGATGAAGCGTGTTTCATTAATATTATTTATTGATTACATTAAATATATTTTTTATTTTTTTTGTAGCTTGATAGCTGAATTTTTGTTACCACCATCAAATATTTTACCTTGCACATATTGAAATTTATATTCCATCATGAAAGAGATTGGAATGCATTATGAAGCAATTCATGCATGCCCTGATGACCATGTTATATATTATAATCAGCATGAATTTGCAACAGAATGTTCAGAATGTCATGTAAGTAGATATCGTATAGATAAAGTAACAAAAAAGGTTCCTTAGAAGGTTCTTCGTTATATTCCCATCATTCCATCTTTGCAACGACTGTTCAGGTGCAAAAACATAGCGCAATTTAAGGATTACCATTATAGGAACAGAAGTCAAGATGATGTTATCCGAATGCCTGCAGATGGTTCTGCTTTTAGAGATATGGAGGAAATGTGGCCTCACTTTAAATAAGAACCATGTAATCTTAGGATTTCTTTGGAAGCAGATGGTGTTAATCCATTTGCAAAGATGAAATCCATTTACACGGTGTGGCCTATTTTTGTTATCAACGATAACATTCCTCCATGGTTGTCAATAAAGAGGGAGCACATAATGCTGTCAATGATTATTCCAGGTTTTTTTGTCTACAACTGTTTTATTTATAATGTAGTTGTGGCATATCATTTGTCGTATTATGTTTCCTAATTTCATATATATATATCTATTATTTTACTCTTGTGCATGGTTTATATATCTTAATGGTTCTCATAATGATATATTTTATATGTACTTCAAATCAATCAGGTAAGTTCCAAGTCAAAGATATGAATGTATACATCGAACCTTTTATATATGAGCTACTAAAGTTATGGAATGGAATCACTATGTATGACATATCTAGACCAATATGACAAAGGAAATTTCAATTCCATGCAATGGTTGTATGGACAAAACACGATGCGCTTGGGTTAACTTCATTTTGTGGTTTGTAATTTTAAGTTCGACTTTAATTGCATTTAATTATATGGAGTAGTTAGAATAGTTTATATATGAATATATTTGAAATAGATATTCCATATCTAAATATTGTAGGTTTTCAGACAAAGGGTAAATTTGCATGCCCAGTTTGAGGTCCTAAGATAAAATCTCGTCATTCAAAAAGCTTAAGAAAGGAGGTGTTTGATGAGTATAGGCATTTCCTCTCTAAGAATAACAGGTATACAACAACTGAAAAAAATATTTTCAATGGGAAGCAGGAGACTGCATTAAAACCACGGAGAATGACACCTCAACTTTGGAAGATGCAATACAATAGAAATCATCATCATGGTACATATGGATCATCATATATGAATTGTTATGTATTTTAATTTTTATTGTGAGTTGTTTACTGTAATGGCCATATTTGATTTATGATGTAATTTATTTATAAACTAATGTTCATGATGTCCATCATGATCATGGAGGCATTAATGGTCTTCCACGAGGATTGAAAAGTTATCCTATTCAATTTAGCAGGTTTCCCTACTATGAGCACCTACAAATTGCTCATTTGTTTGATACAATGCATATTGGAAAGAATGTTACTGAAACCTTATGGCGACTACTGGAGCTAAGGAGGGAGAGAGATAAAGTTGTGAAATCTTGCAAATACATTCAAGAAAGCAACCATGCAATGAAAGACGTCATCCAATTTCATACCAACGTAGAACAAGTTAATATAAACTCAATTCCATGTATGTTTACGGAGCAACAAAGCAATGTTGTCAAAGAAGTAATGCAGAAAATTAAATTTCCCACTGGATTTTTGTGCGAACTTGAAGAATATCATAACCAAAAAAGGTGATTTTGTGGGGGTCAAAATAGATGATTGGCATGTCTTCATCAAGGTAATTATTATTGTTATGTCCATATAATTTGTTTTTCATTTTACTGGGTATATTTTTTTTTCTTGTTTGTATACTATTTGTTTAATAAATGGCGTGGTTTGTATATTGATATAGTATGTTCTACCTCTCTCTCTCCTGGACAACTTCGACAACAATGTCAAACAAGTTATATATAATCTTGGTAAATACATGAGGTAACTAGCGATTACTTGCATGTGCTTAGTGTTTCTTTAATTCTCCGTATAATTTATATTTGTTTTTTTTGCACTATTTCAGTATATATTGTAATTTAATGTTTATTTTTGTTAAATGTCGTTATTGCTTTGTGTCACTTGTATATGGTTGAAATCTAAAGAAATCCATAAAGAATATATAAAGTATCGGAGGAGGGAAATTCCTCATCTCATGCGTGAAATGCAGAAGCATATACCATCAGCATTTTTCAATACACAAGAACACTACCTCATACACCAAGTTGAGGAGATTGAGTTGTGTGGACCTGTGCACTCAAGGTCCATGTGGATGGTTGAGAGGCACTTGAAATTTATGAAGGGTTTGGTGAGACAACGAGCACATGCTAAGGGTTCTATGATGGAAGGATATATGGTATACCAAAACATGTTGTATGTTAGTGAATATCTTCATATTTAAGCATCAAAGCTCAATTTACGTCGCATTTGTGATCCGGACTCCAATAACAAATTTTAAGGAGAGCAACTGAAGGGGAAAGGTAGATTGAGGAATATGAAAGGTAATTATTAGCTAGTGGAAGTTTATTATATTGTTCATATTCTAGTTGTATTTTCTAGTTATAATTGCTTCAATTAAGAGCATATACTTTGTTCAGGAGATTTACACCTTTTTTTTCATTTTAATGGTTATTGTCATTAAATAGTTGGTCAAGAATGGGATACAATTCATTTATATATCACAAACAATATTGATTGGATGAAGGGATGGATTGAACGATGTGAACAATCGGGTAATGGAATATCATGGGAAGGTGTGGTTTCATTGGTAAAAGCAACACAACGCAATGGAGATAGAAATCTAACAGAAAGGTAAATCGATTTGGCATATGGTGTAAAAGATAAAATGGCAAGCATATAATTAATCAATCCCTCTAAATCTTTTATTTTACAAATTACATTTTGACGTACATGTTCTTCTTTTCCATGTATTGCTACATAAGGACTGAATGGTTGTGTAATATTTTCGTGTATTGTTTATTGCAGGTAAAACACCATAAGGCTATGGTCTACAATGGAGGTAGATATCGAATCAAAAAATTGGATGAAACAAAGAAAACATCATATTCTGGGATATCCTCTATCTTTGAGGTTACCAATGTTTCATCTAGAACTGACAGACATTTAGAAGTCTCAGAAAACTGATCATATGGGTATTTGGAAGATAATATACAGTGTGACTTTAAATCCTTTAAGGTAGTTCTATTCGTTGTCTAATGGTACAGGTTACGATTGAATCAATGTGATCCTGATAGAACTATTATTGAACATGATAATGGATTTACCATGTTAAACACAAGGTTGTTTGAGCCTGGAGCAGAGCCCTATGTTCTTCCAAGCCAATGTGAACAGGTATTTTACTCAGAGGTTCCAAGTAAATCGGGCTGGTCATTTGTTGTTAGACACGATCCAAGGGGAAGGCCAGTAAAGTATAACCTAGACGATGCTAATGAAGGGGGTTCTCTGGAAGAAGGTTACTGTGAGACAGAGCATGATCAACATGAGTCAGGTGATGATGATGATCCAGCAGAAGATGTACACCAAGAAACAGTTGAATCTGATGATGTTGTTATAGATGATTTTACCACACATGGTGAATCACACTTTTATGTCCTTCCTTGTCCCTATGCAGACTCCTTAGACCCCATGGACCATTTTTGTTCCTTTGATGTTTCCTATATCATCCCTAAACACATGCTTAAATTACCATACGTGACTTTTAAACCCTTTATCGCGTATGTAAGTGGGTTTGACCTCTAAAACCATGTACATCGGGATGTGTGCAAAAGGCCAAATTCTTTTGGAGTTTTCCTTGATGTGGATCTGACTCACTGGTCTCTTGGCCTTCCATATGCCTTGAGATCACTCGGATTCAACCTTTCATTACCCCATTGAAGAGCTATATAAGGAACCCTTTGGATACATTGAAGGAATATGAGGAATTGAGAGCAAGAAAACTATAGTTCATTGTTGCCGAAACTTGTGCTTGAGTCTACATCCCCTTTGTTTCTTGGAGCACTTTTGTGTTCCTCCCAATCTTGCCTTTTGCTTGTGAGATTTCTATTGAGAGATGGAAGATTGAAGTGGTGGAGGCCCAAGTGGGGGACTCAGCTTCTCCGATTCCCAGACTTACCAACAGAGGTTGTATTCATTGTAATCTCTGATTTTATATTAATATAAATATCTTTTCCTATCCAATAATTTGTGTTTGAATGAATATTTTATCCATGGATGATTTCAAATGCTTATATGTTATTGATTATATATGCTAGAGTAGAGCTAACACAATTATATATTGCATGCTTGTCTTTTTAATTGAATGTTGAGGAATCAATTTATCAATTCAAGCTAGAGTTGTAAAGGTCAACGGGAATCTACATCAACCGTCTGGATTAAGGTACCAATCAAGATCCTTTAGTGTTAGTTTTTTTATTTTTCTTGCATATAGGAAAGGATTGATTTTTGGAGTTAAGTTGTCTATTGTGGTACCCCATGCCATAGGAATTTCTCTCCATAACAGAATTGGCGAATTCGCTGGGGAGTTCCTAGTAGTTTTCCTTTGGGGGTTTTTATCGGCATTCAATGTTCTTAAATTGCTCTTATTTCTCTGTTTCTATGTCGGGTATGGGGGCAGGTTTTCCTAGTAGTGTTTGATTGGTGTGAATTTTGTCTCAACTTGTCTGTTTGCCTTTATTTTTGTACATTTCTTGTCCTGTAAGCGAGTTTTTAACTTGTAGTCATGTATACACGTGGCTTTGACTACTATATCCATGTACATATGCGGGTTAACTATGAACATTCGTGTATGGCCTTAGTTTTTCCTTTTAGAGGAAGATTGATTATTTTTGGGTGAACTTTGATGATTGCTGAGTCTCCTTTGATACTGCTAGAGTCTGTATACACCTCTGTTTCTGACCAGAGAAATTTTTTTAGGGTAAATTTCTTTTTTAATAATGTTCTTGTCATTGCATTTTTTATTTTTTGTTTTGGGATTAGTGCATTAGATTTCTTTTACCTTAGTACTTTGTGTGAGTGCTGTTTGATTGTGCTTGCCAATTCTAGGGGTAGTAGAATCATCCTTTTGCTTTAGTATGTCATTTTTATTCAAAAAATCCAAAAATATTTTCTTCTTTGCATCATTATGCATTGCACTTTTCATTTCGCATGTGTTGGCTGGAAAAATTGACCTAGGCCAACTTACGGAAAGATATCCCAGACACTCGACTTACTACAATCTTGTGTGTGTTTGGTGTGAGTGTCTCTCACAAGATAAAGGCCCTACTGTCTGTGAAATGTGCTCTCAAGGTAGAGAGTCTCGTGAGGTGTAGATGATAATTTTTACTTATCAAAAGGTCTAATCTAAATGACTAACTAATGCTAACAAATACCTTAAGCTAAGAACAGAAAAAATAATAGTAGCTCCTAATTCTGCTCTGTAATGACCTAAGATGCAATTTTAACTATCCAAAACTAGGAGCTTGAATTAATGCTCTGATAACAAGTTTATTCAAAGAAATGATCTGTAATCCTGTAATGTTAGGAAATCCTACTACCACTAGGAGCAGATCTAAATCAACTTACAATAAAAATGACCTTTTATCATAAATTAATTTAAATATGAAATAAACTTGTAATCAAAATAAAGTTGACACAGTATTGAAGCATGACAAATATACTTAGGCACTAACGTATAAATGAAACAAAGTCAATTCACACAGTTAGTACTTCATATAAAACAATCTTTTAATTAATTGATGAAAAGGATAATGAAGAAACTCATTTACTTTACCATATATCAATGGATCATTCACACTTCAACACTATATCCTTTGTTCAGAATCCATTAAAGAAAAAATTTCACATATAATATAAAGATACATACATATGAAAAGGAAATTCAACACAGGAAAAAAAACATCAAGATTGCATGATATAACTGACAGACTTAGCTAATGTCTCCAGAAATTCTGCAAAATCTAGTAGTCTTTAGAAATAGTTCCAAAAGAACACAAGCATACAGAAAAATAAAAAGTACTGTAATGTATTTGTTTTTCGCAAGTTCCAGGATTCCAACCCTTTGCTTCTGTTTTGAAGTTTCTTACAAAGGAAACTAAAAGACTACAACTGATTAACTAGAAATCCTATTCCTCAGGAAACATCCAAATCTTATCCAAATATTTTTCAACCATGACCAGGATCATAGGCATGTTGTTACAACACCATCTGGAGAGAAAGATACGCCAATAGGTTAACTTACTGGAGAAAATCTAGCATTATACTCTCCAAATCATAGTAACACCATATTGGATAATCCATGCCAATAGAAGCTTAGAAATAGGAACGAAGCAATCATTGAGCATCGATCAATTGTATATCCCAAACATTCTCCATTGATTAGCCACACACAGTCAAAATACACAAATGTAGGCCAGCATCCAGTTTTATCCCAACAGCTTCTTTGACACCTGTAAATATTTCACAAAAATTTGTTTAGCAAGATTTAATGATGATCAATTAAGCATGAGCGAGAGATCTGCAGAATTTTAATTTTGTAGATATCTCAATTTAATCATTTAGACCATGACTTGAAAACCAAAACTGATGAAACCAAAACATTACTAACCTTTAAAGATCTATCCAAAATCATCTATAGGTATAATGTAAGATACAAAAGAAAAAAATTAGAAGTCACTGAAAAAAATTAGGTATCATGTTTTTAAAGCCGATTCGAGTAAGAATCGAATACGTACACTTCTCCTAGCTTCATTCAGTTTAGCTCTGAACCTGATAGCTCTGGTCCTGTTAATCCTATTCTATCTTTTCAACCTTTGATTCTTTAACAAAATAATTTTAATTAGTTCTTTTCATTTCAACTTCTTTCCTCTTAATACATCCCATTTCTCAATCCAGGTGATCAATTCAGCTTTTAAAGCTGTAATTTATTCCAGGGCAATTGTTTGTATAACTTGTACTTCCTTTAAATCTATTTACAGAGATGAAATCAGTCGGCCATGAGGATTTGGTTCAGTTTGATCCTTTGACTCTCTGTTCATGTCTATTTGGGCTTCTTCAGCGAGGTAAAGATTTCTATCAATTTCTTGGTCACCCTCATGATTCACTTGCTGACTATCAACGACCTCATTTGCAGAGTCAGGCACGTATTTAAGATCTAGCACAAATGGGCCTATGGGAGCTGGATTTGGTTGAACATCTAAATAGTCACTCCCCTCAATAACTGAGATACCCCCAACACTCAAATTCCTCGTAGCAAGCAAAGCGACTGTCATACTACATGTGGTTCTGTGTATAGCCTGATTTATTATAGCGCGGCTAGTCTGATCTTCAGCCTCTATTTGCTTCATATCAACTTGTGAATGAGAAGAATTCTTGTTTTGACAGGTTATGGGAATTAGGGGTTTCTTTACTCGACTTTGAGAATTATTAGCAGGAGTTTCAACACTATTTTCCAGCTCAAATTTTACATCATCAAGACTTAGGGTTTGGTCATGTTGAAACATTTGATCACCAAAATCATCTTGAGAACCAGAGTCCTCAATTTCAAGTTTAGCTTCCTCATTGTTTACATTCCTACGCCTAACCTGAGGCCTCTGTTTGGGCCATTCCTCGTTAACACCAAACCCATTTCACACAAGGAAAGAATCCCGGGTTTGACCTAGTTCTTCCAGTCGACAGGACACAAGGATTTTAATTAACCCATGATGGAATAAACTCTTATTTTTATCCCCAACATTAGACTAATAGGTGGATGCCATTTTGTGCGAACTGTTCAAGAATAAAAAGGGCATATTGATAGGTTAACCTTTGAATATCAACAACAGTCGAAGGTGATAAAATTGCGTCTGAGACAGCCTACCTTCGCAAGTTACATACCTGATGATTACCTCCAAAAGAGCCCACCATTTCTTCATCAATAATCGAGAAGGGGAGCTAGATTTGAACTTGGTTTGTCAATGAGCAGGGGTAAGAAATCCTTTCCACTGGTCATTCTTAATATGCTTTCCTTTATACCACTTCTCGCCGGTTTGTGCCAACCCAGTGGCTCGAGAAATGAATTTCTCAGATAGCCTAAGTTCAACATCTCTCACATGTGAACGAAACCCATCAAATAACTCTGCGAATGCCTTAGATACTACCATATTAAAACAAGAAAACTTCCGTAGGAACTCCAACCATCCAAACCTCGACACGACCTCTCGACACTCGGGAGCAGCATAAAGATACTCATCACCAATCAGCTCGAACCTAGACACTGGAGCCATGGCAACAGATAAACAAACCTCTAGGGTTTTCAAAATATAGATTACAAGATGCAGCCGATTCATCAACAATCTAGGCATTACCAGTAATACTCTGAAATACCCTATACTATCAAAAATATGAAAATCCCCCTGTAAATTCATCATAACGTGAATTGGTAGAGAAAAGAGGTTTCAAAAATAACTTACCAAAAAATAATGAGCCATAGGAGAGTCACACAGGAAATTTATTACAAGTGATGTTTGCATGATTAAAGATTGACAGATAGCGACCGTCAAGCAACACGACTACAAAAACCCTATCTCCACCATTACTTCAGCATTAATTGTGATTTCATAACGTGGTGATGATAGATCACCTTAGTATATAATCAATACCTTAGGGTAAAGGTCAAAACTGATCAGAGAATAATGTTATAATGTGACCAAACCATGTCAAAACCTAAAAAGTGACTTTAGACCGTTATCACAAACTCTGATACTAACCCATTTCAGAAATACGAATTCGAAATAAGCGATGAGAATATAGTATAGTAGGGTTCATGAAGATCACATTAAATCCACTTTAAAACTTATGACAACTATGATAAGATAAATAATTCAGAAGTGATGAAGCTTCACCAGATTTTCCATATGAATCAGACAATTACAGTTATCACACCATGCAGTAACTAGTTTGAATTAATAATTAAAAAAAAATCATTTAATTTTAATCAAACATGAGTGATGAGTGGAAAAATAGGAGCTACTAATCTTCTGTAATTATAGCCCTCTTGATGATTGACAGAAATGAAGAATTAAGATCATAAGAGTCGAGTTTTGCTATAATTGATGTTCATCCCATCCGAATCAATCAGTCAAGTAAGTTTATGTTAGGAGTGTCTTAAGAGTCAAAGATTCTCAGGACACTCCCAAAATAGAGTTGATGAGTTTTTTGACCCAGACAGAAATAACAAATATTGTTTTGAAAATTATCAATCTTCAAATTACTTGTGTTAAAAATGCTCCGAAGGGTGTTGCTTGCCAACAATTGGCAACATGCTGGGACCAAACCAGTTATCTCTGTAAAAACAACATTCACACTTCAGATAATCACAAATGATGCTGCAAAATATCAAATCTCTGCCTAAGTGATTTAAATTCAAGACATTCTGAACATGTGACTAGACCTCAACATATTTTTGTAACAACCCTATGACTATCATCCAAGTGTTCTTGATCCTAATCAGACTCAGGAAACAACAAGATGACTTAATTCCAATGTAGATCTACAAGGTCAAAAATAGGTTAACCAATACCCGTATAGATATGGCTTCTCAAGAACATCAGTTGGTTTTCCCCCATAATAAAGAAACATATCAAACAATACTCCTCTTTTTTTTTTTAATTGAATAATATTAGAATCTTGTTAGTATATATAAAAATCAGATACATAGAGACAAACATGAAAAGAATTAATTAGAAACACTATCTTAGCTTGGTGACCAAATAGGTAGCCTTATTCACCAATCCTACCAGAAACTGATCAGGCCAGCTCGTGATGAGACTTCCTGTCTCTCAGTTATTAGACTGAGAGTCATTGTCATTGGCTTGGTAAACAAATTTTGACAACGTCATTCCAATAGAATTTATGATCATAAACACACTGGCTTGTGATGAGACCTCCTGTTTTCTGATAATACTTTTCATGTTCACCAAATTTCAAGAGTGTTGCCCTAGCCGAAAGACCAAATATATTCACGAAAATGGGGGGAAGGAAACCAGAGACTTCTCAAGAGTTCTTAGAGATATCCATATATCTTCAACAAGTTTTTGAGATTAGCAGCCATCTATTGAAATCAGTAAATAAATTACTTGAAGTACTTGATATGTAAGAAGACATTCAAAGACAACAATCAAGGACTACTGACAGTAGAATTGTGCAGGCTAAAACTGCCACAAGTCTGGAAACATATCACTTATTAGAGACCTAATACTCCCTATAATCATCAATGACTACAGTCTAGTATGCATTTCAATCATTTTTTAATTCTTAGGTTCTAAGTCCGTGCAAAATGCTTCATGTTGAATCTTGTGATCAAACATAGGAGATGTGTTATAGAAAATAAATATTCACAGAGGCAAAACACAAACTTATGTACAATAAAAGATGTAAAGAGTTGAATTATTTTTATGATCTATCACCTGGAATTATAAATAAAGCATTACCATGGTGATAGTAACAAAGCTAATTGGTGAGTGTAAGATCGAAAATTCTATCCAGAAATCAACATAAAATCAGATCTTATGGACGGAAATTTACATAGATGAGAATATACAATGGAAATGACTTGATGATGTGCAATTATTGAAAGTACCTCTTAAGGGCATGCCCATTTACCAGAAGGGTATCAAGATTCCCTTGTAAAGTCTTTAAATGGAAGGTATTTGGACCAATATTTTCTGCTATAACATATGGGCCTAACCAAAAATGTTGAAATTTGGTATGTTCCCATTTATCCTCATGTGCTTTGTCCCATCTCAAAACCAGATGATCTACTTGCAATTCTCGATTCGAGGATGAGCCATGATCGAACCATGCCTTAATAATTTTTTGGTGTTTCGCAAAGTGTTTCTTGGCATTTTCTCTTTCTTCTTCCAAATTCAACACCAGATTGATTCGTTCTTCGATGGCTGAACATTCAATCTCTTGTACAGCTCGTGCAAGCTGCAAAGAAGGTAAAAACAGGTTTGGAGGAAGAATAGCATCTACTCCATATACCAAAAAGAAGGAAGAATTACCAACATATGATTTTGGAGTTACCCTATCAGCCCACAGAGCTTGATGTAGGACAGTATGCCAGTTCCTGTGATGTTCAGCTATGGATCTTTTCAGAATTTTTAGCAAATTTTTTTTTGTTTATTCAGCAAGGCCATTGCCTTGTGGATAGTAGTTTGCTGAATACCTAATCCTGATTCCCTTTTCTAGTGCAAACTTAGTCAATTCTCCAGAAGAAAAATAAGATGATTTATCAAATACAAGAGTTTCAGGGACTCCAAATCTGGTAATTATGTTAATTTCAAGGAAACGCAATACCTGATTTGTATTAACCACCCGTAGAGGCTCAAATTTAGACCATTGAGTAAAATAATCGGTGGTAGTTATAATGTACTTATGCTGAAGGGAGGAGGATGGATTTATTGGTCCAACGATGTCAATTCCCCACTGTTGAAAAGTCCTATCCACCATCACAGTTTACAAAGGAAAAGCTGGTTTTTTAACTCTGCCAGCTGTGGTCTGACAATCCTAGCACCTTCTAAAAAAAGCATGGGCACCTTTAAATAGATTTGGCCAAAAAGAGCCTGCCCTCAAAATTTTATGAGCAGTAGTTTCACCACCAAAGTGACGACCAGCGGGCCCATCATGCAGTTGTGTTAAAACTAAATCAGATTCTTCTTTCTCTAGACAACGAAGCAAAACTCCATCTGCATTTTTTCTGAAAAGCACATTATTTACCAATTGATAGGGTGTTGATTTTATTCTAACCGCTCTTTTCTTTTTTGGATCTAAATGGTCTGGGGAAATGCCAGTTTTGAGATAGAAGCGAATGTCAGTAGACCATGAGCTAATAGGGTTTGGGATAAAACAAGTTTCTTTCTACAATAAAACATCATCTAAAGGAATATCATTCTGGTTAGCAGGGAGATGTGCTAATTCAGTAGACAACTTACACAACCCCAAACCTCATATGACCTGAGAGGGTTTAATATCTAGATCATATTCTTGAAGAGCAGTCGTCTAATGTGTTCTTTTTTCTCCAAGGTCCTTTTGTACCAACAAATTTCTTACAGCACTAAATGGAACGATTACTTTGGTTTTTATTTAAGGAGATAAGGGCAGAAATATTTTACTGATTTGAACACAGCAAAAGCCTATGTATCCACTTCGTGGTAATTTAGTTCAGCTCCTTTTAAATTTGAGCTCATGCAGGATATGGGTACTTCATCCTCCTGTTGATTCTTCTGAGTAAGAACAACTATATAAGATATGTGGGATGGAAAAGTATAGAGAATAAAGTCTTTCCTAAAGTCAGGACTCACAAGTGCAGGTGCTTCAGCTATGGCTTCTCTAATCCTGATAAATGACTGCTTTTCTCTATCCCCCCATGAAAATATACTGTCTTTTTTAATCATATTCTGTAGTGGAGGTATGATTTCATAAAAACTTGGAACAAATCTCCTTTCGAAATTTATCTTTCCCATGAATGATTGCATGGATTTCTTGGTAGCAGGAAAATGAATCTTAGAGATGGTTTATGTTCTTTCTGGATCAATCATGATCCCTTATTTTGACACCACAAACCCTAGCAAAATCCCATTGGTTACTACAAATATTGACTTTTTGGGGTTCAGGGAAATACCAAATTTATTGCAATGTTCAAGCACTTTTCGTAAGTGTGAGATATAATCAGACCTATTTTTTTGAAAATACAGTAACTTCATCCAAATAGACAATGACAGAATGGTTTATCAGACCTCTGAAAGCAACATCCATCGCCCTTTGGATTGTAGCCCCAGCGTTTATCAAGCTGAAAGGCATCTTCCTGTAGGCATAGCTTCCCGAGGGTGTCCTAAAAGTGGTTTTCAACTGATCTGTAGGGGAAACAAGAACTTGGTTGTACCCAGAGAAACCATCTAATAAAGACAACATCTGAGCACCCTACACGTTTTGGAGGATTTGTTCCATGGGAGAAACATGATAGTTGTCCTTTTCTGATGATCTATTTAAGTTTCAGAAATCTACACATAGACGAATATCTCAATTCTTCTTTCTAACGGGAACAAGGTTAGCCACCCACTGCGTATGGCGTACAGGAAATATGATCTGGGTAGTAAGTAGTTTATTCAATTCTTTCTTTACTGCTGGTTCTAGGGCAGGGTGCATTTTCCTTAATTTCTGCTGGAATGGTTTTGACTGAGGCCTCATGGGGATTATGTGTTGTATGATTTGGGTATAAAAAGTTTTCAGATCATCATAGGACCATGAAAACACGTTTTTGAATTAACTAAACAACTTTAGGAAGGCCAATTTTTCATTTGAAGTGCAATATAACCCTAAGTTGATATTTTGAGGATTCGATTCTGTGCCCAAATTAATGGTTTCATAACACATGTTAGACCTGTTTGTCTTGCAATTAGGCACTCCATTGAATTTTTCATGCAAATCATAAAAATTTTCGAGCATAAGAACTGACATAGGGATTGAATTTACCTGTTCAAAAGCCTTATCAATGAGACGAGGCGGGTGAATTACCGAAAAATTGTGTAGATCCTCATCATGTGTGATTTCATCGATTGTTGATTTCTTAAAAGCATCTTCCCCTGTTAATAAAGAAATACTCTGTGAATCATCATTAAAGACCCGCCAGTTAGTGATATTATCTGGAATGGATGGTCTAAATAATAATTTGACAGAAAAAGTATTAGGGGAAAAATTTTCAACGGGAATAAGTCTTGAAGCTACATTTGCTAACAAGTCAGCTTCCTGATTCTGAAAGCGAGGAATGGATTCAATATTAAAGGCATCAAGTGTTGAGATTAAATTCCATACCTCCTTTTGGTAACTTTGCAGGTGATTAGATAAACAATGAATGGAATTACGGACTTGTCTAACAATAATTTCAGAATCGCCAAATGCAATCAGAACTTTAACTTTTAAGTCCAATGTCTTCTTGAGTCCTTGTATGAGGGCTTCATATTCAGTTGTGTTATTTGTGCAAATAAATTCCAATCTACAAGACAACATGAATTTGTTTCCTACAGGGTCTAGGAGCATGTAGCCTACTCTTGCACCTTCATTGGATCGAGATCTGTCAAAATATAAATGCCAAGGCTTATCAACAAGACTATTTATATCATTTACAGTATCCACATTATTTACCAGACTAGGGGCAGCTTCCTGAAAATCACAATGTAGAATTTTTTATTTATTTATAGAATTAGTAAATGCAGATTTAAGTGTAGGAAAACTCCCTAAATTAGAATCATACCCGTAGTTTCCTAAAATAGAATCACTGAATAGAACTGGTTCATTGGGATCATTTATTTCAGTCACCATGTGTTTCATGTACCTTTCTTTGTCAATTCTGATCTGATTTGAATGCCCATTTTTAGGCAACCACATATGTGACCAATCAGTTGAAAAATATCCTTTTAAGGCTTGAGACCAGTCATGGATTAAAAACAGCCCATAGACATCTAGTATGTTTGCTACCACTACGTCAATAACCTAGAAGATATGTGGATGGGTAGCCATTCTAATCATTACTCCTTTTAATTCTCCTACAATTTTCACCTTGGACCGATCTAGTTGGCTGATTTGGATTTCACAAGGAGTGGGCTTGGCATTCAGCTTCTTACAAACCAAGTAAGGCATGACATTTGATGAAGCTCCGGAATCTATCATACAATTATGAACATTTCGGTTGAAGATTTCAAATGTTAGCAAAAAAGGTGGAGTTGTAGATTTGGAGTTCTTACCTATTAGCGAATCTTTATCAGTAGCTGCTTTGACATTACTGTTAGAACCTACTGTTGTTTTACTGGTTGTAGGATCAAGGTTATTAACTGAAGGTACAGAGGGTTGATTCTTTGTTTTAGTGGTTGATGGGTTTGATAAATTAGAGAGTATCGAACCACCAGGCATGGGATAAATTTTCAATAGATCAAACATTCTGATATTAGCCCTCTATTTCTTAAGATCTTCTATGATGTCATATTGTAAGTCTATACCTTGAGTGGCAGGCTGCTGATTTGAAGGTTGAGGACTGTTCTTAGGTGCTGATGATGGTTGGGGATCTACAAGCCCTTTACTTCTAGTTTTATGGGTGTGCTGGTTTACAAAAACAGAATGGTTACTAGACTCCCTTTCTTTAGCTGAACTATCTCAGAAATGGCAATTAAGTAGAAGAGGATCTTCAGAAATTTCCTCTTCGGTTTCAGGCTGATCAGATTCATGATCATCATCTGACTCTTTATCGGTTGAGGAATTAGGCAAGGCATAAACAACCTTTATAGTATTGAAAAATTCCTCATTAGTTGATATATCAGGAGGAGTGTTTTGCCTAGCATTTGGGGATGTAAACGGCCTGTAGGGGTCTTGAAATTTCCTCTATTTGAAGTACCCTCCCCATTGTTTCTTTTCAATATCACCACTTCATTTGTAAGAGACCTAATTGCTTGTTGTAATTTTTCTGCATCAAAAGCAGGGGAATATTTTTTGTCTGTGTTAGTTCTAGCAGTAGTTTCGTTGCATTTACGAAGGGAACCATCAGTTTTTCCATTATTTTCTGGCTCAAATGTCAATGAATTATTCTCAACATTTATTGCTTCATCAAAGGTTTCAATTAAAGTGATTTTACCAGCTTGTTTTACAAACATACCCAAGTATTTAGGTAAGGTTGAAGCATAATTCTTGATTATGATGTCCTTTGGGGGTTGGGAGGCCATTGGTATCTTATTCAGAAGAGTAAGAAAACATTGATTGAAATCCTTTATCCCTTCTTTGCTCTCCATCTTAATTCTATCCAATTCTAGTGCTAACACAGCAGGGGTTTTATCTTCACCAAACTTGTTCAGGAATGCTTGACTAAAATCACTCCAGCTTGTTATGGATCCTTGTGTCAAGGAAAAATACGAAACTGCAGCCTTTCCTTCAAAAGTTAAAGGGAATAGTCGACATACTACATCCTCATGCTAGACATTCATAGTCTGAACAGCCAAGATGAACTTGTCAATGTGATTTTTAGCTAATCCCTTATCATCTGGGTCAAACTTAGGTAGCAATTTATCAAGGTGTTTTGGTAGGTTATGCTATAGTCCAGGCACAGCAACGGAACCGTGTTGTAACCATGTCTATCAGCATTAGGGTTACCCTGATTATTGTCACCCATGTCTGGATCAGGTTCTGAGTCTGATGAAGACTCGTTGTTATGGTCATGAATACTATCTGGTTGTGATCCAGGAGGTGAAGGAGGTAGATCAAATCCACTTGCAGATAACAATCGTCGAGGAGTGTTATGACCAGCTACTCCTCTTAAAATATTACTAAGGTGATAATCAGGAGTCCCTACTAATGATTCAAGAGGTTCTTCTCCAATCGGATCAGCAGTTGACTCAGTCACTGCCAAGGTTTGGAAATTAGTTCTTCTTGGTAATTCAAAATTAATCGGGAGAATCCTTGTTTGGAGAGAATATGCTCTGGTTAATATTCTACATGATTCCTCTAAAGTTTGACTTATCTGTTCAGGGGAAACTGGTGAGACATTAGGGTCCCTTTCAATAATAGTCCTAACTGTATCTAAAAATGGAGTATTTATAGTTTCACGTTATGATGTAGAGACCGGGGTAGACAATGTTCCAAAAATTATGATCGAGGAAGTTGGTTGGTTACTGGTACGAGTAGTATGCGATCGATCATCCTTTAATCTTTAATCTCAGGCCCTCCTTCTAGCGCCATTTGTTGGCTGGAAAAATTGACCTAGGCCAACTTACGGAAAGACAGCCCACACACTCGACTTACTGCAATCTTGTGTGTGTTTGGTGTGACTGTCTCTCATAGGATAAAGGCCCTGCTACCTGTGAAATGTGCTCTCAAGGTAGAGAGTCTCTTGAGGTGTAGATGATAAGTTTTACTTATCAAAAGGTCTAATCTAAATGACTAACTAATACTAACAAATACATTAAGCTAAGAATAGAAAAAATAATAGTAGCTCCTAATTCTGCTCTGTAATGACCTGAGATGCAATTTTGACTATCCCAAACTAGGAGCTTGAATTAATGCTCTGATAACAAGTTTATTAAAATAAATGATCTGTAATCCTGTAATGTTAGGAAATCCTACTACCACTAGGAGCAGATCTAAATCAACTTACAATAAAAACAACCTTTTATCATAAATTAATTTAAATATGAAATAAACTTGTAATCAAAATAAAGTTGACACAGTATTGAAGCATGAAAAATATACTCAGGCACTAACGTATAAATGAAACAAAGTCAATTCACACAGTTAGTACTTCATATAAAAAAATATTTTAATTAACTGATGAAAAGGATAATGAAGAAACTCATTTACTTTACCATATATCAATGGATCATTCACACTTCAACACTATATCCTTTGTTTAGAATCCATTAAAGAAAAACTTTAACATATAATATAAAGATACATACATATGAAAAGGAAATTCAACACAGGAAAAACAACATCAAGATAGCATGATATAACTGACAGACTTAGCTAATGTCTCCAAAAATTCTTCAAAATCTAGTAGTCTTTAGAAATAGTTCCAAAAGAACACAAGCATACAGAAAAATATAAAGTACTGTAATGTATTTGTTTTTCACAAGTTCCAGGATTGCAACCCTTCACTTCAGTTTTGAAGTTGCTTATAAACGAAACTAAAAGACTACAACTGATTAACTAGAAATCCTATTCCTCAGGAAAGATCCAAATCTTATCCAAATATGGTTCAACCCCGACCAAGATCATAGGCATGTTGTTACAACACCATTCAGAGAGAAAGATACGCCAAGAGGTTAAATTATTGGAGAAAATCCAACGTTATACTCTCCAAATCATAGTAACACCATATTGGATAATCCATGCCAATAGAAGCTTAGAAATAGGAACGAAGCAATCACTAAGCATCGATCAGTTGTATATCCCGAACATTCTCCATTGAGTAGCCACGCACAGCCAAAAGACACGAATGTAGGCCAACATCCAGTTTTATCCCAACAACTTCGTTGACACCTGTAAATGTTTAACAAAAAGTTGTTTACCAAGATTTAATGATGATCAATTAAGCATGAGCGAGATATCTGCGGAATTTTAATTCTGTAGATATCTCAATTTAATCATTTAGACCATGACTTGAAAACCAAAACTGATGAAACCAAAACATTACTAACCTTCAAATATCTATCCAAAATCCTCTATATGTATAATGTAAGATACAAAAGAAAAAATTTAGAAGTCATTGAAAAAAAAAAATATCAGGTTTTTAAAGCCGATTTGACTGAGAATCGAATAGGTACACTTCTCCTAGCTTCTTTCAGTTTAGCTCTGAACCTGACAGCTCTGGTCCTATTAATCCTATTCTGTCTTTTCAACCTTTGATTATTTAACAAAATCCTTTTAATCAATTCTTTGCATTTCAAATTATTTCCTCTTCATACATCCCATTTCTCAATCTAGGTGATCAATTCAGCTTTTAACGCTGTAATTTCCTCCATGGAAATTGTTTGTATAACTTGTGCTTTCTTTAAATCTGTTTGCAGGGAGGAAATCAGTTGGGCATGAGGATTTGGTTCAGTTTGATCCTTTGACTCTCTGTTTATGTCTATTCAGGATTCTTCAGTGAGGTAAGTCTTTCTATCAATTTCTTGGTCACCCTCGTGATTCACTCGCTGACTGTCGACAACCTCATTTGCAGAGTCAGACACATATTTAATATCTAGCATAGATGGGCCTATGGGAGCTGGATTTGGCTGAAACTTCTGAAGAGTCACTCGCCTCAATAACTGAGATATCCCCAACACTCAAATTCCTCCTAGAAAGAAAAACGACTATCATACTGCGTGTGGTTCTGCGTATAGCCTGATTTCTTATAGCACGGCTAGTCTAATCTTCAGCCTCTATTTGCTTCATATCAACTTGTGAATGAGAATAATTCTTGTTTTGACAGGTTATGGGAATTGGGGGTTTCTTTACTCGACTTTGAGAATTATTAGCAGGAGTTTCAACACTATTTTCCACCTCAAGTTTTACATCATCAAGACTTAGGGTTTGGTCATGTTGAAACATTTCATCACCAAAATCATCTTGAGAACCAGAGTCCTCAATTTCAAGCTCAGATTCCTCATTGTTTACACACCTACATCTAACTCGAGGCCTCTGTTTGGGCCATTCCTCATTAACACCAAACCCATTTCACACAAGGAAAGAATCCCAGGTCTGACCTAGTTCTTCCAGTCGACAAGACACAAGGATTTTAATTAACCCATGCTGGAATAAAATCCTATTTTTATCCCCAACATTAGAATGATAGGTGGATGCCATTTTGTGCAAACTGTTCAAGAAGAAAAAGGGCATATTGATTGGGTACACTTTGAATATCAACAACAACCAAAGGTGATAAAATTGCGTCTGAGACAGCCTACCTTCGCAAGTTACATACCTGATGATTAGCTCCAAAAGATCCTGCCATTTCTTCATCAATAATCAAGAGGAGAAGCTAGATTTGAACTTGGTTTGTCGATGAGCAGGGGTAAGAAACCCTTTCCACTGTTCATTCTTAATATGATTTCCTTTATACCACTTCTCGCCGGTTTGTGGCAACCCAATGGCTCAAGAAATGAATTTCTGAGACAGCCTAAGTTCAACATCTCCCACATGTGCACAAACCCCATTGAATGAATCTGCGAATGCCTTAAATACTACCATATTAAAACTAGAAAACTTCCATAGGAACTCCAACCATCCAAACCTCGACATGACCTCTCGACACTCGGGAGCAGCATAAAAATACTCATCTCCAATCAGCTCGAACCTAGACACTGGAGCCATGGCAGCAGACAAACAAACCTCTAGGGTTTTTGAAATACAGATTACAAGATGCAGTCGATTCATCAACAATCTAGGCATTACCAGCAATACTCTGAAATAACCTATACTATCAAAACTCTGAAAATCCCCTTGTAAATTCATCATAACATGAATTGGCAGAGAAAAGAGGTTTTGAAAATAACTTACCAAAACATAATGAGCCATAGGAGAGTTACACAGGTGAGTTATTAAAAGTGATGTTTGTATGATTAAACATTGACAGATAGCGACCGTCAAGCAACATGACTACCAAAGCCCTATCTCCACCATTACTTCAGCATTAATTGTGATTTCATAATGTGGTGATGATGGATCACATTAGTATATAATCAATACCTTAGGGTAAATGTCAAAACTGATCAAAGAATAATGTTATAATGTGACCAAACCATGTCAAAACCTAAAAAGTGACTTTAGACCTTTATCACAAACTCTGATACTAACCCATTTCAGAAATACGAATTCAAAATAAGCGATGAGCATATAGTATAGTAGGGTTCATGAAGATCACATTAAATCCACTTTAAAACTTATGACAACTAAGATAAGATAAACAATTAAGAAGTGATGAAGCTTCACCAGATTTTCCATATGAATCAGATAATTACAGTTATCACACCATGCAGTAACTAGTTTGAATTAATAATTAAAAAAAATCATTTAATTTTAATCAAACATGAGTGATGAGTGGAAAAATAGGAGCTACTAATATTCTATAATTATAGCCCTCTTGATGATTGACAGAAATGAAGAATTAAGATCATAAGAATCAATTTTTGCTATAATTGATGTTCATCCCATCCGAATCAATCAGTCAAGTAAGTTTCTGTCAGGAGTGTCTTAAGAATCAAAGATTCTCAGGACACTGCCAAAATAGAGTTGATGAGTTTTTTTACCCAGACATAAATAACAAATATTGTTTTGAAAATTATCAATCTTCAAATTACTTGTGTTAAAAATGCTCCGAAGGGTGTTGCTTGCCTTGCACTAGATTTCCTTAGAGTATTAGGTAGGATTTCATATAGGAATGATTGCATTTGTCATTTGAAGAAAATTTTTGCATTTCACGTAGTAGCATGCCCTGTTTTTCGTTCGACACAATGCATTTGCATTGATTGTTAGGTGTGCATTTTACTTCAAGTTGCATCATAACACCATTGGTTGCACGGCCATCTACCTTTTTTGAGTAATAAAGCCAAATAAAATCAACGCTTAATTAAAATGGATTACACTATTTTATTTGATAGGGTACACCAACAAGATTAGGTTTTAGGGTCTGGGAATAGTTCATTGTGAGTAAATTCTCCAAGACCACTAAACAACAACATGTATGTGTCTGTCCAGGTGAGAGTGTGAAATTCCTTGGTATAATTAGTGTTCCTCAGGATCCTCCTCTCAAAATGGAGTTAAGCACGAGGCAGTGTGAGCGGTTATTGATTGGGATGATGCCTAGTCATAATTGAGTAGCACCAGAGATATTTCCAAGATTGTATTCATATCTAGGGGCTCTTTTGAGAGTTTCGGGCTTTGCTACCCTGCCCATATGGTCAATATCGCTTGCAAATTTCCACCTGAGCATTGATTATATTGAGGTGACCTTAGTTGCCTTACCTAGGATATCGAGGGGGTACTTTGCAGGGGTTATTCTGCGGGTGTCCCAGCCAGGTTGGGGTCGGACAGTACAGTCGCTTTACACATTGAAGATGAGGGCCACAATAATTGGTTACAAACCTCTGCTTGTTGTGTATGGGAGTCTCAAGCCTCTCCTAGGAGAGACATACCTACTTCATTCTCGGGCTCACTTATCCTACCCTTGATTGCTTGTGTTTGGCTGTATATTTTATTAGTGTATGCTTTGTGCATGTTAGCTTTCCTAGGGTTTTTGTAATTAGTGAGTCTTTTGCATTTTTTGAGTCATTGTGGATTTAGGTGCGGCTCCTTGTCATTCTCGTCGTTTAGTAGGACTTCCTCTTTCTACATCTCCTCCTTCTTTAAGAGAGAGAAACGCATGGTGTAGGAGGACCACTTCGCACATTGATTCACACATGATGGGAGATCATGAGGATGGTATTCCTGAGCTATCTTCTCCAACTCAAGTGGAGGATGGAGAGTTTACTCCTACATTTGATCCTTCACCTGATATACCTGCACATTTTGGGTTTTATCCTTCACATGAAAGACCTACTCACTCTAGCTATGATCCCTCATTCACAGGTCATTGTTATTGGATTTCAGGCGACGAGACTCATCAAGAACTTGCAAGCACTAGTTATGGTAATTATGGTATGTCTAGTATCCCTACACATGATCCAACATTTCATGTCGAGTTAGAGTTTGAGATTAACACTAAGCCTGGGGGCACTCCTATTCCTTACCATGCAGAGAGGTTTGGGAGCACGAGTCACATTGCACCTTCCATTCCAGTGGTGGAAGCTACATTACATATTCCTCCTAGACCTGGTGTTAGTAATCCTATTAGGATACCAGAACCTCGACAAGTGACTATAGGGAACACCACATACATAATTTCACATGTCCCTTCGTCCTCTATTCCTTTTTCTTTGAATACTATTCCTCCCCCTCATTCATGTGGTCCTTCGGGTCGGAACGCTGCTACGAGTCATGTCCATACTGCTGCTACTCGCACAGTTGTGTCTCAGAGGCAAGTACCTCCTGTTTTTTCGGGAGGTCATATTCCTACTTATGGAGGTCATGTTACTACTTCCGGAGCTTATATTCCTACTTACGGAGTGTCTCATGGGACATATCATGGGATGTCTTATGGACCTTATTATGGAATGTAGTATGGATAGAGTTATTCACCTTATGGGTACGGGTATCAACAACCTGCTTACTCTCTGAATTATGGCTTTGTAGCCCCACATAGTCAAGGTACACCACATTATGGTGCTTCCATGCCACCCTACATGGGTCAAACGGGAGGAGGGCACTATGTCCAAGGCCATGGTGGTTATGGTAATCAGGCTTATGTGAACCAAAATTATCAGGGAGCAGGGCATCAACCTACTCATCCTAGGCTCCCTTTCCTCGCAACACTAAATCTTCTTGACTTGTTGAGACTGATGAACAATCCTGTATCTCATGACCTGGCTTGGCCAACTATCCCTAATAAGCTTCCCTTGGACATTCCCAAATTTGAGGGCAAACCAGGAGAAGATTCGAGTGAAAATGTTACTACATTTCACCTATGGTGCTCTTCAAATTCCTTACACAAAGATTCGATCTGTTTAAGGCTATTGCAACGCACCCTTACAGGGCCTGCCACGAAATGGTATATAGAGTTACCTAGGGGGGCATTCCCGTTGTTTAATGACCTAGCTATGAATTTTCTCAACCACTTCTAGCTACCAGTGCATTATGATGTTGGTAGGGAACTCTTGTTGACATTTGGATAGGATAAAGCCACGCATATCTCAGACCATATCCAAGAGTGGTGTAGACAGAAAAGATTGATTAAAGCCTTCATACCACTGAAGTTTCTCCTTGAATGGTTCCTTAAATCATTACTTCCTTATATAGCGAAGGATGTTTCTACTTATAGAGTTTAGAATGAGGAACAAGCCATTTTTAGGGTGCAGGAATTAGACTTGATTTATGCTCAATCTGGTTTGTTATATGAGATCATTCCTAATGCTCCGCGTTCTAGTTTTGGCTCTCAGGTTAAACTTGGACCACATGCCGATGGAATTTTTGGTTGTACGAGTGCCAAACCTGTAGATTCGGTTGTGAAACAGGTCAGCCAATTATCTATCAACAAATCTGACTCGATAAAATATACGGCTTCATCTCAGCCCACCCAAATGGTGAGTGTTCTTTCGGTACAATCGTCGGACCAAAAGGGTAACCAGCAACCCGGAAGGAATAAAAAGAAGGGTAAAAACAATCGTAAGGGTGGGAATAGGAATGAAAATGCCAACTCTAATGACAAGAATGCCCGAAATGCTGGAGGGGACAAGCAGCCTAAATGTAAGGTTAAGTTTCCTTGCAAGTTGTGTAAGGATGACCACCTCACTCACTTGTGCCCTCATATTGATGAAGCCTTGAGATTCATAGCACAGGGCCTAGCTGTGCTGACCAACCCTTTACCTCATAATCAAAACATGAACTTGAGGACCTGTGATCAGTCTGGTGGTGATCAAGATCCACCGGAGACTAGTGGTCATGGTTGCATCAACATGGTCCATGCTACTAAGGTTGTGACTCATGCGAAGGACTATGGTTCATCACAACCCGAACTTGGAAAGGAACCTGAACCACCTGGGAGTCATTTGCGTATTGAAAAACTTGTGGATAAACCTAAAGTAGCACCTTGCATTCCTAAGGGAGTCCTTAAGCATTTGGGGAACAATCCTAATGCATGAGCTGCCCAAAACTATTATGTTGTCGAAGATTTGGGCCACACTCCTTGTGCGATGTCTGCACTTGAAGTACTTCAGAGTTGTCCTTCACAAAGGAAGGCTTTTCTTTCTACCCTAGGTGTGAACGATGATAATTCTTCCTCTGTGATCAAATTTGAAACCGCGGGACTTCAACCTCACTTTCCTTACTATGTGTCTCTCTTGATTCATGTAGAATGTCTTAACATGACCGTCAAACGCACTATGATTGACGAAGGCATTACTACTTTCGTGATGTCTTTGGTGTGTTGGAAGGGTTTGGGTTCCCCCGAGTTGTCTAAATATGGTACCATTTTTTACTACTTTCGATGGAAGATCATTTCAACCACATGGCATTCTTCCTTCTCTTAAGGTCCATTTGGGGGGGAATACCATTGCGATAGAGGTCGAGGTGGTTGATGTGCCCCTTGAATACAATTTGTTGCTGGGTAGGAATTGGATGTACAGTATGCAAGCCATAGCTTCTTCTCTATTTTGAGTTGTATGATTTCTGTTTAGTGGGAAGATAGTTACAATTGATCAAATGTCATTCAAGAATTCGTCTATTACCGCATTTTCGGGAGCTTCCATCTTGATTGTAGAGCACTCTCAACCGACAACTGGGAATGTGGGTGTTGGCATGTATCCATCCCTTATGGGAAGCTTTAGTTGTCCTACACCTGTCCTTATGATAGGGTCTAGTCCCGGTGAGGCTTCGTCATCGGTAAGATCAGTATCTTTTTGCACAACATATAAGAAAGATCCTTGGATTCTTCCTACACCATGTCCTCCAAATGAGCCCATCAAGATGGACATGCCATTGCCTGCAACTATGATAGCTTATCAAGCTAGTCTTGGATCTATTGCAGAGCCTAGTCCTTCCTCTTCACAGAGGGAGGAGGAGGACCCTTATGTGCTACCTGCATGGTCAGTGCAGTCTTCTCACACACATGACTTCCTTGATAGTGTTTTTCCTTCAGGTGAGGCTGTTATTGAGGCTATGTCTAGGGTTGAGCCACCTTGGGAAGAGTTGCATCATAGATCTTATTTTCTTCCCGAGCTTGACCATTTGGAGTGTGAAGACTATAGGGGGATTCTTAGTGAGAGAATTGGTAGTCCCATGGTTCCGTTAAGCTCTCCTGGTCCGATGGCTGACGAAAACATGGAGAATATATCTCCTACCATCCCTATCAATATCTCTCGTGATCTTGGCAAGATTGAGAATGTCTATATTGGGGCAGAATGTTCCCATGCTGAGATTCAAGAGTACACCGAGTTGTTTAAAGAATTTCATGATATATTTGCTTGGTCTTACGATGAAGTGCCAGGTATCAACCCTCACATTGTTGAACATGAGATTAAAACTTACCCCAATGCTAAGCCTGTTCGACAACGCTTGCGTGCGCTGAATCCTAGGAAAGCACCTGCGACTAAGGCTGAGATAGAAAAGATGTTAAATGCCGGTTTTATCTATCCCGTTCCCTTGACAGAGTGAGTTTCAAACCCCATTTTGGTTGATAAGAAGTAGGGAATGATCCACATATGTACTGATTTCTGTGATTTGAATCGTGTCTGTCCTAAGGACAATTTCCCCACACCATTTATTAATCAAATTTTGGATGAGTGTGCGGGAAGTGAGGTATTTTCCTTTATGGATGGATTTTCAAGATACAATCAGATACAAATTAAACCTAAGGACCGACATAAGACTGTCTTTATTTGTCCTTGGGGAACCTTTGCATATCGAAAGATGCCTTTTTTCCTTAAAAATGTCGGAGCCACTTTTCAGCGGGCTATGACCTTGATCTTCCATGATCTCAAATCGATTATTGAAGTCTTTTTGGATGACCTTGCTTCTCATTCTCACATGAGAATGCGTCATTCCTACCATTTGAGATTAGTGTTCTAAAGGTGCCGCCATTATTTGGTCAGGTTAAATCCTCACAAGTGCATCTTTTGCGTGAAGTCTGGTTGCTTATTAGGATTCATTGTCTCCAAAGAGGGTATAAGAGTTGACCCTTTAAAGGTTGAGGCAATACTTCAATTATCTCCCCCGAAAAACATTAGACATCTTCAATGTTTTCAAGGCATGGCAAACTTCTTATGGAGATTCGTCGTGAATTTTACCAATTTGACTACAAGCTTTATGCATCTTTTGAAGAAGGACACTACCTTTTGCTAGGATGAGCTATCCTAGGAGTCCTTTGATGTGCTTAAATGAGCCTTAGCATTAGCCTTGGTGATTATTCCACTCAACTATAGCCGTGACTTTCTACTTTATGTGGTCATGTCCATGGAGACGATTGGTATGGTTTTGGTTCAAGAGGATGAGGACCTCCAAGAGCATGTCATATATTATCTGAATTGAAACCTCATTGATGCAGAGATCCGTTATTCCCATGTGGAGAAGCTTGCCTTAGCTATCGTCCATGCGATTCAAAGATTGAGACACTATATTCTCCTTCGCCAGACCTTGGTGGTTGCCCATGTCAATCCATTTCAGTTCGTCCTCACTAGAAGGATGATAGGGGGAAGTATAATAAGTGGATTGTCATCCTGCAAGAATTTGATCTTGAGTTTGTTTCGGCAAAATCAAAGAAATCGTTTATTTTTGCAGAGCTTATATCTGATTTCTCGAGTGAGGAGGAGGAGGCTTGTGAAGATATGTTTGTCAGTGAGCACATCTTCTTGATCTCAACTTTGGATCCATGGTATGGAGACATTATCATATATTTACAAACATTGAAGGTCCCTACTCACCTCTCATGGGATGAACGATGATGATTACATCACGTATCTAAGAATTACCTCATAGTGGATAACACATTGTACTGCCATGGGGTAGATTTCATTTTACGTCGTTGTTTAACTCATGAGGAGGTTGAGCTTGTGCTGAATGATTTCCATAGAAGGGCGTGTGGTGGTCATTTATCTGGGATTTCTACAACCCAAAAAATATTGAGAGTGGGTTATTTCTGGTCGTCGATCTTTAAAGATTGTGTCAATGCAGTTAAGAAGTACCACCCTTTCCAAGTGTTCACACGTAATATCCACTTGTGTCCTACCTCGTTACATCCCATTATCATCGTCGGTCCCTTCACTAAGTGGGGGCTTGATTTCATGGACTGCAACCTAGCTTCTGCTGGGGGGCATCATCATATTATCATGGTTGTTGACTACTTCATGAAATGGGATGAGGCTATGCCTACAGTTAAATCCGATAGTGAAACAGCCGCACACTTCGTATTCAACCAGATTATTACTTGGTTCGGTATTTCGAAAGAGCTTGTCACTGACCATGGTAGGCACTTTCAGAATCGCATGATGGAAAAGTTGGCCTCGAAGTTAGGGTATAAGTAGGAGCATTCTTCTTCTTATTACCCTTAAGTGAATGGATAAGTTGAAGTAGTGAATAAATCACTCAAGTCTATTCTCCAACAAACTGTCGCACAAAGAAAGACTAATTGGCATATTATGTTATATCCTGCTTTGTGGGCTTATAGGACCGCGGTTAAGACTACCACCGATTTTTCTCCATATCAGCTTGTACATGGAGTGGAGTCTGTATTGTCGGTTGAGTACGAAATCCCTTCTTTGAAGCTAGCCATAGATCTCTTACTGGACACCTCTCCATTGGAGGAACTTTTGGTCCATTTAGAGCATCTTGATGAGAAGCACCGAGATGCTTTAGTGGCTCTACAAGTGAATAAGCATCACGTTAAGGTCCAGTATCATAAATTTGTCTGTCCAAGGAGGTTTAGTTAAGGAGATTTGGTTCTTTTGTGGGATCAAGCTAAAGAACCCTTGGGGGCAGGAAAATTCAACCCCATGTGGCATGGCCTTATGTGGTTACACGTGTGTTAGAGAAGGGTGCTTATGAGCTAGTAGATTATGAGGGGATGACCTTGGCAGAGCCTAGAAATGGGCTCTATCTTAAAAAATACTATGCATAACTTTCAACCAGGGCTAACTATTGTATATTATTGTACAACATTTTGCATGGTTAGGTATTTCTTATGATGATCAGGTTTGTTGATTAGGTTCCGTTTCTTATGGCAGATATCAATGGAGTATTCCATCTATATAGCATTGACGGATGGTGCAAGCCATCACGGAGTCACCAATTCTGTTATGGAGATAAATTCCTATGGCTTGGGGTACCACAACAGACAGCTTAACTCCAGAAATCAATCCTTTCGTATATGCAAGAGAAATCAAACAACTAACACTAAAGGATCTCAATCCATACCTTATTCCATATGGTTGATGTAGATCCCCATTGAGCTTTACAACTCCAGCATGAATTCATAAATTGCTTCCTCAACATTCAATAAACAAGACATGCATGCTATATATAATTGTGTTAGCTCTACTCTAGCATATATAATCAATAACATATAAGCATTTGAAACCATCCATGGATAAAATATTCATTCAAACACACATTATTGGACAGGAAAATATATTTCTATTAATATAAAATCAGAGTCTACAATGAATACAACCTCTATCGGCAAGTCTGCGAATCGGAGAAACTGAGTCCCCCACTTGGGCCTCCACCACTTCAATCCTCCATCTCTCGATAGAAAGCTCACAAGCAAAAGGCAAGCTTGGGAAGAACACAAAAGTGCTCCAAGGGACAAAGGGGATGCAGACTCAAGCACAAGTTCTGGAAACAATGAACTATAGTTTTCTTGCTCTCAATTCCTCATATTCCTTCAATGTATCCAAAGGGTTACTTATATATCTCTTCAATGGGGTAATGAAAGGTCGAATCCAAGCGATCTCAAGGCATATGGAAGGCCAGGAGACCAGTGAGTCGGATCCACATCAAGGAAAACTCCAAAATAATTCGGCCTTTTGTACACATCCCGATGTACACAGTTTTAGAGGTCAAACCCGTGTATATACACGATAAAGGTGTTTAAAAGTCGTGTATGGAAATTTAAGCATGTTTTTGGGGATGATCTAGGAAACATCAAAGGAACAAAAATGGTCCATGGGGTCTAAGGAGTCTGCATAGGGATAGGGAAGGCCATAAAAGTGTGATTCACCATGTGTTGTAAAATCAGCTATAACAGATGCCCCCTAATGTGTGAGGTCAGAGGGGTCATACAATGGCCAAAATACATTATAATTCCATCCCATAAATGAAGTGATGAAGAACCTAGTGGAAGAACCAACCATCTAATCAGCACTATACAATGATACAACTCTGCACATAACTGCAAATAGATATAGCAGTCCCGGATACATTAGATTACAATGGCCATGAATAGGCATGATACAATATAACATGTGTGGTCATCGCCACATACAATATACATAGATCAAAATCTCCATAATGAAGATATACAAAGGATCATGATCACCATGAATACTGAAGATATACAATAGATCAAGATCTCCATAATGGTTGGAAATGTCTGACATATACTAGAATCAAGTCACGAGAGCTGAAATCTCATGAACACTAGCACGACCAAGGAGATAGCATATATGGGATGCCACCAATCTGGAAGGTCTTCTACACAAACCGCTACGAGTACATGTCCTACTATGTGAATAGAGGTGTTGAGGTCAAACATGGTATTCCATCATTTGATTACCGGTCACTAATGTATACCATTAACAGACACGAGATCACCCACTGATAATGAAAATGGGAATCAAGGTACTAGAGTGCAAACTAACAAATGTGAATAAATGTGTTAACCCGTTTGTGCCGATTTCAAGTATCATGTCTAAACTGGCATATAGGTTAGGTTTCACCACCGTTTGCATTTTGCATGACCTTATGACCAGTTCATTGTAACCGTAGGTAAGAACCAATTCTATCTTGTCACAGAACCTTCTTGTTGTTTTAGAAGTGGCATGATTAGAATGGTAGAGCTTGACCTTACATGGGTGCCCTAGTTAGCTCCTTAATTGCATTTGGTGCCCATGCCAACAATATTGTCCTTTAGGGTGTGGGAGTCCATTGTATAGTATTTCCATGACATTTCGCAAGAGCCTCATACTCCTCTTGATCTTTTGCTGGCCTATTTCCCCCGAACTCCCTTATGTCAAGTTGTAATTGCATTATCATGAGCTTTTCCTGCCTTATTGAGCCTTATGTCGGCTTCCCTGACTTTGAGTATCATCCATATAGCCTGAGCTTGTCTCTTGTCTAGCCATGCAGAGCCATTTTATATATCCTTTGCAGCTTGATTCCCTATTTTACCGGGAGGGGACATTTCCCTGAGTGTCGCTATCCTACACATGTATCCTTGCATTGAGCATAGGTATGTTCCACTGATTGGAACTAGTTTTTTTTCCTATTTGACACTCGTCTCCTCCTAGTCTGTAACTATAAAGCAATTTTATTCTTTTTCAAGCTTTTCAAATATTTGAAAAAGTCCAAAAAAAATTAAAAAACCAAAAATCCGGACAAGGAAAGATGTTATCTTTGGCAGCAGTCAAGCCGTGTTGACTTAGAACAGAGCACTGTATATCACATCCATTGGTTGGGTTAATAGTTTGACTTTAGGAGCTGTAGTTGTTTATCTAAGTTTATCCCCACCGACTGGTTAAGCTTCTAGTCCCTATGGAGCCTCTGTCGATGCCTCCTATGTCACAGAGATGTTGTAGTTTTACATAATTAGTCTATGCTACCTACATTCAGTCACCATTCACCATTATGCTCTTGTTCAAAGGAATTTGAAACCTGAGTCAGACATTCCTTAGTTATCTTGACTTTGCATGTCGGTCATTCCTGGTACAGTTACTGGTTCGTGCACCTTATGATCGAGTCCTTCCACATTATACAGCTTTGCTGAGAACCTCATGTTGGATGACGGGGGATTCCTTAATTCCCTCATTCTAGCATATTTCATCCCATCGACTTTAGATTATTTATTCTGGGATAGGAATCTAGAGTCATTTTCGAGTGCCTTGAGACTTGCAGTCATCAACGGCAGGTTCTCTCGCCATCAACAGTTCTTTGGGAATACATCAATGTCCCCTGATCGATGGATTCTCTCAAGGCTTCCCTCATCACAGCTTAATGGCTTGTATCATGTTAGAGCCATGGTGACATTCCATGACCTGACATTGCATGGCCTCAGGTAGGTCCTTGACCTGCGCCATGGGTACCCTGTCTGTTAGCCGCATGAAGTTGGTATGAATGCTTTGGAGCGTCTGCTCAACATCTACATCCATAATGTCATCTCCTCTTCCCCTCCATCCATGATGAGGGAAGCCTTCAGAGAATCCATCATTTAGGGGACATTGATGTCGTGTCATAGCTTAATGGCTTGTATCATGTTAGAGATCCAACATTATTATGGAGATTCTTACGTGTGAGATTGTTAGAATGGAAACTTGACAACATAACATACATACATGTTCCAAGAATTAATAATCAAGTTGTTAACTCATATGGTAACTATGTGTTAGATTGGCATTTGTTTCGTAGACAATAATCTCATCACAAACATACATTTTTACACATGTAAATAAATAAACCGATCATCATAAAAGTTTTTTTATTAAAACATCCAAAATGTGATAATACATAGTGTCATAATACAAAAATGGGGCTCTCGAGCCCCCAAAATATAAATACATAGTAGTACAAAATTTATCACTCCCAGGTATCTAAGCCTGGGGAGGAGGAGGGGGTTCTGATCGTGGAATGTCATCACGGATCTATCCATCCATCTAAATAACCGCACCCATGCTCATGGCACACCCACCACTTGACGTTGTATGGCCTCAGGCAGGTCCTCGACCTACGCCATGGGTACCCTATGTGTCAGCTGCATGAAGTTGGTATGAATGCTTTGGAGCATTCGCTCTGCATCCACACCCATAATGTGATCTCCTCTTCCCCTCCATCTATGATGAGGGAAGTCTTTAGGCCATCATGGTCCTACATTTGAATGCATATGATAGGATGTCCCTATGTTTTGTTACCCAAAAACATCTCTTTTGATTACATATATCAAAAAACATAAAAAAAATTAAATAACTAAAAAATCTTAAAAATAGGGTTGGGATTTGTTACCAATGTCACCGTATGCTGATCGTGCTGGTAATGGCATGTTGGGGTCTCCCCGAAAATCTATCCCTGCATAGGGGTAATCATTGATGAAAACTATCTACTATCGCCACCATGGAAAGAAATTAGCTGGAAAGGGGTTGGACACCCTACCTCCTCCCAATCTACGCATCGCATCTGCCCAACATTGTTGGGCCAAATCTTGAACCCCGTGAAGAGGAACATCAACTCTAGGGCTCAATCCCGGAACACACTCAAAGAAAAACGTACTCAATATGCTACTAAAACTGAAGTTCTGTACTTGACCCATCTTGCACTCACTAAGCCGGTGTTTCATGTTTCCTAGTACTGCAGTGCTCCAATCGTACATTGTGGGTCTCATGCACTCCACTGCATAGAAAATCAGAGGCCATGAGGCCTGGTGGAGTGAAGCTAGCCCTGCTATCCTTCCCAGTGTCAGTAGAATGGCCTTTAGGCCTAGCACCTGTATGGAGTTAGTTGGGTTCTGATTCCCAACCTTCTCCATGTCTGGATAACAATACGCAGCTATGTACTCATCTATGGTGAGGCCACCTCCGGGCCTGCGAGATCGTAGGTTCACCACTTCCCCCCATCGGGAAAGTATAGTAATAAAGTATATGTCCTCCACTTCTATGGTGAGGGACATCCCATCAATCTGGAAAGACTCTGAGTTGGGATCCCAGTAGTCTACTAGCATCTACAATAGTCTTGGTTTGTCTCTTAAGCCACCAAGACACCAAAACTTGTAGAGCCCGCATGCACGAAGATCCTTTTGTGCCATTAGATCACCATATTTCTTCTTATACATCCCCGTGCTCATGTTCTCTCCATTCTAGAACCATCATGCACATTGAATTCAAGTTTGAGTCATTAGAACACTTAAAAAACCTTGAATGCGGCCTCATACGCGATTGTTTTCTAAACAGCCACGTATGTACGCGACTTTGAGGTCTTTTTCCATGTATATCTAGCCCTATACGTGGAAAAATCCTTGATTTCCATGTGGGCCATGGCGCATACTTTAGAATGGCCTAGAATCCTGATTTGACCATGGAAAATTGTAAAATTTGCATGAAAATGAAAGAGCAAGGCATGGGTAATTACCTGGAAAAAACGGTAGCGGATTCTGCCGGCTGGATCTCCCGAAATTTGATGTTGAAGTTTTGAGCTCGATTGGGTAAAAATTTCAAATGTTATATAATGTTTTGAATTTTTTACTATTTATAGAAATTTTTCAATTTTTTTAAAATTTTTACCCCCTTTCCTATAGTTTGGACCGTTTCTAATCCTTTTGGACCGTTTTTGACTAATATATGATGTAGGAGACCGTTTTGAGCATCATTTCGAGCATTGTGTTCACCCGTTTGTGCCGATTTTAGGTATCATGTCTAAACTGGAATATAGGTTAGGTTTCACCACCATTTGTATTTTGCATGACCTTATGACTGTTACATTATAACCATAGGTGTGAACCCATTCTATCTTATCACGAAACCTTCTTGTTGTTTTAGAAGTGGCATGATTAGAATGGTAGAGCTTGACCTTATATGGGTGCCCTAGTTAGCTCCGTAATTGCATTTGGTGCCCATGACGACAATTTTGTCCTTTAGCATGCGGGAGTCCGTTGTATAGTATTGCCATGACATTTTGCAAAAGCCTCATACTCCTCTTAATCTTTTCTTGGCCTCATTCCCCCGGACTCCCTTATGTAAAGTTGTAATTACATTATCATGAGCTTTGCCTACCTTATTGAGCCTTATGTCGGCTTCCCTGACTTTGAGTATCAGCCATATAGCCCAATCTTGTCTCCTTTCTAGTCATGTAGAGCCATTTTATATATCCTTTGCATCTTGATTCCCTATTTTACTAGGAGGGGACGTTCCCCTGAGTGTCGCTATCCTACACATGTATCCTTGCATCGAGCATAGGTATGTTCCATTGCTTGGAACTAGTTTGTTTTCCTATTTGACACTTGTCTCCTCCTAGTCTATAACTATAAAGCAATTTTATTCTTTTTCAAGCTTTTCTAATATTTGAAAAAGTCCAAAAAAAATAAAAAAACCAAAAAGCCGAACAAGGAAAGATGTTATATTTGGCAGCGGTCGAGTCGTGTCGACTTCGATCAAAGCACTGTATATCACATCTGTCGGTTGGGTTAATAGTTTGACTTTAGGAGTTGTACTTGTTTATTTGAGTTTATCTCTATCGACTAGTTAAGCTTCTAGTCCCTATGGAGCCTCTGTCGATGCCTCCTGTGTCACAGAGATGTCCTAGTTTTGCATATCGAGTCTATGCTGCTTACATTCATTCACCATTTTCCATTATGCTCTTGTTCAAAGGAAGTTGAAACTTGAGTTGGCCATTCCTTAATTGTCTTGACTTTGCATGTCAACCATTCCTGGTATAGTTACTGGTTCGTGCACCTTATGATCGAGTCCTTCCACATTATACAGCTTTGCCGATTACCTCATGTTGGATGATGGGGGATTCCTTAATGCCCTCCTTCCAGCGGATTTCATCCCATCGACTTCAGAAAATTTATTCTAGGATAGAAATCTAGAGTCATTTTTGAGTGCCTTGATACTTGCAGTCATCAATGGTAGGTTCTCTCGCCATCGAAATTTCTTTGGGAATACATCAATGTCCCTAGATTGATGGATTATCTCAAGTGTTTGACCTCAACACATTTATTCACACTTGCTAGTTTGCACTCTAGTACCTTGATTCCCATTTTCATTATCGGTGGGTGGTCTCATGTCTGTTAACGGTATACATTAATGATCGGTAATCAAACGATGGACTACTATGTTTGACCTTGACACCTTTATTCACAAAGTAGGACATGTACTCGTAGCGGTTTGTGTAGAAGACCTTCCATATTGGTGGCATCCCATATATGCTATCTCCTTGATTGTGCCAGTGTTCATGAGATTTCAGCTCTCATGACTTGATTCGAGTATATGTTAGACATTTCCAGCCATTATGGAGATCTTGATCTATTGTATATCTTCATTCTTCATGGAGATCATGATCCTTTGTATATATTCATTATGGAGATTCTGATCTATGTATATTGTATGTGGCAATGACCACACATGTTATATTGTATCATGCTTATTCATGGCCATTGTACTCTTATGTATCTGGGACTGCTATATCTATTTGCAGTTATGTGCAGAGTTGTATCATTGTATAGTGCTGATTGGATGGCTGGTTCTTCCACTGGGTTCTTCATCACTTCATTTCTGGGATGGACTTATAATGTATTTCGGCCATCGTATGGCCCCTCTGACCTCACACATTAGGGGGCATCTATTCTAGCTGATTTTACCACACATGGTGAATCACACTTTTATGGCCTTCCCTGTCCCTATGCAAATTCCTTAGACCCCATGGACCATTTTTTTTTCTTTGATGTTTCCTAGATCATCCCTAAAAACATGGTTAAATTTCCATACGCGACTTTTAAACCCTTTATCGGGTATATACGCGGGTTTGACCTCTAAAACCGCGTACATCAGGATGTGTGCAAAAGGCCAAATTATTTTGTAGTTTTCTTTGATGTGGATCTGACTCACTGGTCTCCTGGCCTTCCATATGCCTTGAGATCGCTCAGATTCGACCTTTCATTACCCCATTGAAGAGATATATAAGGAACCCTTTGGATACATTGAAGGCATATGAGGAATTGAGAGCAAAAAAACTATAGTTCATTATTACTGGAACTTGTGCTTGAGTGTACATCCCCTTTCTCCCTTGGAGCACTTTTGTGATCTTCCCAAGCTTTCCTTTTGCTTGTGAGCTTGCTATCAAGAGATGGAAGATTGAAGTGGTGGAGGCCCAAGTGGGGGACTCGGTTTCTCCGATTCGTAGACTTCCTGATAGAGGTTGTATTAATTATAATATCTGATTTTATATTAATAGAAATATCTTTTCCTATCCAATAATGTGTGTTTGAGTGAATATTTTATCCATGGATGATTTAAAATGCTTTTATGTTATTGATTATATATGCTAGAGTAGAGCTAACAAAATTATATGTAGCATGCTTGTCATGTTTATTGAATGTTGAGGAAGCAATTTATCAATTCAAGATGTAGTTGTAAAGCTCAATGGGGATCTACATCAACCGTCCGGAATAAGATACGAATCAAGATCCTTTAGTGGTAGTTGTTTGATTTCTCTTACATATAGGAAAGGATTGATTTCTGGAGTTAAGTTGTCTGTTGTGGTACCCCAAGCCATAGGAATTTCTCTCCATAACAGATGTAGAAAAAAATGCCGATGAAAGTTATATCAACGATGACACAATGAGCATAAATGATGATAACGACGATGATGATATGGCGAACCCTTACAATGTTGACTCTAGATCTAATGATACAGATGATGACTTGGATGAAGAAGAGGAAATATAATTAATGAAAGGTAAATATCCTCATGATCATTTTCATCGTCATTATCATCAGCATCGTCGTCGTCGTCATCGTCATCAAAATCATAATTATCATCATCATCTTCATCATCGTCATCATCATCGTCATCATCATCATCTTCATCATCGTCATCATCGTCATCGTCATCATCTTCATCGCCATCAGCATCACTAAAATTAAACCTAGATAAAATTAATTACTTCATATCATCATCATAGTCGTCTGTAGCATCATCATCAACATCTTCATCATCATCGTCGTCATCGTCAACAATGAAATATAATGAAAGGTAAATATTTAATTATAAGTATTCTTTTATCTTATTTCTTTTTAAAAAGAGTTAGGGACAACATCGTCATCATCCTCACCATTATCATCACCATCATCAACATCATCAACATCATCATCATCATCATCATCATCATAATCATCCTAATCATCATCATCATAATCACCCTCATCATCATCTTCATCATCGTCGTTGTTGTCATCGTTGTCTTCATCATCATTGTCATTGTCATCTTGACCATCATCATTAGCATCATCATCCTCTTCATCGTCAAAGATGAAATATAGACCTATTCTTTTATCTTATTTCTTTTTAAAAAGAGTTATGGACATCATCATCATCATGTTGATCATCATTGTCATCATCCTCACCATCCTCATCACCATCATCAACATCATCATCATCGTCATCATATTCATCATATATAATCATCATCATCATCATCATCATCATCATCATAATTGTCATCATCATAATCACCCTCATCATCATTTTCATCATCATCATCATCCTCATCGTTGTCTTCATCATCATGACCATCATCATCATCGTCATCCTCATCAACATAATCATCACCAACATCATCATCTTCATCATAATCGATGAAGATGACATTGTTATCCTCATGATCATTGTCATCATCGTCATCAAAATCATAATTATCATCATCGTCTTCATCGTCTTCTTCATCACTGTTGTTATCATCATCGTCGTCGTGATCATCTTCATCATTGTTTTCATCATCATCATCATTGTCGTCATCTTCATCACCATCATCATCATTAAAATTAAACCTAGATAAAATTAATTACTTCATGTCATCGTTATCGACTTCTGTAGCATTGTCAGCAACATCTTCATCATTTTCGTCATCATTGTCAACGATGAAATATAATGAAAGGTAAATATTCAATTAGACCTATTCTTTTATCTTATTTATTTTTAAAAAGAGTTACAGACATCATCGTCATCATCCTCACCATCATCATCACCATCATCAACATCATCATCATCATCATCATCATCATCTTCATCATATATAATAATCATCATCATCATCTTCATAATCATAATCATCATAATAGTCATCATCATAATCACCCTCATCATCATCTCATCGTCATCGTCGTCTTCATCATCATGACCATCATCATCATCGTCATCGTCATCATGACCATCATCATCATCGTCGTCATCGTCATCATCGTCGTCATCGTCATCGTCATTGTATTTTCTAGTTATAATTGCTTCAATTAAGAGCATATACTTCATCATCGTCGTCGTCATCATCATCATCATCATCATCTTCATCATCGTCATCATCATCATCATCATTGTCATCATCTTCATCGCCATCATCATCATTAAAATTAAACCTAGATCAAATTAATTACTTCATATCATCGTCATCGTCATTTGTAGCATCATCGTCATCTTCATCATTGTCGTCGTCATCGTCAATGACGAAATATAGACCTATTCTTTTATCTTATTTATTTTTAAAAAGAGTTATGGACATCATCGTCATCATCATCATCATCATCATCATGTGGATCATCATCGTCATCATCCTCACCATCCTCATGACCATCATCAACATCATCATCATCATCATCATATTCATCATATATAATCATCATCATCATCATTATCATTGTCATCATCATCATCAAAATCATAATTCTCATCATCATCGACGTCGTCATTGTCATCAGGATCATAATTATCATCATCATCGTCGTCATCGTCGTCATAAAAAACATAATTATCATCATCATCTTCATCGCCATTGTCATCTTCATCATCATCTTCATCGCCATCATCACCATTAAAATTAAACCTAGATCAAATTAATTACTTCATATCATCGTCATCGTCATCTGTAGCATCGTCATCGTCTTCATCGTCGTCATCGTCATCATCAACGATGAAATATAATGAAAGGTAAATATTTAATTAGACCTATTTGTTTATCTTATTTCTTATTTCTTTTATTTATATTTGAAATATTTGTCCATAAAATATTTTATATCAAATTTTAAAATTTATCATTTTATTTTTGTTTTGAATGTTTTAAGTTTATTTCAAAAAAGTATTTAATTTAAATAAGATATTTATATAGAAAAATGTAGTTAGCAAAATTGATGTCCAAAATTTTTACTTAGTTTATTGCTATAATAAAAAGATTAGATTTTATATTTTGTAGATAACTTTATGTTTCCAAATTCAATATGAAGAATGGAGTAAACATGGAAAGATGTTAAGAATGTAGAACATAACATTAATGTTTTTTTTTAATCTTTTACATACCTTATGGCTCACGAAAAGATATTAGATTCTAAAATTTTCATATATCTTTGATCTTACCGCAACTTTAAAGTTTGGTGACAAACATCAAAATCATTTTAGAGATTTTGACTTTGTTAAATTGCCACAACAATGGCTTCTTAAGTCATTTAAATGTTTTCATTCCACCCACCAAAGCTTGAGTCTCCTCAATAGCATATTTGTGCCTTATAGCTATTAAATAAGATATATGTCAAGGTTCTTAGTAAAAGTGTATGTGATAATAAATCATTGTTCTCTTCTTTATTTTATTAGGAATTTTTGACTTTTTTTTATGATGGTGATGACAATGATGACAACAATGTTACCATATTGTTCAATCATATTATTTTATATTGAATCCAAGCTCAAAAAGGGCACAAATAAGATTAAAATGATTACAAAAGAATTGGGCCCTTTTTAATTTTGAAATTGATTTAAAAGAAAATTTCCAAGCCATGAATGCTTTCAAAATCATCATCCTCATGATCATTGTCATCATCATCATCATTGTCATCATCGTCATCAAAATCATAATTATCATCATCATCATCGTCATCGTCATCACCCTCACCATCCTCATATCATCATCATCAACATCATCATCATCATCATCTTCATCATCATCGTCTTCATCATCAGACATCATCATCTTCATCATCGTCGTCGTCATCATCACACATCATCATCATCATCATCACACATCATCATCTTCATCACAGATCATCGTCATCATCATCATCGTCGTTTGTATCATCATCATTGTCTTCATCATCATCGTCGTCATCGTCAACGATGAAATATAATGAAAGGTAAATATTTGGCCTATTCTTTTATCTTCTTTCATTTTAAAAAGAGTTACTAACATTATCATCATCATCATCATCATCATGTGGTTGATCATTGTCATCATCCTCACCATCCTCATCATCATCATGAACATCATCATCATCATCATCATCATCAACATCATCTTCATCATCATCATCATCATCTTCATCATCATCATCATCGTCATCATCATCTTCATCATCATCAACATCATCATCATCATTAACATCATCAACATCATCATCCATCAACATCATGATCATCCATCATCATCCTTGCCATCGTTGTCGTCGTTGTCATCATCAACAACATCATCATCGCCTGCATTGACAGCATCATCAGCGTCATCATCATCACCATCATCAACATCGTTAGCATTTTCATCATTTCATATGATATCAAGACGGTCATCACCGTCATCATCATCATCATCATCATCATCTTCATCTTCATCATCGTCAACATCATCATCATTGTCGTCATCTTCATCATCATCATCTTTGTCATCATCATCATCATCATCAACATCCTCATCTTCATCATCATCATCACCATCATCATCATCATCATCACCATCATCATCATAATGATCGGCATCATGGATAACATCATGATCATCATCGACATCACCATCATCAGCGACATCCTNTAAATAAATAAATTAAATAAAACATAAGACAATATATATAAAGAATTATAAAACAATTATTTTAAATACATATATATAAATAAAATAACAAAAACATAAAACCATAAAAAAAAATTACCGTCGCGCTATTTTCCTTTCAGCTTCATGAGAAAGCTTCTTTTTCTGTGCATCTCGTTGGGTGCTTGTCGTTCAGTGATCACGAGAAAGATTCTTCCTCTGTGCATCTCGTCGGGTGCTTGTCGTTCAATGATCAAGGGTTGATCTGAGCAACTTGGCCGAAGAATAATATCATTTGAAGCAACGATTTGGACCCACAAAGACTAAGGAGAGTGGATTGTGGTTTTGTAGTGGACAAGGAGGCCAATTGTTAGTCAAGACAATGCATCCATAAATTGTGAGTACTGTGCCCTAATTCATGTCTATTTTAAAATTTTTAGATAGTTCTACAGATCTCCAGGGTTTCTTAGGAAATAGAGTAAAGGCAGAGGTTCTTCCAATAAGGCCAGGTGGCAAGCATACACCCAGGTTGTGCAAGGTTGGTACGTTTCAATCCCGCCCTCTCAATTTAGGCTTTGGATAAAGAAAACCCCCATTTTTATGGGGTCGGATGGTCGTCACTCTCTCATCCAGTGGTGATGTGTTCCTTCTCACTCGGTTATGGTGAATGGGATCTTATGTGGGTGAGCACTTAGACACCTCATTTATATACCTTTCCTACTTGATTACTTTACTTTTACCAACAACCCAAAGGGTCTCTATTTATATTTCCTGCTTCTTCACCAACTTGAATCCTTCCTTTTTTAACCTTTGTTTGTAATACCCTAAAATTAATTATAATGTTGTACATACTTCAAATAGAGATAGTTGTGGAGATAGCTGTGGGGGTAAAAATAGAGTTGCATTTGACAGTTTCATTTGACCCACATTTGACCCATATTGGTTGATATGGAGTCTGAAGTATGGCCAGTTTGAGCGTTACAATTCGTGGATGAACCCACCACATTTTGGTTCGCACTCAAACTGGTTTGGTTGTTTTTATGTGATTTATCTCAGCAATCAGTTCCCAAATAAGCTATTAAGCTGACCCCATCGAAATGAGATGCTTAAGGGAGGTTTAGAGAAGGATTTGAGTTCCCCCATAGCCATTATAGATAGATTTTTTCTGCTCACATGTATGCTCGGCCCAGTGGAGAAGGATGAAAATCAGTCGCTGCCCCGAGCAGGATTTCCGAGCCATATTTTGTTATAAGCAAGAAACTCGAACCTAACCCCTAGATCATTCAAGATCATTATACAAGCCCTAGGTTAGAAAGAAACTCGAACCTAACCCAGTATTTTCCAAATTGTAGAGACAACAGGGGTTTGCCAGAATTCTGCCAAATGTTATGGATTTCTTCTTTAAGGTGTTTTATTATAGAAACCTTATATTAGAAAGAAAATCAAACCTAACCCAGTAATTCCCAAGCTCTAAACACCATGAGATCTTGGAATATAAAATATATTTTCATTAAGTGATTGAATGAAGTAAGCCACTTACAATAACTGTTTTTTCAAAATATTAAATCTTTTTCTACATACCTATAAATATCATCCTCAAACAAAACTATCCATGAGGACAGAGTTTGAACTCGGTCCACATGAACTATATCTCACAAAAGATAGAAAGTGTTCAGCCAAGCAGCGATGAAGATTCATGGTATTATGTTTCACAATTTTTCCATGTTGCAACCTAATGAAACATAATACCACGAATCGTCACCGTTATTATCGAGTACTTATTAGCTAGTTTAGAGTTAGTGAATTGAAAGTGGCTAAGTTAATGCAAAAAAGAAAGGAGAACCTAGATAATGCCTATAAATGAGTCATTAATGGTGATGATAAAAAATAGTGTCACCTTTGAATTGCTTCAATAGCCTATAAATAGTAAAGAATCCCTACTCTATAAATATCATTTCATGAAATAAAACACACCATAATCCACGCGTAATTTGATAAATGAATGGAAATAACTATCAATGGGCAATAATAATAATAATAATATACCCATAGATCTTAGTTTAAGGATTTATTGAGGTTTATACCACATATTTGATAGTGTATGCATCCAATACTTTCTCATTACTTGATCACTAAATATCAATTGATATACCATCACTCTTATTGGTAACTCCAAATTTTTCACATTTCTAATAACCTACAAATTCCAAACTCTTTGTTTTCATAGAGTTTTTGTGAGGTTATGGGTGCAAAAATATTGGAGATTGGCATCCTAAGGTTGATATTGGTACCTTCAATTTTTTAGATACCATGATAGTTTTATGGTTGCTAATCCCAAGGATCCTCCTTAATTGATACCATGATAGTTTTATGGTTGCTAACCCCAAGGGTTGTCAATTGGTAGACGCTCATGTGAAAGCTCATATAGGCCTCAAGATCAAATCCCATTGAGTCCCTTGAGGTTACCAGTTGATATTCCATCTAGTGGTTACCATCATCCTCCATCCTCAAAACCATGGAAAAGTGGAAAATCCACATAACCCACCCTAATCCTCATGGAACATATTGAAACAACCCAATGTCCAGGTTGTAGATGGGTTGTGGAGCCCTCTACAATGAACTAGACAATCAATGTATGAACTCCAAGACTCAAATCACTATCCATGAAAATATAACCTCTTATGTTTCTCTTTCCTAAGAAAGATACCCTGAGAATATGTCCATGTAAACCCTAACATCCTTCGTGTTGTTCTTGCCTATGAAATAGATTCAAAGAATCTCTCTGTGTAAGCCCTAACCTTCTTCCTATATTTTTCCTCACAAAGAGACTCAATGAATTCATCCATGTAACCCTAATCTTCTTCTTGTTGTTTTTCCTAGAAAGGAGGTCAGATAATGAAAAATGCAAGGATAGGCTAAGCAAGGCAACTATGCTCTTGAAAATATAGGTTCTCCAAAGAAACAAGTCTCGACCAAGGAACCTCCTTCTTTGAGCTTCTTCATTACTCCCCATCTCAATGGATTGGTTCTTTCTAGTGCTTTAACACTTTCATTCTGTTAGGTTTGTTTTCTTTCTTTTAGGCATTCCTTAGGGATGTATTTTTGCCTCCCCATTATCATATTTGTCTATTGTATTCATTTTACAATTCCATGCATCAATTTGATCTTTATTGTTAACATGAATATTTATATTAAATTAAATCAAGTATTATACACAAAATATTATATATATATAACCCTAAGGAAGATTTAATGGTCACTAACATCATTTTTTTCTATGATTATTTTTTAAGGATTCATGACATACATGCCTACTCATTTCCTCTTTCTATTTTTTCCCCATTAAGAGATTGACCTCCACAATTGTGTTGGTCTAGTCCGCTTGACAATCATAATTAAGCACAATTACCGGATTCGGCCATAGGATTAACCACACCCAAATCAGATTCTCGAATTCTTCCACCTCCTTTTGACTAATATAAAGTTGTTTAAGTAGGATAATGTAGGATAATTAAGGTTATTTAGGGTTAGTGTTTTGAAACCGTAATTCCTAATTTTGGGATGACTGGCACACTCGTATCGAACTCTTCAGTCAATTTATATCGCACACTCATTCTTGTAACCTTGTAATTAACAAATCAACTACCACTAAGGATATCATTACCTTTGCACCTTCACCCAACCCGAGACTTGTCAAAGCTAACCTAAAATGAAACAACACTCCCCCTAGTGGCACTCATGGCACCTAAAGTAACTACTTCTAGGTTTGAACTTGCTCTATTTTCCTGCTCTTTTTGCTGTAGAACATATGTCTACTTAGTGGGACACCAAATCACATTAATTATTGTTACAATACATAGAAACTCAGTATATTATGAAAATATCATTTTCAAATTTTCAAAAACTTGAAATTAAATTTAAATTTAAGTTTAAATTTAAATAAAAAATATATAACATTAATTACCCTTTTACGCAATATTACATACATAAATATTTTATTATTAAATATTAAAATATTTATAAAAAAAATTCATAAACTACTATATAGTTATAAAGTGAAAAAACTTTTGATTAGAAAGAGAAAATTGTAGTGTACGTAAGGGTCAATATTACATTACTTGTTAATAATACATTAGCGGTATCTTATAACAACTATTTTCACAATGATCAAGGTGTGAAGAGGGAGTCCAAAATGATATGTGGAGGTGCAACATGCTCCTATATGGTGTGCCTCCATTCTACTATAGTTTGAAGAGATGTTGGCGAGTGTGCTTTGTACATTCGCTTGGTGCAAGGTGAGAGCAGCAAGATGTAGACATCAAAGGGATGGGGTAGGAGACATAACGTGCTTTATACATTATATTTAGAATTATTCCCTGGTGTGAGTGATATTTGATGTTTCCTTTCCCTTTTTCCATCCCCTTGGTTGCATCAAATCATTGAGGAAGGCATGATATAGTTAATTTAAGAGCCTTTTGATTTGTGCGGAATAGTATTTTTTTGTTCTTTCTGCTATGGGATTTCCTTAGGGTTTCCATAGGGTTGAAAATTATTATGGGGAAACAAGTTAGCGTTTCCTTAGGGTTGAAAATTAATATGGGAAAACAATCATCATCATGACAAGATAAAAGGAATAAATCAACAAATATCACAGACTGATATAAATGTATTTAAAACATTCTTTTCATTCCTGAATGTGCCAAGTAGCAGATTTGGAAATGTCCACTCTTCAACACCATGGATTATACACACACACACACACACACACACACACACACACACACACACACACACACATATATATGACTGTTGTAGGTTACCACTGGGAAATATGCATCTGAAGTGTTGGGTTATGCACTATAGAGTAGCACTAAAGAGGTTAAAACATCCACTCTATAGGATCTCCAAGAACTCAACATCATTATTTGTCCATTACTGTAAAGGTGATGTACTAGAAGATTTTCCTCGACTTGTTCATTTCACTGTGAATTTGAACGTAAATGATAAATAGAGAGGAGCACTAAGAAAGCAACAAAACTTTGCAAGAAATCAAACCAGTAGAGATATAATGTCTGCAGCACTCTGCATACATCCTTCACTTGAATGATGTTAGTTCTTGGTGATCATGTAGACTGGATGTTTGGTTGATGTATCGGTTGCTTCTTGGAATTTATAATAAACTTGGCCCAATATCATGATTCGACCGTGAGGTGCTTAGTTCACTGGAAATTGGGTTAGGTAATACTAGTCCATTAATGGAAAATCATGAATCTTATGGTTTATGCTTTGGGCCTTGAAGAAAGTACTAGATATATTGATGTCCTCCATTTTTTATTTGAACATTTTATGTCAATTTTCACCGTGTCTGATTTTTTTTTGCCCCTCTTACAATTAACACGATAAGATGACCTTTGTGGTTTAGACAGTTGGTTAGATTTAGAATTATTCCCTAGTGTGAGTGATATTTGATATTTCCTTTCCCTTTCTCCATCCCCTTGGTTTCATCAAATCATTGAGGAAGGCATGATATATTTAATTTAAGAGCCTTTTAATTTGTGCGGAATAGTCTTTTTTTGGTTCTTTCTACTATGGGG
>LPNX010551617.1:675056-789859 GCA_001517045.1 Pseudotsuga menziesii | reverse complement strand
CCCATTATAAGGAGGATGACCCAATTATAAGGAGTGCAAAAAAAATGAAGACAAACATCCTGTTATCCAATATACTAACTCCAGATTCATCCCAATCAGATTATCATTAACATCATATATTTCCAACTTACCTTGCCATATCCTTTAGACAAATCTAGCTTGAGAACCATAGTTGATATTTTGTTTCATTTTATTGAGTGTAAACCCTCATGAACCACCCTAATCGCATCATGGATCTGCATAAATAGAAATTCTAGAATTCTTTCATCACTCTCAACTTGTATTCCTTCATTAAATCATATAAAAAGTTAAAACCCAAATAATTTTTACCATGCAAACATTAGGAAATGGATTTTTTGAGTTTTGAGAGGACTATATCACTGCCTTGATCTCTTCTTTTGATATGTGTTATCCCCCTATTTGCATCAGGTGTTTAGTTGACAATTATGAGTTAGCCTGTGTAGAATAGAGACATTCTAGGCAATATTTGTTAGTGAAAAGGGATGTAAATGTCCCCTTCTCCTAAATCTAGGCCCTATAAGTCTTCATTTTCAGTTTTGGGCACAATTAAGGACTGTCCATGTCCTCCTGCAACATAGAACATGCCTTTAAGTAGTTATGGGTGTGAATCTAGACAAGAGTAGAAATGTGAAGTTTTGGGCTCTTTTCCTCATAATATAAGGTGTAACAAGATCTAAAGGGAAAATATGGGTTATATTGGAGGAAATATTTATGCATAAAAAGTATTTCTTGGTTTATTTGGGCATGCCATTGGTAAAACAATATTGAAACAACCATTTCATGGGTAAAGGAAACTGTAAGAGGCCTAATTAGTCATGTTGGTAAACCATTCACAGATAAGATACACTATATCAATCAAACAATAATGCACAAAATGATATAAGCTTTACTCCATGTTTCATTCAAAATCCAACATTACATTTAAACAATGAAACCCATTATCTCATTGTTCCTGTTAGTCTTAAAATAAGCTACTCCCTGGACCTGGTTACAAGGGTAAGGAGACGAGACAAAGAAATCGTCCCACTCAGAAATATGCCTCTAAAGTGTTGGGTTATGCACTACAGAGTAGCACTGAAGAGGTTAAAGCATCCACTCTACAGGATCTCTAAGAACTCAACATCATTATTTGTCCATTACTTTAAAGATGATGTACTAGAAGATTTGCCTAGACTTGTTGATTTCACCGTGAACTTGAACATAAATTATAAACAGAGAGGAGCACTAAGAAAGCTACAAAACTTTGTAGGAAATCAAATTAGTAGAGATATAATGATGTTAGTTATTGGAGATCCTGTAGAGTGAATGTTTGGTTTCTCTATCGGTTTCTTCTTGGAATTTATAATAAACTTGGCCCAATATCCTGATTCAACTGTGAGGTGCTTAGTTCACTAGAAATTGGGTTAGGTAATACTTGGACATTAATGGACAATCATGAATCTTATGGTTTATGCTTTGGGTCTTGAAGCAAGTACTAGGTATTTTGATTTCCTCCATTTTTTATTTGAACATTTTATGTCAATTTTCACCATGTCTGATTTTTTTTTGCCCCTCTTACAATTAACATGATAAGATGACCTGTGTGGTTTAGACAGTTGGTTAGATTTAGAATTATTCCCTAGTGTGAGTGATATTTTATGTTTCCTTGCCCTTTTTCCATCCCCTTGGTTTCATCAAATCATTGAGGAAGGCATGGTATAGTTAATTTAAGAGCCTTTTGATCTGTGCGGAATAGTCTTTTTTGGTTCTTTCTACTATGGGATTGCCTTAGGGTTGAAAATTAGTATGGGAAAAAAAGTTAGCGTTGCCTTCGGGTTGAAAATTAATATGGGAAAACAAGAATCATCGTGACAAGATAAAAGGAATAAATCAGCAAATATTACAGACTGATATAAATGTATTTAAAACATTCTTTTCATTCGTGAATGTGCCAAGTAGAAGATCTGGAAATGTCCGCTCTTTACCACCATGGATTATATATATATATGATTGTTGTAGGTTACCACTGGGAAATATGCCTCCGAGAATGCTTATAGAAGCTGGTCTGATTTCTTCCATTATTGTGGTGGTACCTATTTGTGACATGAAGATACATACTAGATGGGCATAAAACTATGTTTTTTAGAGCAGTATGGGTGAAAAATACAAGACTAAAAATCAATGATAAGTTAGGTATAATCTTCATTATAAAAGGACCTTTGGGTAGGTATAATAAGGTATCAATTCATCCTCCAATGGAGTCCTTCAACCATTCATCTCGCTCTCCTTCATTCGTAGGTCTCAAAATATTTACTTTGGGAACAAAGTACTTATACAGTTCAATCAAAGCCATCAGCTATGCAAGTTGCTGAAATTAAGGATATTGTTTCATGTATCACTTTTGCTATTAAAAGGAATACTAAAAAGTTAGGAAGTACCAAAGCTATTCATTATGTGCACATGGAATTAATGTAGGGAGAGAAGTCATGTCTACTTTTTTGTTCTTGATTGGGAGCAATGATGAAACCACAATAGTGGTTTATAGATGGATATTTAATAACCATGGGAAGATTCATGAGTTAGTCATAAGACATTCCAGTGTACTGTTTATTAAATCTGCAAATATTATTGTTGAAAAGGGGTTAGGCCAGTAATAAGAACACCTGCATATCCAAATACACAACCACCATAATCGCCCCAACATTCTACATGTCATCATACTTGCTATATGTGATGTATGTTTCAAACATATTTCCAAAGACGTGAAAGAATTGGTGACCAAGCATAGTGCCCATCCATGTATATGGCCAAATCCTTTAGGAACACACATTTATAATACATTATAGAAAAATTTGTGAACATATCATAGTTCCCATGTATAACATGATATTTTGTGAGCCTACCCAATACATGTTAGGAAAAGGCAATGAAAGTAATAAGTGAGAATGGAGACGTGTATGTAACTAAAAGAGGGGCATACATAAGAATTTTTAGGGCATACATTATAATTTTTTAGAATTTCCAGTGTACTGTTGTAGGATTGTCACTATGCAAATAAGGCATTGAATTGATAGTCACAATCCCATTAGTATGATAAATTATGGGAGAGATCAGGAAAACATCCCTACACAAATGTTAACCGATAAGTATGGTTTTGGTGTATCATTTGGAGAATAACATCCTATAAGAATGGTTGTTATTATGACTCTTAAAGTGTTGTAGATGAGATCTGGATACTTTTAGGCCCTTGAGCTTTCAAGCTTAAGAATCCATAAAAAATAGGTATGTGCACCCTAGCAACGATGGAAAAGATAATAAAACATATTAGGTAAAATGGATAATCATCTACAACATCACAAAATAATTCATGGGAAAACTAAAAACCACTTACAACCATCAAAAGTAAGGGTTACAACAACAATGAGTGTAGAGTAAGGAGAGAGGAGTGGCCAGGAAAATGAATAATTGGGCCAATGTAGAGTGGAAAAGTTCCCTAGAAGTTTGGAAGAAGAGATTAACCAAGATTCCTTGAAAAAGGAACTCATGTCAAAGATGCTTTTTGATGGAAGTTACCAACATACCAACCCCGTATCACTTCTATCTGAAGTAAATGTAGATGAATGTGAAGATATGTTCTTTCAAGGAGATAATCCATTAAAGGAGAACCTCCAGGCCCTGTACATACATATATTGGCATAAATTGTAGTGTTATATTTGTTTCATATGCATAACAGATCGTCTCAAGCTTGACAACATTGAAAGGCCAAAGTCCAATGGGCATAAGAATACATATGAAGCTTATGAAGCCTACCCAATTCATGTTAAGAAAAGGAAATGCAAGCAATAAGTGAGAATGGAGAATTGTATGTAACTAAAAGAAGGGCATACATTAGAATTTTTAGGGCTACCAAATGCCCACATCTATTAACCAAACTCATTCTTGACAAGCTTTTTCTTTAACAAGTTTTTTGCTTATAAGTCTTTCCAAGTTTTTTTGCTAGCATTTTGATATGCTTATGCCAAAATTTTTTTCAGCCATGGTGCAGGTAGAAACAAACATGTATTTTTCAGGCCTGTCATCCTCCAATGAAGGGAGTTTGGGAAGGATAGAGGAAAGTGAGACATCCAGTAGGTCTACAAGTGCTAGATCAACTAGATGTCAGAAGATCGGAAGAAAATTCAACAAACGCATGGAATTTTTTCTCAAAGGAGGGGGGTCATGTTCCTATGATGATGAGACAGTGGGAGACATCGATGTGCCCTTAAGGTACCAACACCTAGTGAAACAATGGGTTCCTAGGGATCTTCCTCAAGTAAACACTAATTTTTGTGAGAATGAGAGGATATATAGAATTGCACCGTCGTCATTGCAAGGATTGGGGTTGTTTTTCATGGACAACATAAAGGTTGGATACGGTAGATGTACATAATTGATGGAGTATGTTGGACCCTATTACAACTATAGTGATTAGATGTACCTGTTCCAATAGACATGAAGTATGCGTAGATATGGGTTGTCAGTGAATTATATACAACTGAAAGACAAATCTCAAAATAAAGGAGCAACATTGTACATGGATGGAAGGCAACAACTAGTAATATTGTGGGGTTTATAAACAGTACACAACCGGGGTCTACACTAAAGAAACCCAACTGCATATTCGAGTCGCGTGAAGGAAACCGTGTCTTTGTATGCACAATTAAATCAATAGCTGCTCGCGAAGAATTGCTTATTAATTACAATTTGAATCGTCTAGATACAAACATGGTTAGTATAGTTGTGGTACAACAAACAATTTAACCAAACTTTTATTAATTATTTTAAAATCTATAGGATTTTTTGTTAGCATATAATTTTAATTTTCTACTTTTCATGTTTCCTTAGGTAACTTTTAGTATTTTTTTGATGCAAGGTTCTCTCAGGGGCACCTCAGACTGCGTAGATGTTTGTCAACCTGAGTCAAGGCAACAGCCATACATCAATATTGCCAATGTAATAAATTTAGGATGGACATATAGATATGTTGTTATGTATTTTCATTGGTATATTAGGTTCATTTATATAATATTATCTTTTTTCCATGCAGAGTGTTGATCAGGGAATCCAACCGATTATTGATCAGCAAACTACAGCATCGGAGCAACGGCCAAAAATGAATGTAATTATCCATTTCAAATACTTTAAAATCGTAAACATGTATATCATGAAGCATAATGTTTATTTTTTATGTATTCTTTATTTTTTATGTTTGCGTTCATGATGGTAATGTTGTCTACCTTTTTTGCAGATTGACCGGGGAAATTCCCCAACCGTTGATCAGACAACTGGAGCCTCGAGGCAACCAGTAAACCTAAATGTAATTCCACATTCTAAAATATTCAAAAAAGTACACATATAAAACATGTAGCATAGTGTTGATTTTTGTTCTGTATTTGTTAGCTTTTACATATTGTGTTCATTGTGATAATGTTGTCTACATTTTTTGCAGGTGGCTGATCAGGGTAAGTCCCCATTTGTTGATCAAACCACACCCTTGTCTAGGCATCATGTAATCCTAGATGTAATACTATGACTCTATCATGATAGACAATTTTTATTAGTATATTTTTTTGCGCACACTATTGCTTCAAAGACTAAGCAATTTTTTTTATATTTCAATTGCAGACAGGGGATTCGGTTTATGAAACAGCGTCTCAAAACTCTTTACAGAATGAGGTCTCCCGGTTGATGAGAGATAGTGAAATTAGAGAGTCTGCAGACTCGTTGAGGGTGCTACAGAAGACCAGAGAAAAAAAAATGAGTAACTGATTCTTCTGACATTGGCAGCTCCACAAGCAGAAGGGGTCGAAAAAAGGATTCAATTGTTGTTACAGCAACATAAAAAATTGGATGTAAGTTCTTGAATAATAATGTAAACTCATTTATAAAAACTTTATAATATTTGATTTTATATGCTATTGAACTTATAATACAATGGTTTGAATTTACAGCGCGTTATGGAGATTATCAGTGGTGGTCAAGGCAATGTTGGTCCCAGTGACCAAACCACTCCACGTACACCACATACTACTCCCATATTGTCCACTGAATAGTCAGCAACATGCTCTGTGACACCCTCGAGGGCAGCAGAGGGTGCAGCTGATGTTGCCCCACCCACAACAGATGGTGCAGAAGAAGGGGTGGATGCAAGGTTAGATAGAGATGTGGAAGCATTTCCTGGATCTTCTCTTGTCACTAGCACTGGTTCAATAGTGTGTACATTTTTGGTGAATTAAGAACTAGTTCCAATAAAGATAGAGAGGATTCTAGGTCATTATAGATAGTTCAATTTAGTTTTTATAATTTGTTTCTAATATACCGATAATATTTTTTAATGTTGACTAATGATGGCATTAATGTTTTGCAGGAAATGATATATTTTATAAACATATGAATGATTTGGCCTTGGATATCTTTGGTCCCACCATCCGCACAATGTAGAACAAGCAACCAAAATATTTAAAGGGTGATCTGACTAATTGCTTGGTTAGTCTGTTCGAAAAAGATACCTTCAATACATCAAAGGTCCTACAGAAGGCTGGAAAACATCTTAAGATTGTCCGAGACTAGTATAGGGTTCACCTAGAAAAGAACCCTAGGTATGAGCTGTTAGGATTATTAATCCTCCCTTGTCCAAATTTGGTCATATTTCTAAATTGGGAGTCATGTCTAAATCGGGAGTCCATCCAGTCTATTTATAGTCATTAACACCATTGGGTCCACTTGACCTAATTGGGGCACATGTTTCAGTTACTAAAGTGTGGGGAACACTAATTGAGGCTCACTGCCACTTATTGCACTTGATTGCATAAAGTTAGGAGCCTCCTAGATCAATCCCTACAATTTAGGAAGCCACTGGGAGTGCCGAAACCAACCAAGGTCAGTTCACTTCAGTTAATGACTAGTCAACCTAAGTTATGAGTCAGTTACATTCAGTTCTAGTCCTCTACATTCAGTTAGCGCTAGGTTTACTTGACTGAACACATGTGGGGCACATTTCTCACCTACCACTATCATTTAACCTTAGTCAACACTGAATGTAACACTTTAGTTGTGTTTTAGAGCTCCGATGAACTCCGGTTATGGTTTAGACAAGGTCAGTTAATCACTGAGTCCTCCGATAGTGATTTAGACAAGGTATTGGTTACCTACAGTCAAGTAGAGTCTAATCAATTCAAAATTCCTCATGTGGATTCGAATTGCTGGTGGCTATTAAAGCCATTGTACTTCATTGTGATTATCTATCTAATTACTCTTTGATTAATGAAAAGCATTCACAGCTGCAAGCCATTTTTGCACTGTTTCATTCTTCAATAACTGAGTAAATTGTGTGATCTATCATGTGAGTTGTGTGTTTGTCTACAGATCTATGTGCTCAATTTAATATGGTATCAGAGCCTCGTCGAACAAGGCACTTCTCCTCCTCATATCTCCTATTGGATCATTTTTTTGTTTTGTAGGTACAACTTCGAAATGATTTCATCTTTGATGAGACAAGGTCTCTGTCGGGTGTCTATTGGGCTCGGTAAAGAGTGTTTTAGTAAGATTAACTGGCTGAATAAAAGTGATGGAGATTTTGGAAAATCCAACACCATAAGCATCCTTGATCCAAAAATCTTGGCCTCTACTCTCTCTGATGAAGTTGTTCAAGATAAAGAAGAAGCATAAGCTTCTACACAGTCAATTCGAATCATTAGAGGAAATTTCAACTCAAAATGGGCCTTTTAACTTTTATTCAAATTCCATGTCATCATGTGCTAGCCAATGAAATTGATTTAAATTTGAAATACCGTATAGGTCTTAAACACTTTTTTAATATAAATTTGGGGATATGTATCATAAAAAAAACTACTTTTTTTGTTTGTATTTTTTACATATCTCCCTGTGTTTTTACTCAAATTTCGATCGGGAGAGCTCGTTGGATGTGGAATTAAATTCTGTATCCAACGAGTACCCACTTGGCATAATTTTGACGGACCCCACTACCCAAAAACAAGAAATACCTGAAAAAATGGAATGATGACATCATCATTCCATTTTTTCAGATATTTCTTGTTTTTGGGGTAGAGGGGTCCGTCAAAAGTATGCCAAGTGGGTACTCGTTGGATGTGGAATTTAATTCCGCATCCAACGAGCTCTCCTGATCGAAATTTGAGTAAAAACACGGGGAGATATGTCAAAAATACAAACAAAAAAGTAGTTTTTTCTTTTCTTCCTCCAAAATTAATAAATATTATTTTATTATTTTAACTATTATTTTAGTAGTTCATTTTAGGAGGCCCATTTTGAGTTGAAATTTCCTCTAATGTGAAGACAGTCTCCATGCAGTGACTCCTTCTCCTGATGCTCCGGAAGTTCATGAGATCTCTGATATCTCATCTTCTCATATTGCTGAAACAGAAGAAGACATTCGAATCTCTAATATTGAAGAAAAATTCTGCTACACTTCCATGTAAACATTCACCGGTGATTTTCCTTTAAATTCTGTGCAAAATTTACTAGTAATTGCTTCCGAAAGTGAAGAGAAATTTGATTTTTCTCCCTCTAAAGTTGCTACTGCTGTGAAAATATGTGATACCTTGGATATTTTGGAAGAAATATCAGATTACCAGAGTGATCCATTCGCTCCCCATGATCTATATTTTCCAGCAAATTCCTGCAGGATTGCATGCACCAAAATTCATAATTTTGAAGAAGAAGAAAGGTGTGCATCCACCGTCTCGGTTAACCATTTATTTGAATATGATATTAACCTTATTGGATCTGATATGATCTTATTTAGATCTAATCTGATATTGCTTGGTTTAATATATCAAATTCATAATCTTTCAGTACCACTTGTAGTTGTTCTCATCAACGGTGTGAAGAAACAAGTACCGCAAGTCTCCTACAAAAATGCTGCTGGGGATTTGATTCCATTTCACAGTTTTGGATATGTTTTGAACCTGTTTAGATCTAATTTACTTTCTGATCTGATATTATTTGGTTCATATTTTAAAATCCAAAAGCATTTAGTCATGTTTGTAGCTACTCTCACCAAATCCGGTGTGAAAAATCAAGTACCGCACTTTCTCTTCAAAATTACTGATGGAGATTTGGTGTTAGTTTCCTCATATGAGGTTGCTGATATTTTATTATGTGATTCATTATCTATTTCAGAATCTATATTATACTATGGATCTCAAGCATTCGCTCTCAACAGTCCCAGTACTTCTTTACCATTGATCACATGCTCATCTCCTCACAGAACTAGTAAAGAGGAAGATTTTCTGCATCCTCCTGGACACCTGCTCCTAACACTTGGGGCTGTTCTTACCACTCATGGTTTGATGTTCATGGATGCAACATATAAGTTTCTTGAGTGTTCCTCACATTCTCTGCATTCTCAAGAACCTTTTCTCACTTTTCAGTTGACTTCAGTTGCTCTACATGGGTCCAGTCTTCATCCGGCAGCTGTCTATATTTCTGATTTAGTTGAGCATATCATTCTTCTTCCAAAGAGTAAGATTCCTCTAGAAATAATGATGGAGAGGTTCACATGCCAAGCCCCAAGATACCTATGCACAGAAGAACCAGATTGATCCTGATTCTACCTGCTTAATTAGAGGGGGGGATTTTTTCCCATGTGGTTTTTTCCCCAGCACCTTGTTTTTGAGAAGTTACTTTACTTTACTTGATGTAATGGGTGACCTATGGTCTTAGTTACCAGGGCCCACAGTTTGTCCAAGTTAGCATTCAGGGGGGGTGTTAGTATTATTAATCCTCCCTTGTCCAAATTTGCTCATATGTCTAAATTGGGAGTCATGTCTAAATCGGGAGTCCATCAAGTCTATTTATAGTCATTAACACCATTGGGTCCACTTGACCTAATTGGGGCACATGTTTCAGTTACTAAAGTGTGGGGAACACTAATTGAGGCTCACTGCCACTTATTGCACTTGATTTCATAAGTTTAGAAGCCTCCTAGATCAATCCCTACAATTTAGGAAGCCACTGGGAGTGCCGAAACCAACCAAGGTCAGTTCACTTCAGTCAATAACTAGTCAACCTAAGTTAGGAGTCAGTTACATTCAGTTCTAGTCCTCTACATTCAGTTAGCACTAGGTTTACTTAACTGAACACATGTGGGGCACATTTCTCACCTACCACTATCAGTTAACCTTGGTCAACACTGAATGTAACACTTTAGTTGTGTTTTAGAGATCCGATGAACTCCGGTTATGGTTTAGACAAGGTCAGTTAACCACTGAGTCCTTTAATAGTGATTTAGACAAGGTCTTGGTTACCTACAGTCAAGTAGAGTCTAATCAATTCAAACTTCCTCATGTGGATTCGAATTGCTTATGGCTATTAAATCCATTGTACTTCATTGTAATTATCTATCTAATTACGATTTGATTAATGAAAAGCATTCACAGCTGCAAGCCATTTTTGCACTGTTTCATTCTTCAATAACTGAGTAAATTGTGTGATCTATCATGTGAGTTGTGTGTTTGTCTACAGATCTATGTGCTCAATTTAATATGAGCGTCCTCCAATGATTCCATCTATGGAGTGGAAATCCATGGTAGAATATGAAAAAGAGAAGGGCTTGAGAAAACTAGGAAATATACCACCAGCTGGAACAGGGAGGTATGCAATACATTCCAAAATGTAGTGGTAAGCCTTATTATTACTAGTTTTTATATCAATTTTGGTACATCAACTAACATATTTAAAAACTTAATTACGCTCTCAGACACATCTAAGGCCACCAAGGAAAGAATTGAAAAAATTGGCTAACACAAGCTTGGGCCTGATGGTTACTCCAACTTGGCGACCTGATATGTAAGTATCACAAAACCCGAATCCGGATCCAAATATCATCCAGATTATTATTTTTGTTTTGTTCTAGCAAAAAATGTAAAATTAATGACATCATGCAAATATGAAGGCCGACTGGTTCAAAGAATTTCCCAGTGCAGATTACATGAAGCTTGGCTTCGAACAGGGATTTGACGCCATTGTTGAACACCAGAGAAGCTTGTCTGAGAAAACTGCATGATATTCTGTTGATCCATCTGGTGCCCAGGTATGTAAAAACTGTATAGTTTAATGATAAATTATTAATGCTCATGCAATTTATTCCTTATAAATAAATTAACATAAATTATTTATTCCTTTTTGTGTAGGAAAGTAATGATCCCATTCATGTCGAGGATGTACATGACCAACCAAACGAATATCATGCTTCTCGTCCTGGTAATGAATTTATTAATGTGCTACTGTCTTTTATAGACCATTGCAAATGATGAACATTAATTCTAATTCTACACAATTCAACTGCAGAGCATTTAGATGCAGATAACACAGAACAGGTTGGGCCTATACAAGATAATGTTGAACATGTTGATGTGCCCATGGCAGGTAAAAACACACATTCATAATGTTTTTTTAAATGGATTACTCGTATTTATCAAAATTCAAATATATTAATGAAATATTTTGACATTCTTACAGAAATTCATCACCCCTCGCCTGAAGTCCAACCTTGTGAGTAGACTAGTAAGGATACTGACTCTAACTAAATATTTAAAGAGAAGAAAAGTAAAAAGTAAGTGACTAAACAAATTTTGAGTAATTCTTATTTATAAAAAAAACATTTAATGGTTTTTTCCTCGGTTTCATGAATGAATGCTTTAATGAATGGTTTATTGATTTTTTTTTCTGCCATTGACTAAATGAATGTTTTAATGAATGATTCAATGAATGGTTTAATGAATGGTTTTTTTAGCTATTGAATGATTGAATGGTTTAATGAATGATTTAAATAATGATTTAATGAAAACATCTTTCAACTATTGAGTGAAATAATTTGTAGTAGATGCATTGTTATTTGGATTGTGAAATAGTGAAATAAATTGTTATTTGCAAGTAGATGCATTGGGTTTGGGGAATTGAGAGTGATGTGAAGGGGGGAAGGGGCGATAAGAGATTCCACTTTCACGTGGTTGGTTATTGTTAGTAGAGAATATTAAATTATTCTCGAAACATAGAGGAGCTCAATGAATGGTAAGGAAGAATACATTAAAAAACATCTATTTCTATAATTTTAGTGTATAATTTTCACTATTGCTATTTGACTCCAACATTGGAACTTGTTACAGATAGCGTTGAGAAACATTTCCATAGTTAAGAGGCAAGAAATGGAATTTTGATTAGATCAATGGCCTTATATACATAGTATTTTTGGTTATCCATGTTTTATCAGGTGATATATTCTTAAAAATTAATTTACTTGAATAGTTGAATAGTATTGTAATTTACATTGTAATAGAATTGTATTTATTTAGATTGGTTTTGTTATTTTCATAAACAAACATAAATTTATTTGATGGGTCCTAACATGAAACTATTGCAAAAGGACAAAATATGAAGTATGTTGAATGATGTTTTGAAAGGTAAAGCATAAGAAGATGGTGTGAAGATCCACAAATCAAGGTATAATTATGTTTTCTTTTGTTTGATTGAGCTGTGTATTGGGTATTTATGCATGTGCACACACATAAATTTAGTTGATGATGATAATTACCATACATTGAGGTGAAATTTGTTCTATTTGATCTAAACAATTACCTTAAATAGTTTTATTTATCATGATAACTGGCCCCTTGGTAATACTTTACCAATTCCATATAGCTAGAACAACAAAATTAAATGTCGGCATTTCATTACAAGAAATATGATAGGAATTTGAGTTTCATGGGAATATGAAAGGTCAAAAGACAAAAAGATAGATAGACCTGTGAGGAAAATGGAATTTGAAGCGTTGTTTCCCTATTATTCGGCATGAGTATATTGTTATCTTCCCAAGTTTATCTTTCTCCAATAGTTTTGTAATTTGTTTATTAATCTCATATCTTGTTCAACTTTCATGTTTGATTGTGCAGTGGAAAACCTATGTTTATATTTGTGCTTATCCCTATAGGTTGTGAGTTGGGCATGTGGCACATTGGTATTTTCAGTTTCCATTGTAACTTTTCCCCCCAACATCACTGTGCACTCTATTACTCATAATTGCTAATTTCTTACAAAGTCTTCTTAGTGCAAATCTTTTATTAGGAATTTATATCTTTCTTTATTGCTTCCAATTTATCAGTGAGTTTAAAGTGGTCACTTAAAGCAAACATCTCAACTCTGGAATACAAAGGAATATTAACTGCATTGATAATTATGGTAACAAAGTATTGAGATCTGCTTGAAAAAATAAAGATCTATTTGATACATTATTTCTGGAAGGCATTGTTTGAATGCTTAAGTTATAAAAACTGTTTATTTTTGTTGTTTTCATGCAATCTTCCAGAGGTATCCACGGCCTGAAAACAAGTATCAGTCATTTTCACTAATTTACAATGATAGATCACTAGATTTGGTATGACATCTTTTCACTAAAGGCAATAGTTTCACATTTGTTGGAAACTGTTTTGAGGTTCTTTCCCAAGGAAAAAATGTTTTTATTGAAGAAAGCTCATTTGTAGCCATGAATTTTGGTGGTGTTGATCCTAATCACTTCAAGGGTAAACATCAATATGCTCATGTTACTCGAAAAGGTTACTGGAAGGTATGTAATAGAATCATGTTGGTTTTCCAGGTTTAAGATTGGCTATATTTAAAAATAAACACATGCATACCATGTTCTTTGTATGAGTCATAGTTACTAGTAGGTATGTCATGGGATTAATATACTCTAATAAATCGATTTTTCTTTTTCTTTCAGTTTGACATGGCAGAATTCCTCATTGATGATCAATCAACATGTCAGCATATAGTCCATCTTATTCAATTGGGCACATGATTGCTTCTTAAGGAATCTTATGAAAATATTGATGGCATTTTATGAACATTTAGTTGCAGGTTTCTGTGCTAGAGTTTGTGTTTCTATTGCATATTCTAGAACTTCTTTGCTAGTTGGTCCATCGGTAAAGCTTGCATACCTTTGATATTTTTGAAATTCCTTGTATAAGTTAGTGGTGTTTTCTAGGTCTGTGCATGATAAAAGAATATAAACCACAGGGGTGTGGTACATCTGATGCTTGTATGCTCAAGCAATCAACAAATGTTCAATAACACTCATTTGATAAATTGATATGCTAACTTTGTAGTATGAAATAAATATAGTTGAACCCTCATGAAGCAACATGAAATTCCCTCAAGAATGATCGAGAGGTATCACACATAAAACAAATCTCTTAGTATCTTTGTTTTGATCAACGATATCTTGATCACCTCGACATATTGGGGATACTATATTCATGAATTTTACCGTTAATATTGTGTCTATCAGTGTAATTAATTCTTTAGATTATCATGATGTTAGGGCCACTTCCTAGCAATCATTATTTCAAAACCAATAAAGAAAACCTATACTTCCGATATAAATCTCCCATATGGTGTAGACAATAACATGAATAGGTTTTTTTGCATAAGTTTGGCTAATTGTATTTGTGTGATAAAATTTTGATGGGTATCTCCATATATTATCATGATTCATGTGGATGTCTTCATATTTTAAGGGACCTGCCTTTTAGGAATTTATTTCTACACAAAATATTTGGTCTTACTCAGTGGAAATTAAATTCAATCCTTCTTTCTTAAAGAAAATGAATTTATCATTTTTTTCTTTTTAATGCTTGCTACAATTGTGTTGTTATTCATAGTATAAAAAAACTTGTATTTCTACACTAGAGAAATATCCTATTGAAACATTGAAAGGTGATTGAAATATCCTATTGAAACATTGAAAAGTGACTTACATCATTTTGTTCGTGTGAAAAAATTTGTTTCAAATGTACAAAAGAGGATCATTGTACTAATGCAATGTGTGATTTCCATGCATGATGCATTTTTAAAATTATATGCATCTACCATTCTAGGTGAAAATTTTGATTTCCATGTACGTTCTTAAAAGCAGCACTTCCAGCTTACCAAAAAAACTCAGTAATATGCTATATAATCCAACTGGTTCATTTTGAGGGAAGTTTTTCTTCACAAAGAAAAGTATGCAGATATTTCCAATGAGATAAACTAATGTAATCCCATGGAATTGGATATTGGAACATGGGAAAGCGATACTTGACAAGTTGTGTATGCCATTTAACTTGAAGGATAAATGGTGTAATATGAATAAGAGTAATTACTGAAGCATTTACATACATGGATGAATTAATTATGTCTATCTTGTTCCCAATCTTCCTCTTTGGAGGAAAAATGCTTGGAATCTCATGTGTAATATCAACATATCCTTCTAGCATTCTACTCAATTATACTAATACTTCCTTCTTAGTGTCACATTTTTCAACATTATTGAACTTTATGCCATCTAAGGCTCTTATTTGCACCATTTCATAACACTCCTTGGTATCCTTTATTTCATTTATGAAGTTCTTTGTAAATAACAACACTTCTCTCTAGCCCTTATCTTTAATTGACAACTAAATTATTTTTCTATCCTTCATAATGTCCTAAGTTCTTCTCAAGTGATTTATATCTGCATTGGGCATCCACAAACTACTTACATTTTACATTTTAGTCCTTTGGTTGACTTGGACTTGTGCATGCATTTTATTTATATGTTTCACAAAATGATTCTATATCATCACTCATTTGGACATGTTGAGTGAAAATCTATCATATCTAAAACACTTCTTAGATTATTTTGATGCATAAAATTCAATGATCACCGGTATAGTGTGTGCTTTGGAATGAAAAATATATAAGAAGCATACCATACTAATATGTCATAAGAGTTGTCAGGTAATGAACTATAAATGAAAATAGATTATCAACATTGTCTGTCACAAGAGTTGTATCATGTATGTTTCTCTGTGTTTGAATTTTCAACCACGCTATCTCCACTTATGCTAATGTTTCTATCTACACGAATAATAGTTTTTTGGTATTGTTGCAAGTCTAGACTAGCTTGAATCTCCAAAGCTTCATATATGCAAGTAATTTTTCTATGACATTCTATTATCACTTCGAATGTTTTGTAAGCAAGTAAAGACGTACCCGTGGTTTAAGTGAATTTGTGAGCTCAACAAGTTGACAATAATCAATATTTGTTTTGCATGAGGGAACATCTTTAGGCCAAATTCAGAAGTAATTGTTGATGTAATTGTAACTTCAGAATGTATTCATCCATATATCTTATGCATTGTACCCCGATGTTTATTCCAGGATGTGTCTATAATGTATTTGAGTCATGTCATGCCCCGATGTTCCTATCGGGAGTTTCTATAATGTAACAAGTCATGTCAAGTCATTGTGGGTAACCCTCCTATTGGTCAAGGGTTAAAGTCCCCACAGTTGTGGGGCCCTAGGGTTATTAGACTATCCTAGAGAAGTCAAACCTAGGTGAGTCATTGTAAGTTAGGGCAATAGTTCCCACCATTGTGTTAAGGATAAACCTCCTTGTTGGTCGAAGGAGGCAAAGTCTGCACAAGTTGTGGAGCACTAGGGTTATTAGACACTCCTAGAGATGTCAGCTCTAGTAAGTAATTGTTAAGTGAGGCAAACATGTTGGATTGGGTTTCAAGTGAACGAAATAATATAAATAAAGAGTGAGCCTCTCTATTTATCACACACACATTCACTCATTGGGGAAAATGAGTGAGAGAGGAGACACTAGGATCAGAGAGAGAGACTACTGCTGTTGGGAGATCATCTTCATGTTTTTAGGTTTTACTTTTGGTGTTGATTCTATCTCTGAGGAAGATGTGGGGTTTTCTCCTTTATGGTTTCCCTGAGGAGAATTCTTTGTGTCTCTTGTCTCTTGTGTTTTATTGATGTGCATGTTATTCTCTCAGTTAAAGATCCTAAGATCAAAATGCTAGCTTGAATGATAAAAATCTAACATGGTATCGGAGCTAACCTGAGAAGAAGACATTGTGCAGTTGCAAAAGATAGGGATTCTTACTTTTTGGTTCTCTCTCCACAATTCATCAGCAAAAGTATGCTAGGTTGACTCTCCATTGAAGGGCGCATCTTTCTCTCGAAGCGGAATTCCATTCCGAGCATTTTCAGTTTTCAGTGCGGGAAATTAGGGCTTTATACAGAAGAATAATTTTTGAGTGAGACCGACATAGGATTTCTCTCCTCATAAAAATAAAAGTTTAGAGACCTAGATCAATATTTTTGGTTGGGTGAAAATCCAGGAAATTCAAACCCTAGTTTGACCCCAAGCTATAAAAACTGTAAATTCTAAAACTGCTAAGTTTTGGTACATTCGCTATATCCCAAGATTGGAGAAGGCCTAGGAGCTGAAACTTGTAGAGGATGAATATACAATCTTTATTGACACTTTATCCAAAATTCAGCCTCATATTCACTATATGCTGGGAGCTAATATCCCTCCACATTAGGGTTCCAGCCTCTTCCAAAATTCATCCCTAAGAAACACACCTAGGGATAATTGCTATATCTTGGGATACACATGTCCAAATGAGATTTCTGAAGATGTTCCAGAAAGGGTAAGGAATTTAGTTTCTATGGTCCTAGTTTTAGACCCAGAATATGAAACAGTGACACGTTGCTGTCTATACAACTTTGTTGTTCTGAACAATCCTGTAACAGATCACGTTGGGAAAATGATCATAAGTCCCAATTGGTGAAACAAATTCTGATGAAACCTATGGTGTTGGAATAGGGACATGTGAATATACCTCAGTACAAAGTTTCAAACATAGAGGACTATTAATTTCAGAGATACTGTAGAAACAGTAACAAGAATTTCTGCAGAAGAAATTGGAAAACTAGGGCTTCCTGCTCTAGGAGCTTCCCTTCATTGTTTTCAGAAAAGGAGTACATTGGACCGCTCAAATTGAAGAGATATATATTTCTATCCAATCATATCTAAAATATTCCAAGTTTTTTAAATTAGGGTTTCTCTGACAAACCCTAGATTAGCCAACTTCGGAACCAGTATGGACACCTCAAATCGGTAAGATCTAATCTTTTGCTATTTTCATTTGAGGTTCTCATTTCAAAGTGATCTATCACATCAGCTTGATGATAACCTTGGTGAAATTGACAACTTCCAAGCATGGAAGTATTTGATCTCTCTAAATAAAATGAATTGGACACCTACATGAGTAGAGAGGTTCCAATTCCAGAGGGAGATGAGGCTAAAATCCTTACACAAGAATAACTTGGTCAAGGCCAAGAAGATAATTGTTGATTCAATCACGGATCAAATTGTACCACAAGTGTCTTCCCTAAAGACACCGAAGATGTTTTATTCCTTGACCAATCTCTTTGAAGGGAAGACCATAAATTAGAATATGACTTTGAGAAAATAGTTGAAGAATGTGAATATCCAGAATGCAAAGACCATACAGTCATAGTTTATGGGGGTCTCTCAAATCAGAGAACAACTTGAAGTGGTAGAAGAAGAAGTGGAGAATACAGAAGTGGTGATAACCACCTTGAATGGCCTCCTAGGATCATGGTATTCATTCATTCAAGGAATGTGTGCCAGAAGGAAGTGATTACTTTCAGCAGACTCTGGGAAGAAGAAGAAGCTCAATTCATAATAAGAGAAGAGAAGATGGGAGCAACTGAAGATCAAGCTCTCACCATACAAAGAAGATCCCTCAACCAATGAGGAATATGAAGATCTCAACTCTTGAAGAACCACTTATCCATCTCAGCATTTGGATAAGAAACGATGCTATTATGAATAAAGAAGACGATGACGCTGAAAGCTCAAGAAGGAGTCTACCCACAAAACAAATAAAGATGAGTATTCAATTGTCATTTCATGATATTGTTTTGTTATGCATTTGTTTATATTCAGTTAATGTATTATGCATGATAGAATGTTTGCATTAATGAAAGTATACTGCTAATATGCATGTGATGGGTAAGTATCTCATGGTGCTATACAACTCTCCATTGCTACTTATCTAGAATGAAACCTCTTTGCTGACATATTGGATTAGTGCACAATCTCAATGTTGTCCTAGTAGAGATGGAAGGCATCTAGAAAAAATTTCGTGAGATATGGATGAATGTTGTATTGGATAAAGTAGTTGCATGATCATATACTTATAATAACTTTCTAGTATGAATATTCCTTATGAATTGTTTCTAACCATACAAATGCATTTGACTTGTAGGAAAGATTGCATACATAACTGCCTACAAGAAAAGAATAATGAAACTTGTTTCGAAGAACAAGTAACGACAGTTCAAGATGAAAAATAATATGATGAATGCAGTGACATCATTGATTAAGAAAAGGGAAGACTAGTTCAAGAAGAGTGATGTCTAGAATGTAGTATCGATACATGAAGGAAAGTTCATAGTTCCATCATGCAGTAAATGGAAACATTGTGGGATACAAGGAAAGATTCATAGCATGAAGCTTCTCACGTAAATAAGGCATAGACTACGAAGAGACATTTGCAGCCAGTGGGAGTTGAGACACATGACAGGCAGAATCATGTGTGCAAATGAAAGAAGGTCTTGTACGAGCTCAGAAGACACCCATGGGATAACACATACATGATGAGCTTGATGAAGATATGAACCTATGCTATAATGTTGATAGAGGATGACAAGCTCACAGATAGGTGCGAGAAGAACTTTTGAAAAAGTTCAATATAGAGGATCTTGGTATCCAATGATCCTAGATGGATACATAGAATATTAGTAGCAGAGGAAGCTACTTGTCACTCCGGTACAGAATGTTTCAGTGCATAGAGTATGAAAGACAAAGGGAGTATGATGCTTCAGAGGGAGTGACTATAGAAGATCCTAAGGTTTGACATGGTACGACAAGATGGATAGATTACTAATGACTCTAGGATTTATTGAGAGTAAAGTGGATTCCAACCTTTGCTTCAAGGTTGAAGGCAGAAGACAATTGATGCTTCTGTTATGTGTTGATGCACTATTTTCTAGGCATGGAGGTGTGGACAAGGGAAGTATGCAGTAGAGATCCTGAAGAGGTTTGGGATGATGGACTACAAGGCCATGACCACACCTATGGCATCACACATGAAGCTATTGAGTGATGATTCATCAGAGACACTTGATGCTACGATGTATCATCTAATGATTGGGTCCTTGATGTATCTGACAAACACAAGACCAAAAATTTTCTTTGTGAACACCTTGAGCCAGTTCTTGACAGATCTGAGACATGTTCACTTGATTGCTGCAAATAATATTCTGAGGTACCTAAGGGGTACAATTGATTATGGGCTCAAGTATGAGGAAAATCAAAAGATTAACCTAGAGGGTTATGTTGATTTAGATTAGGTAGAAAGTTCCATCAATAGGAAGGGCACTTTAGGGTGTTGCTTCAGTATGGGATCATGTGTGATCTATTGGTTTAGTAGGAAGCAATCCTGTGTGCCACTGAGTACAGCTGAAGTAGAGTATGTTGTAGCTTGTTCAACTAGTTGTGAGGAAGTATGGCTATAGAAGATAATGTCTGATTTATTTGATCTCCAGATGGATGCTACTTATATACATTGTGACAACCAGAGTTGCGTGAAGTTGTCAGAGAACTAGTGTTCCATGACAAGTCAAAGCATATTGAGATCAAGTATCACTATATTAGGGATATGGTGCAGAGGGGAGCAGTGAAGCTCCAGTATGTTGTGAGGGAGGAACAGATAGCTGATGTGTTGACAAAGCCATTGACTAGGGTGAAGTTTGAGTACTTCATGGAGAAGCTTGGTGTTCTCCATATCGAGGTTTACTCCAAAGGAAAATGATAAGACCTAGAGCCATTCTGACATGGTGAGAGGATTGGTTCCTTCCATGGTGAGAGGATTGGTTCCTTCCATGGTCAGATGTAAGGGTTGAGCCATTCTATCATGGTGAAAGGATTTGGTTCCTTCCATGTTAGATGTGAGTGATGAACCATTCTGATGTGACTGTAGGATTAGTTCCTACATGATTAGAAGTAAGCGCTGAATTCCATTCTTGGAATCGACGCACCTGGTTAGTTACCATGTAACTAAGTCTGGGACTGGGGGGCATTTTGATATGACTATAGGATTGGTTCCTACTTGATTAGATGTGAGTGCACACCCTTTTGAACATGCATGTTGGATTGGTTCCTCGCATGTGTCGAATGTAAGTGCAGATCCCTTTCGACCATGCATGTTGAATTGATTCCTCGCATGTGTCGAATGTAAGTGCATAGCCTTTTTGAACATGTATACTGGATTGGTTCCATGCATGTGTCAAATATAAGTGCTGACCTTTTCTGAACATGTATATTGGATTGATTCCTCGCATGTGTCAAATGTGAGTGATGGGCCTTTCTGGCAGGGTTGTGGGATTGGTTCCCACATGGTCAGATGTGAGTGCTGGGCGTGCCTTTCTGATATGATTATAGGATTGGTTCCTACATAATCAGATATAAGTGTTGGGTGGTCCATTATGGCTCAGGGTTAGATATAAATGCTAAAGAAGACCTACATGGAGGCTAGGCCTACAACCAGCATGAAAAATGGCTGGCTCTATAAAGCTTCCTGTGATGAGAAGAATCAAGAGATAGCACCCGTGATGATGATCCAGCAGAGATGTTCCAGAACCAGAGATGATCCAGATCCAATGATGATCTAGATCCAATGATGATGATCCAGATCGAGTAATGATCCAGATCCAGTGATGATGATCCAGATCCAGTGATGATCTAGATTCGATGATGAAGATGACTTGAAGATGAAGATGACTTGAATATGGAGATGACTTGAAGGTGAAGATGACAAGGACTAGATGATGATCCAGATGATACATAGAAGAATACTTGTACTGATAAATTGTGTCAAGAGAATACCTTCCTAGTTAAGAGGGAGTGTTGATGTAATTGTAACTTCGGAACGTATTCATCTGTATATATTATGTATTGTACCCTGATGTTTATTCCAAGATGTGTCTATAATGTATTTGAGTCATGTCATGCCCCGATGTTCCTATCGGGAGTTTCTATAATGTAACAAGTCATGTCAAGTCATTGTGGGTAACCCTCCTATTGGTCAAGGGTTAAAGTCCCCATAGTTGTGGGTCCCTAGGGTTACTAGACTATCCTAGATAAGTCAACCCTAGGTGAGTCATTGTATGTCAGGGAAATAGTTCCCACCATTGTGTTAAGGATAAACCTCCTTGTTGGTCGAAGGAGGAAAAGTCCCCACAAGTTGTGGGTCACTAGGGTTATTACACACTCCTAGAGATGTCGGCTCTAGTAAGTAATTGTTAAGTGAGGTTGACATGTTGGAGTGGGTTTCAAGTGAATGAAAGAATATAAATAGAGAGTGAGCCTCTCTATTTATCACACACACATTCAGTCATTGGGACACATGAGTGAGAGAGGAGACACTGGGATCAGAGAGAGAGACCGCTGCTGTTAGGAGATCATCTTTATGTTTTCAGGTTTTACGTTTGGTGCTGATTCTATCTCTGAGGAAGTTGCGTGTTTTTCTCCTTTATGGTTTCCCGGAGGAAAATTCTTTGTATCTCTTGTCTCTTGTGTTTTATTGCTACTCATGTTATTATCTCAGTTAAAGATCCTAAGATCATAATGCTATCTTGAATGATAAAAATCTAATAGTAATAATGAAACAATGATTCATCATCCCTCTATTTTATGTTCAACAAAAGTTTCATGCCAATATCATAGGTCTAGCTATGTCAAAGTGCCAACAAAGGCATCTATGATTTGTTGGAAGTGACTAATAGATTCAGTGCTAGGTGGTGAAACCATATAAGAGCTTCATCCCTGAATGAATCAAGTGAAGTTTCAATATAATTTTGTTTTGAGACATCCACTCAGAACAAGTATCAACAAAAGAATCAACATGGGCAGCATGGTGATCTTGGCTAGGGACTCAACTATTGATATTTTGACTTTCTTTATTATTATTATTATTTTAATGCTAAGTGTTAAAATTGGTTCTATTTCAATGTGTAGGCTAGGTTTCTACAAGCAACAGTCAATTGGAAGAAGAGTATAGGATTCAATGGTAACATTTTTTCTTAAACCTATACTTCTAGCAGATTAGGAAAAATTGTGCTTGGGTGATATTGTGAAGGAACCCAGTGCCTTTGATCATGTTGACTGTTAAAATGTAAGCCTTTACTTGATTTTCATCCAGAGAAGTCTCTAATTGCTTTCATGTTTATGAATGTCATAAAAATTGTAAAATCCTACTTACACAACATCTTTACCTTTTATTCAGGGTGGGCTTGCACCTGGTGGTTTCAAATTTGATGCAAAAACTGTAAGTACTCTGGAATTCGTCAAATTATACATTCCTCATTATGAACAAGCACAAAATATTTGTGTGTTCAAGACATTCAAATCTTACTACTGTTACTACATGTTTACATGAACTTCACTACACCGCTTCCTGAATGGAAACCTATCTATTTTTTTTGTTAATTCTACCACCAAGAGTCACTTTTCCGATGTTGTTTCGATGCTTTTGTTGAAGCTCTGACACCTTCAGCTGATGGTCAACCGACGCTTTTGTTGAAGCTCTGACACCGTTCCCGTTGAATATTCAACGCTTTCTAAAAAACCACTGATGGATTTTCCATGACTTCGACACTTCAGCCCGTCAAAAGACTGACCCTTCAAGTGTCGGATAGTGTCAAATATTTGACGGTTTTTCCATGACACCAACACTTCAGTCCGTCAAAAGACCCACCCTTGAAGTGTCGATAAGTGTCAGATATTCAACAGTTTTTGCAAGTTTTCAGTGGCACTTTGAAATAGATAACGATCGAATATGCGACACCATGGTTGCATTATATCTTCAACCGGCATTGATAACACGTCGAATATCCGACGGTATGCAACCGACGGCCAAAAAAAGTGCATGTGTCAAATATGCGACAAAGAAGTGTCGAATTTCAGACATGCAAGGTGTTGAATTTTGGTCTCAATTTCTGTTGAAATATTTTGTATATGATTGGAAATTTTTGTATATTAATATATCATTTTGTACTTCTTTATATTAATTTTCCTTTTATGACATATTTGCATACATTATGTTGAATACAGTAGTAGTTTAAAGTTGATACGCTTGCAATACTTATTGTTGACGAAGCAATAAAGTCTATATGTTCACAATAAAATGCATAAAAAATTTAACATTGTAGGTTAGTTAACAAAAAAATACACAAATGCATAAGTGTGTACAATAAGAATGATAATTGAAATCTAACTCCTATAGAACCCTAATTCATATTGAACCAACATACTAACACCTACAGTCTTATTCATTGTCCAAACTGCAATAAAAAGAACTTGTTTGCCTTTGGTATTTACATAGTAATTCTAACCTTTGGCCTTCTACTCCATTTTCTAACCTTGAATAACCCTAGGACTGTCTATCAAACTAGACTGCAATACTACCTATTAGGCAGCCATAAGACACACCTAAACCATTCTATTCTAGCCTAACCCTTGCTAAAACCCTTTCCCTAGACTCCTACCTTTCCCTCTCTCTAAAGCAAGGTTTATTCCTTTCATTTCCACACTACTTAGACCGCCACGACTCTCCCTATATCTCTAACTGTAATATCCATTTTGGACAGCCCTAGAACACCACTAAATCATCCTAATATTCACTAACTTTTTCACTGTAATATCCTATTTAGGGCATCCCTAATAGCCTTCTTACCCACCAATCATATCCTAAGGTCACTTCCTTGTCTTCCTATCTTACCCACTCACTAACGCCTGACCTCAAATTTGTCCATAACCCAATTTAAAGTGGCACAAAGACACCCTAAAGGGACTGTATATAAACAATCATTCCCAGCCATACTTAAACAAATTTGACAGTGGTATATAAACATCCATAACTTGGAAGAATACTAGAAAAGGCCTTGAATTTCTTGCAAGTCATTGTGTCATCAAAATCCAAGTGAACATACTTCTTCTCATTCCAATTTGACTGGAAATTACATCTTGGACTACCATAAGACATATTACTTGAATGGAAATTACATCTTGGACTTTCATAAGACATTTTACTTGATTCAAAATTTGATTTGGTTTAACAGTCCCATTGGCTTGGAAACTTGTCACTTATAAAATTGTTTATCACTGATGTTTACTTTAAAAGATTGTACCTTTGTGTTGAGAAGATAAAAAGTGAAATATAGGACTGTCATAATGCTAAAGGCTTGGATGGAAATACTTTTATGTCGATTGCAAAAGAGCTTGACTTTGTATGATATGATGATAACGTCCCATCAACACCACTAACACGCTTCAACCACATGAATAATTGAAATGAAAACATCCCATAAAAATTGTTCTTCCTTGACAAATAAAAAATGAAACAAGTTCATGAATATGTGTCTTCTATAACAATCTATTGAGCACTTCCAATTTTAATGATCTATTGTACTTGCTCCAATTTTAATGATTTACGGGTTAGCATGCATAACCTAGGGTTTAGAATCAACGAGGAAACCCTAACCCTAACTGAATTTTAAAGGTTAGCATGCATAACCTAGGCTTTATAATCAATGAGGAAACCCTGACAGGTAATATCCTATTTAGGGCAGCCCTAATAGACTTCTTACCCACCTATCATAGCCTAAGGTCACTTCCTTGCCTTCCTATCTTACCCACCCACTTCCTATCTTGTCATCCCTATTGATCCTTCCTTTGGTAGCGACATGTTCTCTTTGGGTGTACAATCATGGTTTGAAGGGTCATGTTGGCTAGCAAGTTCCTTTTATTTCAAAGGATTTTCCTTAGTCATCATCTTGATGGCCTACACAAGTGCATGATGACCTATCCAAAGGTCTGCACTTAGGATATCTAACGAAATAAACACCATTAAAGTTTACTTAACAAATTCAACCCAAAATTATCTCAAATTAACACGCATAATCAATGCTAGAATCTACTCAGCCATAAAGATAATATGATCTAGAATTAAAATATCCAAACTATAATTGTTTTCCTCGTTAGGGTTTATAAACCCTAATCATCTTTAATCATAGAAGCACATGGCATTTCAGGTTAGTCTAGATAGGGTTAGCATTTCAAGCAAGTCTAGTATGTAACTATTCATCAATTACAATAGTGTTAGCTAGGGTTTAGGACAAAGAAATTCAATTCATAACCTAGGGTTTAATTCAATTGTAACAATTTGATAATTTGAGTATTGTTGATTTGCCTCCTAAACTTCTCTAAAAATCATCCTAGCATTTGCACACATTGGTATTTGCATTTGTGAACATATGAAATAGTAAGTAGTTCATATTAATCCCAATAAAATTATTTCATGTATGTTCATAGCCTAGGTATAGGGCATTTTGGTTTCTACTTAAATGATACTAACCAATCTAATGATATATACCTAAAGAGGTCATAAAACCCTAAATCCATATCATAACTTGTGAACCCTAGTAATAATATGCAATTTGTAGTTCATGAAACCCTAGTTGGTTTTCAATTTGTAAGTGTAGCCTAGGGCTATATGGCCTTTTGGTTTCTACATAAATTATACTAACTGTTACCACCTAAGTTGTACTTAGTGGTTTTTTATCAAGTGATCCTGGTGAACCGGACAAGAATAGCTTGTTCGGACTTCAGAAGACCTTCAGTCTTGCTTCTCGGAAACTTTGTTGTACCATATCACATGTTCACACCCCCTTGGGGGAGTTGTAATAAAATTTCTAGAATGATAGTGTCTGTAAAAGATTCGGTCTCATAGACTTTATTTGTCAATCCGATCAGCCCAGGGTGTTTTTTCCCTTGGTTATTATTGGTTGTTGAATAAACGACTTATAATTTCTAAGTTTTTCACTCGATACCTCCAAAGTTGGGGTGGTCGGCTTCGCATTTAGGCCTATTGAGTTTATTAGAGTCTATGTGTCAATGTATAAACATGCTAGGCATCATGGTTGAGTCATATGAACATGTCTAAGTCCCCCTAGGTTTTTTCATTTTTTTTATTTTTTCAGTGTTTTTTATTAAACTTATTTTTTCCAAAACTTAGGCTATTTTTTAATAGTTTAATTGGAAAATTTGGTTTTTTAATAAAAGTGGGCTCGGAAGTCCATTTGAGTCATGTAGGTGCTCATTTTCAAGATAAGAGCACCCAGTAAACCTATAGACCCACTATTTCCTAGTTTTAAGTGATTTTCCATCACTCAGGTCAGAAAGCCCCAAAAAATCAATTATTGATTATTTTAATTAATAAATTGATGAATAATGGAGCAAATGCAAAATCATAGATCAGTGGATTCTCAGCCAATTTGATTGAAATCAGTCAGATCTACACCATATTGATTGGATCTGACAAATCCTTGACTGAAGTAGGTGATCTGGGTGGATCCAAAGTTGAACTTCAGCTTCGTTTATGGGGAATTTCACCCTCCCTCTCTCCTCCACACATGTGGGCTCATCTGGATGAGTTTTGGTGGATGCTTCAGTCAACAGGTTGAGGTGTCAGTCAGATCATCTCTTCGAATGACATTCAGACTTAGTAGAAGCTCAGTTCAACTTCAAATCAGGCATTGATGGACTCTCCTTGAGCTGTAGTGGTCTATCTCCTTGGGATTTGCACCCCCTCTGGGCTGGGGTTTCAATTTTGTGTATAAATAAAGCATGGCTTCCTCCTTTCCCAGTTAGTTAGAGTTGGATTGAGGAGCTATTACCGATGTAATACTGTGTAATATCTTTTTCTATTGGAATAAAGTGAAGCTTTAGTGGCCAAATCGGTGTAATGCTTTTATATGTATGGATTTAACGTTGTCTTGCATCTTTTTACCATTGGCTTTCTCTCAATTTCTGCATTTGAATCCTGTTCGGCTTAATGATTCAGCTGAATCAATAGGAGTATAGCTAGGTAAGTAATATCACTTGTTTTTCAATATCTCATAGTATATATTCTTAAAGATTCAGATCATACATGTTTAAATAAGTTTATTTGCATGTAATCCCTCTCTTTCTCCATATATTTCTATCCAGATCTCATAAGGTTTTGCAGGATTGTTTGTTAGTTTTCAGGTAACAGGGGTTGGAAAAACTGTGGATATAACTTGACTCCACTGGGCATCCAACTATTTTGTGAAGGCATTGATCCTTGGCATTCCACTAACTAGTCTTCTTTGCATATCCATTCCTTGGCAACAAGCGCTCTTCCTTTCCTCTTCCTCCTTCAAATTTCTTCAAAATCGGTCCGGTTACTTGTTTTGCAGCTTTAAATTTGTTTATATCTATCAATTTCAGATTTCATCTTACATAGATCTTGCTTCCATAAATCTCATAAAACTAGATCTCATTCCTAAAGAAATTTTTACAAGCATTCTAGTTCTAGTTTTAGGGAAAAATGTCATTTTTCAAGGCTGTGAAAGTAGATCTAAAGCTTATTGAATGCATGGTTGTTTCCTTAGAATCTAAAATTTTATATTCAGAAATTTAAGTGCTTCATATTTTCTGCCCCAAAGAAGGCCAAGATCCCAAGGAAACCTTGCTTTCCTTGGTTCTTTTTCCGCTTCTTTAAAAACGAGTTTTAACTTAGAATTTTTGGGTTAAACGTTTGTTCATCCAAAATTACTTTCAAAGTAATTTTGGGAATACTTAACTGTGATAATATTTCTGTTTTTTATTAGGTGTTAAATAAAATAGGAGGAGGCGTTGTCCGGAAAGCATTTTTGGACCATTCGAAACCCCCCATGGGGTCTCCGTCTTCCAAAAATTTCAATTTTTTGCAATTTGTAAACCTTTGATCTCATTCCATATAAGGACCAAGTGGATGAATTTCAGTTTTCTGATATTTTAATTTCTTCTAATAAAAAGAAAAATCTTTTTGAATAGGCTCTTTCGAGCCTATTCACCATCCCCCTGGGGGGCTTTGCGTCTGTGTCATTTTTTACTTTTTGTTCATATTTTTTCAATCTAGTGTAGTTCTAATCTGTAGGGTAGTATAATTTGACTTATAATCATTCCCATATTCCATATCTGGTGGTTTCAAAGTAATTTTAATACTTACCCCACGAGCCTTCTTTTGAGCCAGAAGGTGAAGAAAGGGTCATGGTAATCTAATTAGAAAATTGTGGTTTTATTATCTATTTATGCTTCATCTACTATCATCATTTGTTTTAGTAATCATAATAAAATAAACCCCTCCTTGATTCCCCTATTGAGGTCCACTTGCACCGAAAGAGGTTCCTGGAGGGTTTTCTTTTTAACAAGAACACCTCTTTTAAAATTTACTAAAAATAACAAAGGCTCTGGTGTGTATTCTCTGTACTTGGCTACAGTTCATCCAATCAGTCAATCTGAATCAAAATCACTTGAGTGACTAGAATAATTAGGATTGACTCTCCCCAAATTGACAAACCATCAGGCAAAAACCCGATGCCTCGATCAAACCATTACGGTGGAAAAATACCCAAAGGAAGCGAGAAATCCTGAAAAGTGACCCCGGGGTGCCGATATTTGTTACACCTTCAGGTGCATTATGAACAATAGCCTCAGAGACTCCATTCACCCCACATATTCCTTGCGAGTAGCCGTGACGGTTTAGTTTTGGACATACTTCAAGTACCCCCTAGGTATATGTGGAGTCCCCTATCCTAAGTTAAATTACTCATCTTCTTACATTAATTTAAAATTAACCAAGATACAATTGCACAACATTCATTCCAACACTTGCAAGCACTCTTAATTGTTTTTCGATTCCATTTTCAAGGCACTGGTCAACTGTTTATTTCTTTTAATCTATATGTGATTGGGTGTCATTTTCATGCTTACTTGTGATTATCTCATCATGTTATTTGTTGTTTACAATTGTTAAATAAAAACTCCTAAGAAACTTACTCTTTAATACCATCATCATACTAAATAATTTTGCCTTACTAACTTAATAGGGTCTACCCCCCTTGGCTTCATTAGGAGTTGAGCCTAAATGGAGGAGTCAAGAACAAGGTGACATCCCCGACTCGAGACTTGCCCCCAAGGACACACCGAGTGGCTTGAAGATTTCTGCCACATAACCCATGTGTGTGAAAGGCGACAACACTAACCAATCTAATTTGATCTTCAAACCTAAAGAGTTCATAAAACCCTAGTTTGTAGTTCCATGTCTCAATTTGTGAACCCTAGTTTTATTATTGTTGGAGACATTTACCTTCATACTCACTCCTTCGGTCAAATTGGCCTAGTTAAACCACTATTCTAAGTTTAATTGACATCAGTGGAGCATTAATTACCATCATCCTAGTCACTCCCACGCCTACCTACAGTCAAGGAGGCTAACTTAGAATTCTCCTACAGTCAAGGAGGCTAACTGGAGCACTCCAGGGGTGATCTATGTGACATTCATGCACCTAATTGCTAACTGGTGGTTACTTTCAGTTCAACCAATTAGTTACAGTCAGTTAAGGTGCCTCCATTCATTAAATATATTATTTAATGATTATTTATTATTATTTTAATGAACTGGAGTGAACAAGGCACCTTCACCACCTTCTCATGGTCAGTTCAGCTTCAGTTAACCTCATCAGGGTTTATTGGAGTCATGCAGTACTAGCACTTGATGATTGGATTACTATTGCATGTGTTTGATCTCCTTCAGTTGAGATTAAGTCATTTATTGCACTCCAACTTCAGTTAAGGTTTGGTGCGTCAATTAGGGTTTTGGTCAAGTGGTTAACTGAGTGAGATTGCATGGCAAAGAGTCAGTTAATCTAGACTCACTCATTGAATTCAAATTGTCCCTTAGGTATTCAAATTCTTCATTGAGTTAAGCCATTGCTCATGCATGGTATTGTAATCCTTTATTGTTCATATAATATACAGAGAGGAAACCTATTTTGGTATTCCAGTTATTTCTAATTCATGAGTATTTGTCAATTATTCTTTGATGATTTTGATTCCTAGTTCCTAGATCATGTGCAAGAATTAATAATTATGCAGGTTGTTGGCTTATAGTTTAGTACACGAACAATATAACCTGTGATCTCTAGACACATAGTGTTTTATTAATGCTGCAACATGTGTTTTCTTAGTGATATCTAGACACATTGGGCCATGAAAACATGAGGGAGAGGGCCATTTTCAACCCAAGTTATAGAATGCAATTTTAGTTCATCAAACCCTAGTTGGTTTAGGATATGTACATGTACATGTGTTTCTACTTCCATCTCATAACCTGTAAAGAGTTGACGAAACCCTACCAACTACTATAACATACCATAACATAACATATCATAAAATACTAACATCATACCATTCTAACATACCATACCATTCTAGCATACCATACCATACCCTACAATACTAACATCATAGTACATACCCTATGATACTAACATCATACCATGTACTAACATACCATACCATACCATACTAACATATAACATACCATATCATTCTAGTTCCAAATCATAACTTGTAAAGAGGTCATAAAACCCTACTTCCATCTCATAACTTCTCAACCCTAGTTATAGCATGCAATTTTAGATCATGAAACTATAGCATGCAATTGTAGATCATGAAACTATAGCATGCAATTGTAGTTCATGAAACTCTAGTATGCAATTGTAGTTCCTGAAACCCTAGTATGCAAGTCTCAATGACATTGTAGTTCATGAAACCCTAGTTGGTTTAGGATTTGTACATGTACACGTGTTTATACTTCCATCCCATAGCTTTTAAAGAGGTCACAAAACCCTAGTTCCATCTCATAACTTCTCAACAATATTTATAGCATGCAATTGTAGTTCACAAAACCCTAGTTCCATCTCATAACTTCTCAACCCTAGTTATAGCATGAAATTGTACTTCACAAAACCCTAGTTGGTTTTCAATTTGTACATGTACATGTGTTTCAACTTCCATCGCATAACTTGTAAAGAGTTCATAAATCCCTATTTCCATCTCATAACTTCTCAACCCAAGTTATAGCATGCAATTGTAGTTCATGAAACCCTACTAACATACTATAACATACCATAACATACTAACATCATACCATTCTAACATACCATACCATACAATTCTAACATCATAGTACTGTTGGCCGGATTTTCTGTCCTAAGGCCAACAAGGAGAAATAGTCCACACAAAGCGCTTAAAACAACCCTCGGTGTGTTTGGGATGACCAAATCTCATGGGAACAAAGGCCCCACTTCCTTATGAGTTTGCTCTCAAAAGAGAGTCTCACAATTTATTTTCCTGAATTCCTAAAATGCAATTAAAACCTAAGATGCAATCTAACTTAATTTATGCGGAACTTTTAAATAGCTGAAACAAACATTTTAAAGGCTACTAAACTACAAAGAGATTTAAAATCCCCTAAAACCCAAGTTACAGTTACTGAAAAATAAATATATTTTAACTTTTTAACTAAGCTATTCCTATCCTATGCTATTGGCACAGGAGCAAATTTAAAAGAACATGTTAATAATCCATTGACTCTATAAACAATAGAAATTTAAAAACAAAAAACTATCAAAGGAAAACCTATCATAGTTACCATAATAACTTTCTAATGAAAATAACTTTATGACAAAAGAATTATTAATGAATAATAATTAATAAACTTGTATCATAACTATCAACAAACCATTAACATCTAACATTTAAAATATTCAATTTTAAAGATATTTAACTTATCCAATTTATTAGCTGTAAAAATACAAGTTATTAAATTAATATGCTAAATGTATATGTAATATCATTCAATCAGATTATAAGTAACAACCCAATAACATGATATAAATAATATTAAAATCAAATATACAAATTCTTTTTTATTTGAATCACTGAAAAACAATTCACACGCTTATCACAAAGTATAAATGTAGTTGAATCAACCAAAGAAGATCCTTATTGAAAATATGTTTAACAATTTATTAAACTGAATAAAACAAAAAAAACATGATACCAGTTTGATCATCAGTGCTAAACAATCATAATGACAACAGTCATTATGAGCTTGTAACACTATTTCTGATCTATAATTCCAATGTATCCTCTTATTTCATGTGCTCAAATCCCCACATAATACATATAATAAAACCAAAGACAACTCAAGCTTCATATAGTATCCTGCTGGTAGCAACGCCTCCACTCTACTTGCAGACCTCAAGATTTACAAAATAGAAACATAATAGAATAATGAAACTCGCTCTATTCTGCAGAGACCTTCCTCCTCCATTAGCAATATCTGCTCTAGTTTAAATAGGCAAATACAAAAAAACAGATAGTTGAGAGACGAACTGACTCTCCTTGTTGGCTGCAACTTGAAAAAACATGTTCAAATAACCCCAAAAATATCCCAAATTATTCAATCTTTTCAGTAAATTCTTCACGATTCTAGTAAATGGGTATCTTCTGGAAAAAACCTATGTTTTGGATTTTGTTATTTCATCATAGTTTGCCCGCAGTTCGCTGCAGAAAATCGCCTCCTAAATAATGATAGGAATCTGGTTTCTTGTTTCTGTTTATAACCTTCACATTAAAATTTATGTTAAATAACAATAAAATTCGAGTATGAACCCATAAAAAATGCATGAAGTAAGAATTTTCACATGAAATGTGAAATAAATGTCCTTTTTACTCAATGAATTTACTGCATATTCTTTCTTCCTCGGCGTTTTGTTTTTTAGTCTACTTCAACAGACATGAAGGATTGGTAGATAACAATTTTATCTTTATGCAAACCTCTTTGTTCAACTGGAAATAACAAATTAACAGGTTGACATACACGTTGCGGTCTTCATCAATTCTTGAATTATTGAGCTGGCATTTACCATTTCATTTAAATTAATGGCAAATTTCATGCTTTAGCTAACAAACACTTCAATATTTAAGTGGTTGTTTGAATCTATTGTTGTGTTGGCATTTATTTATTCAAACATTCATTCAATACTATCGATTATATTATGGATCTAATCACACGACATGAACTCAATTGTTAATGATTTGCTGTGATTTTGAACTCAACATTTTTCGTTGAGCTTTTCATTGCGAATTTGTGGAAAATTTACTTTGATACCTGTGTGATTTGAGGAGCGATTGCTTTGCAAAACATATTTTCTTTTTGACATGAGTCATTTGCTTTTAAGTGGATACCTCCACCTCTCCAAAATTGTGCTAAGTGGTTTGATGATATGGTGAATATGATTTTGTTGCATCATCTCAAAATCTTAATTTATGAGTTTTGAACTTATCCGAATCATCCCTTTAAAACATATAATAGAGACATGCCACATTGATGTTATAGAGAAATATTAAGTTTGACCATAAAATATTTCAAATTATTAATATATCAAGAAGATTTCTCTTTTATAAAGCTTTAAGGATAATAAGGTATGTGATAAAAGTTTATTTTCAAATCACAAACTTTCCAAAATAAATTTTGAATAAATGAGAAAAACTTTTAAGGTTTTGTGTTCATTTTAATAAGTAATAGAATTATTGATATGTAGTTCAATAATCATATATTATGAAAGAATAGAACACATTGGAGTCTTATTAGCACTAGATCATAATAATTATACCATGCTTAATAAGTGCCAAATGATAAAATACTTCGAGGTTTTGATCCAAGCTATGATAACCACCAAGTGTTATATGGTTTTGATTATGTACGAATATCCATCGTAGTTTATGCATGATTCAAAATGAGAATATGATTATTCATTTAAGAATAGACTAAGGATTTAGTTCTCTCAAATGCATAGATATAGTTTCAAAAGTTGTAATATTTTGAATGTTAAACAAATTTCTTAGGGTTATAAAAATTATATAATGAAACAATATTATTAACCCAAACAATATATAAAACATAAAAATTAATCATAAATATTTTTTTAGCTGTATGAATCAAATCATAAAATCATAATGAAGTGTTTAAAGAGCTTGTGTTAAAAGATCAGTTTCATATAAGCTTGTTTGATTTCATTAAAAAGATAAAATTAATAGGCTGTATATTAATCAAATAAATATAATCATAATATATAATAATGAAAATTGATTATATATAAATTTAATTTTAACAGTTGCTAAGTGATTATTAAAATGACTTCATCAATTCATAATAAAATTCTAGTAAATACTCTTCGTTGATCGAACAACTTTTGAAGATTAAGAGCGCCTTTAGAATCAAAGATTTTGAAGGAACTCTTTATAAACTTCTATGAGAATTTCATGAAGATATATGTTTGCTCAATTCATTTCAATTCGCCAATGTGCTTATTAATATTGAAATTTCACAAGGTTGTCATAAGACCCAGATAATTGAATCCTTCAAAGTAAGGCATTCAAACAAAGCAACAAGCTCAAGTAAGACTAGGCAAGTGTTGTTCACCAACTAAAGGACCAAAATACGCCAACCACAAAGATATCCAAATCACAAAATCCTTCAACAATGAACATCAAGATAAAGAATAAGTATCGCATAAAGCAATGGATCAAAGAAAGAAAACCAAGTTAAAGAAAAGGAAATGTTGAAAACCAAGGGTCAAAAAGGATATCAGTAAACAACTAACTAAATCAAGAAAGATAAAATAGAAGAACCCCAAAAACTAAGTATTTACAAAAATGCTAATAGGGGTTCCCTTTGATTTTGCAAAAATCAAGGGGCGTTGTTGGGTGCCAACAAATGGCGACATACTGGGCGAACCAGTTATCTCTGCAAAATAATTCTGAATCTTAAATAATATAAGAGAAATAATGATAAAGGCCTCTTTAAATGTCAATTTCCCAATCACATAACTTAATCCTACGATTGGCTTATATATATAAATATTGAACCAAAACTTTCAAAATCAATCAAACTATCCTGACCATTATCCAAAACCTTATAAAGATAAATTATTATTCTACAAATGCAGAAAGAAAATTTTCCAAGGAATCATTTTCTCTTTACCAAAACAAGTCAAAGAACACGTAGTATATAGGTATGACCTCAATACCACAGGATAAACCCGTTTTCCTGACTTAGATGCTTTTATCCCATCCACTATATACAAATAAATTTTTATTTTTTATGAATAATAAATAAAGACATTAACTGAAGACTACTACCTTGGCTTGGTAGCTAGATGCTGGCAGCATCATTCATAAGAACTGTCGAAAAATGAAAAGGTCGACTCGTGATGAGACCTCCTTTCTCCTAATCAAATGACTAAGAGCCATCACCCTGGCTTGGTAACTAGATGCGGTAATGTCACTTAAACATAGCTTATGATCATGACAGGTCAACTCGTGATGAGACCTCCTGTTCTTAAATTAATCCCTTATATTTTATTAATGTTATGTACAATGAATAATATTAAGGTTATTGTTAACCTCGAGAGAGATTACTTAGTGGATGGGGAAGCAGATCCAAATGGCCCACTAAAGAGAAACAGATGGCATAAAAAGTCTAAAAGATAACTTACGATTCCTGACTTACTTCAATCTAGGGAAAATGATTCCTTTGAAAATAAAATCAACTACATTATAGCATCATTTTGAAAGATAAAGATCCTAGATAATAGTCGAGTAACTCAATCAATTCATCAATATGATCCATAATAAATTTTTCAAAGCCAAGACTAATCTCACTGTGGTTAGAATCTTGACAAAAGAAGAGTGTCTTTATAATGATGTCCCTTTAACAGAAAAGGATTTCGATCAAATCTTGACAAAAATACATGATTTTGATCACCATATGCTAAAATTAGTTTACCCCATTTTCGGAAAACAAGAAAACCACTCAAGAGAAAATCCTATCAACTTGCAACATAAAACTGATCAAAGCAAGAAATCTAAAATGGATATATGAAAACGCAAAAATAAAAACTCATCCCTGAATAGATTATCTTAAGTGGAGAAACATGAAATAGCTATATCACAAATGAAAAGAGATAATTGGTTTCTACAAGATGAAAAATATGTCTCTCTATAATTTGTGACATAAGGATTTGTTAAAAATAAGCAAGATGTTTTAATAAGTTAGGCCGCTCTTATTAATAAGCAAAAACAAACCAAAAATAAACAAATTTAAACTAAATCTTAATTACATATGCAGTTACAACTCAAAATATTTCGGTATTAATGTGTGACAACATTCTTCATTTTCTTAAAAGTTCTTGCTTATGATCATAAGAATGTATAAAACATTTTCCCAATTAAGTCAAAAAAGTAAAAGATAAATGAGTTAACAAGAAAATTTTAAATAAATATAATTATGAGCAAGAGATTCAAAGGTTAAAAAAAATCCCTGAATGTATCGATAAGTGTCACCTTTTGAAATTGGCATCATCTTCATAACTGCATTTATTCAAAACAAGCAAAAGTAAAAACGAAGAAAACAAAACTATGTACAAGAGAAATCAATTGTAATGAAAATCAAGTAAAATGAAATAGACAATGAAGCCATCGAAGCATTTCTAATCCTGTAAGAATGACATGTTTTCCTAACAGTAACCAGAAATTATATGATAATAAGAGAAAACTAAAAATAAATATATCATCCTTACCATTTGAAACTCTATTTACATATACTGATTAGACAAATTTACCAGTTTTTGGAAACCTTTTGAGATAAGAATTTTCGAGCCACTCTGCAATCGTGTCATAAAACTTAGAATGCAAAGTATAATCTAATAACATCAAATCCATAGGTGGCAAACATATCTTAGGCGAATCAATTTGAGGAATCAAATAACTAGCATTAGTCACATTAACAATTGGAAGAATTGGTTTCAAATACAAAGTAGGATCATGAAATGATGTAATAGGTGAATGAATCGGTAGTTGGCCAATATCGAAAGAAGTAATCTTGTTTAGAGGATCTACAACTAAAGATGAATCGAATGAAAAAGATGTAATATTTTGGTGATCATGAGTTATAAGAAACTCTTTGACAAAGATTTTACTATCACCAATTAAATTAGATCTCTCATATATATGATTATGATGAGAACAAGCATTTTGAGTTTCAACAAGAATTGGTGTGTTAATCTCATCAAAAATTGGTTGAGTATAACCATCTTGCAATAGACCTTCCATCTCTTTAAAATATTGTATCGAATGATGATTTAATAATGAAATATGTCCCAATCCCTCGAACTCATGCTTAATAAATGAATCAGCAATGTTAGATATCTCATAAAAATGTGATTTTGAAGTCATATAGTTAGATAATTCAGATGGAATCTTACGCATATCAAAATAAGAAAATAAATTAGGATAAATAGAAAAGTAAGAATTAGAAGTGAGGAAATTAAAAGAGTCTCTCAATTTAGAAAGATCATTAATATTTCCAAAAAAATTCTCTTTTATTACCTGATTATTTTCAATATAATTTGGTGATGTACCTTTAAGCATTCCATATGAAATTGATTTGAAATCAAGATTAATTGATAATCCTTCATGTAAATCAAAACTTTTATCAATCTTTGCTTGAAAAAGATTAATCTCTTTTCATGAAGAACATTTAGTTGACTGACTAAGATTCATGTCATCTTCTCCCATATGTTCTATTAAAGTATAAGAACACATAAAATTATTATTAATATATTTATGTTCATTGATATTTGAGTCTGACGAAAAATTAGTATAAAAATAAGAAAATGATGAACATATAGTTTGATTTATAATTAATTCATCTTGATCTATTTTTGTAACAAAAGAATCTGAATATTAGGGGTGGCAGGCACGGGGGGGATTCTCTTGGATCCCGGAGGATATGTAGAACAAACCTTCACATGGGGGTTAGGTAACAGAACCAACAATGAAGCTGAATGGCTGGCTCTTATCCAGGGCCTTCATCTCCTAACCACTAAGAAGCTTCGCAAGGTCTTGATATTCAGAGATTCCAGGCACGTCATCTACAATTTGATCAATGGATACCCTGCTGGAACAGTCAAATGTCACCGCCTATTTGAGAAAGCCAAGCTGCTCATGTCTAATTCCTATGAGGCTTTCCATATCCTTCGGCATAATAATAAAGCAATAGACAGTATGGCTAATGTGGGAGCCACTCTCCCACAAGGTCATTACAGTCAGGATGGAAACCATCCTATCCTCAAATTCATCCCGTAAATGTGGTTTTGGAAGCCCCCTTTCCGACCTCTTATTCGGTATTTTCTAAGGAAGTACTTAACCTTCCTTCAATCCAAGGAAATTCATACAACCCCCCCTCCTTCTCCTGTTCTTCTCCTTCCCACCCCCCTCTCCTTGTCTTTCTCCCCTTATCCCTCCTTCATTTTCTCCATTAACCCCCTTCTTCACCCTTCACTCCTTATTATTTCCCCCCCCCTCCTCTTTTCTTCCCCCCGCTCCACATCTTTTCATCGCAGTTGGCCTCCATTTCCTTCAGCCTCTCGATGGTTCCAAGCATTTACTCCTCTGTCCTGCCAGTTCTTCTCCCTCAGTCGCGTGGTCTCCCTCCTGTCCTCTCAACATCTCAAATTTTCCAGGCTTTAAGTCCTTCAGGCCTTCAATTAATTGTTATCCTCTCTCACACGCTTGTTCTATCTCCATCCATTTCCTTATGTTGTCTCCTCGCATCGCCATGTTCATCTACTCTGCTCCGGACCTCTCTGGTTATTTTGAAGCTGTGAGAATCCTCCTGAATGTGGTAACAGGCATTGAAGGAGGGAGGCCGCTGGGAATCCCGTGGCAAGATCTCCCTTAAACTCGTTCCTTTGTGAAGGAGAGGCTTGCTCTCGCAGCCTTCTCTAATTGCCATTGTAAATTCCCCTCCACGTCTTGGTCTTCAAGTCCTGGTTTTGGTATAAAGTCTACGCATTCTGACAGTTTGAGATGAGTCTTGGGTTGTCTCTGCACTGGGTGGCAGGAAGGTGCAATGGGAACATTGGTTTGTTCTGAAAGGCACGGTGGTTCTGTGTTGCAGCAGGAGCTTTCAGTGCTCAATTGTTTTTTTAGTTTTCCTTTGGTTGAGATTTCGGGCAGTGCCCTTGTTGCACGTCCCTTGCACAGTCAGTTTGCTTGCATTGAGATCTCTACAGAAGCTGGCAAAATGGCTCAAGCTAGAGATAACGCAGGAATAATGGATATCAAGAAGAACCTGCGGCGCCTGTATGAGATGACAGCCATTGGATTCATGGACAACAAAGAAATAGTGCGGGAAATCAAAAGCATGGGAGAAACAGTGAGTTATACTTCTCTATAGATCAGTAACGACGACTCCCAGATTGATGACAATGAAAGTAACCTACGAGAGATGATGGGTAAAGTTGGCAGGATCCAGGAAGATATTGAGCGATTGATCACCATGAATCAGGGAAGCAGGGTGAATGGAGCAACTGCAAAAGCGGAGCACCCAATGGAGGAAGAATTAGTAGTGTAGCCCAAGCACTTCAGAGGCAACCCTTAATCTATTTCCTTTTCTTATGGATAAATGTTTTACTGTCTCTTTTTATGTAAACAATATATAAGGGTATATACTACCCGATACATCAGCTATTTTGGAAGAACTATGTATACAGTTTTTTGGAAAACTCTTAGGTTAAGCCTACTGTGCATCACTTTTGATCTGCAAGATTACCTTTCCTTGCTACTGCTGTAATGAATGGATGTGCACAACTTGTTTTATAAACCCCTTTTTTTTTGTTTTTGTTAAAAAAAAAACAAAAGAATCTGAATATTGTCATTCATCAAGATAATCCACTTCCTTATTTGTATAAATAAATTCATTATAAATAAGTTCTTCCCCATTTAATATAGGTTCAAGATTTTGGGTAAAGGAAGTATGCTTTTCTCCTTTAAGAAGAGAATAATGATCGAAAGGAGTTGGTACCTCTTCTATTTTGATCTTGTCACCTTGGGGTTGGGTAGAAATTATGGAAGTATCTGAATCAATGATAGAGGAAGAAGTTTTTAGAAGGGTTGATAAATGATTTGTTGAAACATCCGTTTGATAGACATCTTGATTTTGTTGAATAAGAGGAACTTGAGAGTTGAAAAAAATATTTAAAATATCAGATTCAGAAGGTAAATCAATAATATTAAATTTACAAAGGATATGAGAAAACCTTACTAAAAATTCTTATGAAGACTCGCCTTCCTTCCTTCGAAGAGCCTGCAATTCACTACATAGTTTATTAGAATCATAATCCTTAAAAGTATCTAAAAATTCATGTGCAAATTGAAACCATGTAAACATGAAATTAGGTGGAAATGTTTCCAACCAGCATTTGATTCGTCCTTTGAGACTAAGAGAAAATAACCTGCAAGTAGCACTAAGATCAATAATCTTATGTTTATTACATTTAGAAAAAAACTTTTTGAGGTGTTTCCTTGCAGATATATCGCCTTCACCATGAAATTCAAGTTTCGACAAGAGGTTAAATGTCTCATTGGGAATATCAATTAATGTAAAACTAAAAATTGATTCCCAAACAGGAATTTGGGCATGATCCATGAATGATAAACAATCAATATTAATTCACTCTTTAAATGGTTAGCTTGTCGTCTAACCACCTCTTAAACACATGTCTATGACAAAGAAGAATATAAAAATATAAAATCTTAAAAATCAAAGAGCAAGAGGATAAATAGTTATTAAAAATAATTAAAAATAAAACCACCTGTTTTACCTCATGGCCCTCCAGTGCCATTTGTTGGCCGGATTTTTTGTCCTAATGCCAACAAGGAGAAATATTCCACACAAAGCGCTTAAAACAGCCCTCGGTGTGTTTGGGATGACCAAATATCACAGGAACAAAGGCCCCGCTACCTTATGAGTTTGCTCTCAAAAGAGAGTCTCACAATTTAATTTCCTAAATTCCTAAAATGCAATTAAAACCTAAGATGCAATCTAACTTAATTTATGGGGAACTTTTAAATATCTGAAACAAACATTTTAAAGGCTACTAAACTACAAAGAGATTTAAAATCCCCTAAAACCTAAGTTACAGTTACTGAAATATAAATATATTTTAACTTTTTAACTAACCTATTCCTATCCTATGCTATTGGCATATGAGCAAATTTTAAAGAACATGTTAATAATCCATTGACTCTATAAACAATAGAAAATTTAAAAAAAATAACTATCAAAGGAAAACCTATCATAGTTACCATAATAACTTTCTAATGAAAATAACTTTATGACAAAAGAATTATTAATGAATAATCATTAATAAAGTTGTATCATAACTATCAACAAACCATTAACATCTAACATTTAAATATTCAATTTTAAAGATATTTAACTTATCCAATTGATTAGCTGTAAAAATACAAGTTATTCAATTAATATGCTCAATGTATATGTAATATCATTCAATCATATTATTAGTAACAACTCAATAACATGATATAAATAATATTAAAATCAAATATACAAATTCTTTTTTCTTTGAATCACTGAAAAACAATTCACACACTTATCACAAAGTATAAATGTAGCTTAATCAAGAAAAGAAGATCCTTATTGAAAATATATTTAACAATTTATTAAACTGAATTAAACAAAAAAGCATGATACCAGTTTGATAATCAGTGCTGAACAATCACATTGACAACAGTCATTATGAGCTTGTAACACTGTTTCTGATCTATAATGCCAATGTATCCTCTTCTTTCATGTGCTCAAATCCCCACAGAATACATATAATAAAACCAAAGACAACTCAAGCTTCATACAGTATCCTGCTGGAAGCAACGCCTCCACTCTACGTCATTGCGAATTTGTGGAAAAATTACTTTGACACCTATGTGAGTTGAGGAGTGATTGCTTTGCAAGACAGATTTTCTTTTTGACATGAGTCATTTGCTTTTAATTGGACATCTCCACCTCTCCAAAATTGTGCTAAGTGGTTTGATGATATGGTGAATATGATTTCGTTGCATCATCTCAAAATCTTAATTTATGAGTTTTGAACTTATCCAAATCATCCCTTTAAAACATATAATAGAGACATGCCACGTTGATGTTATAGAGAAATATTAAGTTTGACCATAAAATCTTTCAAATTATTAATATATCAAGAAGATTTCTCTTTTATAAAGCTTTAAGGATAATAAGGTATGTGATAAAAGTTTATTTTCAAATCTCAAACTTTCCAAAATAAATTTTGAATAAATGAGAAAAACTTTTAAGGTTTTGTGTTCATTTTAATAAGTAATAGAACTATTGATATGTAGTTCAATAATCATATGTTATGAAAGAAGAGAACACATTGGAATCTTATTAGCACTAGATCATAATAATTATACAATGCTTAATAAGTGCCAAATGATAAAATACTTCGAGGTTTTGATCCAAGCTATGATAGCCACCAAGTGTTATATGGTTTTGATTATGTACAAATATCCATCGCAGTTTATGCATGATTCAAAATGAGAATATGATTATTCATTTAAGCATAAACTAAGCGTTTAGTTTTCTCAAATGCATAGATATAGTTTCAAAAGTTGTAATATTTTTAATGTTAAACATGTTTCCTAGGGTTATAAAAATTATATAATGAAACAATATTATTAACACAAACAATATATAAAACATAAAAATTAATCATAAATATTTTGTTTAACGTTATGAATCAAATCATAAAATCATAATGAAGTGTTTAAATAGGTCATGTTAAAAGATCAAAAGTCATATAAGCTAGTTTGATTTGATTAAAAAGATCAAATTAATAGGCTGTAGATTAATCAAATATATATAATCATAATATCTAATAATGAAAATTGATTATATATAAATTTAATTTTAACAGTTGCTAAGTGATTGTTAAAATGACTTCACCAATTCATAATAAACTTATGGTAAATACTCTTCGTTGATCAAACAACTTTTGAAGATTAAGAGTGCCTTTAGAATAAAATATTTTGAAGGCACTCTTTATAAACTTCTATGAGAATTTCATAAAGATATATGTTTGCTCAATTCATTTCAATTCGCCAATGTGCTTATTAATATTGAAATTTGACAAGGTTTTCGTAAGACCCAAATAATTGAATCCTTCAAAGTAAGGCGTTCAAACAAAGCAACAATCTCAAGTAAGACTAGGCAAGTGTTGTTCACCAAATAGAGGACCAAAATACGTCAACCACAAAGATATCCAAATCACAAAATCCTTCTACAATGAACTTCAAGCTAAAGAACAAGTATCGCAGAAATTAATGGATCAAAGAAAGAAATCCAAGTTAAAGAAAACGAAATGCTGAAAACCATGGGTCAAAAAGGATATCATCAAACAACTAACTAAATCAAGAAAGATAAAATAGAAGAACCCCAAAACCTAAGTATTTACAAAAATGCTAATAGGGGTTCCCTTTGATTTTATGAAAAACAAGGGGAGTTGTTGGGTGCCAACAAGTACATACCCTATAATACCCTATGATACGAACATCATACCATATACTAACATACCATACCATACCATACTAACATATAACATACCATACCATTCTAGTTCCATCTCATAACTTCTCAACCCTAGTTATAACATGCAATTGTAGTTCATGAAACCCTAGTATGCAAGTCTCAATGAGATTGTAGTTCATGAAACACTAGTATGCAAGTCTCAACGATATTGTAGTTTATGAAACCCTAGCATGGATTAAGGTATCCACACTATAATCGTTTTCCTTTATAGGGTTTCTAAACCCTAATAATCTTTCATCGTAGAAGCACATGGCATTTCAGATAAGTCTAGCACCAGTTTCGACGTCAACATGTCTATCGTAGGATTATTCCTCAAACCCTAAGTCTTTGTCTATTGCATCAACACAAGAACCAATACCTCCATGTAAAATCAACTAAACTTAAAAAAATCTTCTTCTAAGAAAGGAATCAAAAGAATCTCGAGACTTATCAAGTTAAGTTTTCCATGGTCTTTCCTTAACCTCCGGGTATCACACAAGAAAAAGACTGCAATATCACCAAATAAATTAGATCTTTTCTTTGTATCTTCTACAGGGTTGGAAACCTAATTCTACCTCCTTTTCCTTGACAACAAGAGCTATAGATTCCGCAAGAAAACCATCAATTTCTCTAGTATTGTATCTACTTCTCCAAGGTTTACTTACATATATAAATCTTAGTGTCCTCATGCATATCCAAGTTTCATCATGTAATGCATTCCTCCTCTAGTTGTGTACCACGTCTTCTTGTTTTGAATGCTCCTCGACATACGTGTCAGAGGTGGTTACAAAGCTCCAATGCATATCCTCAATATGTGTGCCAAGGTGGTTACTATGCTCATTTATTCTCCTCAACATGTGTGTGAAGGTGGTCACTATAGTCCAATATTTCACTTATCTTCATCCTAATATCACAAGTCAATGCAACAAAATAAACCCTAGTCCAAGTGTACATTAACACCATGAAGATACATCCCTTTACGGAACTCTTTCCAAGCATATAACATGTCTAGAACCTCTTATTACAACAAATTACAACATCAATAAAATTACTGAGAAAAACCCTAGTTTATGAAACTGATGCACAATGGAGTCACTGGGCCATGCAAACACGGTGGAGAGGGACCACTAGAGGTAATGGCATGCCAAGAGACCAATGAATTCAATGCTTCATCGATCCTACCTTCGATTGCCGAGTTATATCAAGTTGCAAGTCGCATGAAAATGTCGTTCAGGGACACTTGGTCACTCTCGGTTCGGGAGTGAAAAAACAAACGGAGTAGCAAGATTGCATGTCGTTGGCTCCAAAAGTTGTGTATGGCCAATTTCGACATGCAAACACCACCAATACTGCCATGGAGGATGGTTTTTCAGAGTTGACCCACTAATGCGAGAGTTGCATTGAAAAAAACTAAGCAAAACCCCTAGTTTATGAAACTAGTGCACAATGGAGTCATTGGGCCTTAAAAACGTGGTGGAGAGGGCCCTCTAGAGGTAATGGCATGCTAGAAGACCAACGGAGTCAATGACTCATCGATCCAACCTCCAGTTCCCAAGTTATGTTGAGTTGCAAGTCACACGAAAATGTCGTTCACGGACAATTGGTCACTCTCAGTCTGAGAGAGAAAAACCTAATGGAGCAGCAAGATTGCATGCCATTGGATCCAACAGGTGTGTATGTGCAATTCCAACATGGGAAAAACACAAAGACTGGAAAGGTGGAGGTTTTTGGAGAGTTGACCCACCAATACGAGAGTTGCATTGAAGGAAACTAAGAAAAACCTTAGTTTACAAAACCGATGCACAATGGAGTCAATGGGCCATGAAAATGTGGTGGAGAGGGCCTTATAGAGGTAATACCTTAGTTTACAAAACCGATGCACAATGGAGTCAATGGGCCATGAAAATGTGGTGGAGAGGGCCTTATAGAGGTAATAGAATTCCAAGAGACCAATGGAGTCGATGGATTTTTGATCTGACCTCCAGTTGTCGAGTTATGTTGAGTTGCAAGTTGCATGAAAATGTCATTTAGGGACACTTGGGCACTCTCGGTCTAGGAGTGAAAAACCAAATGGAGCAACAAGATTGCATGCCGTTGGCTCTAAGAGGTGTGTATGGCTAATACCGACATGGGAACACCACCAAGACTAGAACGGTGGAGGGTTTTGCAGAGTTGACCTACCAATGCGAGAGTTGCACTAAAGGAAACTAACCAAAACCCTAGTTTATGAAACCGATTGACAATGGAATCACTGGGCCATGAAAACATGGTGGATAAGGACCTCCAGAGGTAATGCCATGCTAGGAGACCAACAGAGTCAATGTCTTGTTGATCTGACCTCCGGTTGCTGAGTTATGTTGAGCTGCAAGTCGCATGAAAATGTTGTTCAGGGACAGTTGGTCACTCTCGGTCTGGGAGTCAAAAAACAAACGGAGCAGCGATATTGCATGTCAGTGGATCCAAAAGGTGTGTATGACCAATGCTGACATGGGAACACCACCAAGAATAGAAAGGTGGAGGGTTTTGCAGAGCTGACCCACCAATGCGAGAGTTGCATTGAAGGAAACTGAGCAAAACCCTAGTTTACGAAATGGATGCACAATGGAGTCAATGGGCCATGCAAACGTGGTTAATATGTCCCTCTAGAGGTAATGGCATGCTAGGAGACCAACGGAGTTGATGACTGATCGATCCGACCTCTGATTCCCGAGTTATGTTGAGTTGCAAGTCGCATGAAAATGTCGTTCAGGGACACTTGGTCACTCTTGGTCCGGGAGAAAAAAACCTAATGGAGTATCAAGATTGCATACCATTGGCTCTGACAGGTGTGTATGCCTAATTTTGACATGGGAAAATCACCAAGACTAGCATGGTGGAAGTTTTTGCAGAGTTGACCCACCAATGCGAGAGTTGCATTGAAGGAAACTGAGAAAAACCCTAGTTTACGAAACCGATGCACAATGGAGTCACTGGGCCATGCAAACGTGGTGGAGAGGGTTTTATATAGGTAATGGAATTATAGAAGACCAATGGATTTGATGGCTCATTGATTCAACCTCTAGCTGTTGAGTTATGTTGAGTTGGAAGTTGCATGAAAATGTCGTTCAGGGACACTTGGTCACCCTCGATCCAGGAGTGAAAAAACAAATGGAGCAGCAATATTGCATGCCGTTGGCTCCGACACGTGTGTATGGCCAATGCGAACATGGTAACACCACCAAGACTGGAATGGTGGACGGTTTTGCAGAGTTGACCTACCAATTCGAGAGTTGCACTGAAGGAAACTGACCAAAACCCTAGTTTACGAAACCGATTCACAATGGAGTCACTCGGCCATGAAAATGTGGTGTAGAGGGACCTCTAAAGGTAATGGCATGCCAAGAGACCAAAGAAGTTGATGTCTTGTCTATCCAACCTCCTGTTGCTGAGTTATGTTGAGTTTCAAGTTGCATGAAAATGTCATTCAAGGACACTTGGTCACTCTCGGTCTGGGAGCGAAAAAACAAATGGAGCATCAAGATTGCTTGTCATTGTCTCCGACAGGTGTGTATGGAAAATTCCAACATGGGAACACCACCAAGACTAGCACGATGGAGGGTTTTTTAGAGTTGACCCACCAATGCGAGAGTTGCATTGAAGGAAACTGATCAAAACCCTAGTTTACAAAATCGATGCACAGTGGAGTCACTGGGCCATGCAAATGTAGTGGAGAGGGCCCTCTATAGGTAATGGCATCCCAAGAGACCAACAGATTCGATGGCTCTTCGTTCCGACCTCCAGTTGCTGAGTTATGTCGACTTAAGATGGGTGTATTTAGCTATGGTATATGATAGAAAATGTATCTCTTAAACATGAACAACTCTTTGACCTTTCTCTATGTTATACCTTCTGCTTTCACATTCAATTTTAATTATTGAATCAAATATAAGAAGGATAAAAACTTACTAGAATAGCAATTAAAATTTAGAGATGAAAGCATAATGCACAAGTCAAATACCATTTAACAATATTAGAGAAATTATTTTTTGATTAGTATCCTGATGCAACACAAATTGGAGAGAAAGTTGCAAAGATAGTGGTTTACCAGGAAGGACATGTAGAGAACAATATAAAGTGTGGAGTTAGAAAACTTGTGAAGGACATGATGTTGGTTTCATAACAATATTTCCTCCCTCCAATTTTGGAAAAACTTTAAACCTGAAAAGATGCAATACAAGCCTAATGGAAGACCACAAAAATAAGCATGTTTCAGTTAGCTGCAATAATATCTCACTTTTGACCAACATTTTTATTACTCGCATGCTTAAGCCTCTTGCACCACATTAGAAGTTTTTTCCAATATTAAATGGAAACCCAAAAACCTACTATGGATTGATCTTGTATTGTTGATCATAGAAATGATGTTAGGAATATATTTTAAACTCATGTAGCAAAGGTAAGAGAAACATGGGTGAAATATTAAACCAGTGAAGGGTATCTATTGAAGATACATGTATAAAAAAATTTCACTTGAAAGTTACACTCAAATAATTCAATCTCTAATTAAAAATAACATAAGGAATTGAGAATGCAAATGATGAAAATTTGTATTCTTGCATAGCTTTAGTGGCTAACACGAAGTAGTGTTAAAGGGATGGATAAAATAGTCAACTGTCTCTAGTCAAAATAGTCAATTGTAGAGAATTGTGTGCTTGTGCAAGCTAACACATCAAAATCTGGATGCCAGTTCCATGAGTGATTGAAATTGATAGCTACTATTAAAAGACAAGACAATCATGATAACTTACTCTAGTTTCTATGTGAACTCTGCAAAATCCTTTCCCTTTCCATCTATATCGATGTCATGTCTGAATATATAGCATGTATAAATACTTATTACCAAGGTGGTGCATAAAACAAATCATACTTGCTAATAAGTATTTATACATGCTATATATTCAGACATGGCATCGATATAGATGGAAAGGGAAAGGATTTTGTAGAGTTCCCATAGAAAGCGAAGTAAGATATCATGATCATCTTGTATTTTAATAGTAGTTGTCAATTTCAATCACTCATTGAACTAGAATCCAAGTGGAGTGTAAGCACAATTACCCAATCTCATTCAATATAGCCAGTTGGATCCTCTCTATTGCTAATTGCCTCCATCAATCTCTCGTGCTTTGAATGAGGTAAGAAGTAACGTACCTTGGTTGAGTTCTTCGTTGACATTGTCTGTAGATGGATGCTCTTTCCAACAATCAAGTTTGTGAAGTGATAGACCACAAAACCTGGTCTCTAATCTACAAATACATTCCCACTAGTTCTTCTTGATTTATGATCTAGTGTAAGATATTCACCCTCAACCACCATCGATCCAATATGAAATTCATTTCCTTCATCATTAATCAATGATCTATTCAGGATTTTCTTACCTCAAATGCATCGTGCCAACCAATAATCCATGCCCCATTCATTGTCTTTTGGGGAAACAACTACATATATGTGTCTTGGTTGTACAAGATCTAAGATATGGTCATAGTTTGTTGTAATCGTTTACTGACCCTCCTCTAAGTGGGTTGTTTCATCAACTATACATGGGTCTATTGCAAGTGACACACGATCACAATCATCAACCCAATCCATGCATTCGCATTCATCCCATTCATGACTGGTACAAGGGCTACAAAAGCAAGCATTTTTCTGCATCCATATTTGAAATAGGGGGTTATTTGAGCTTCGAACTAAATGAAATCCATGTGTTCCTTGTACTATGCCACAACTATAGGAACTTGATTGATCTATGTTAACCACATGCCAAAAATTCCTGACTGGCCTTCCTACCACTTTAGTTCGATCTAACATTGTTGCAGATCACCATTGAAATATGGATTCTGCATCTTTGATATCGGGGTTTCTAGTAAACCTCATATCCTTCCTTTGTAGTGTGGTCTTGATGCATGAACTCGACCCGTCATGCTCACCTTTTCCATGCCCGGTCTCAAAGTAGTTCCATATATGTGACACATTATGAGTTTTATGTAACATACTCATCCATTTGAAGACTCAAGAATTTTTGAACTAGCCCGCACAACCATCTAACCATATCCAATGTTTATCCATCTATATATCTCCCTCCTTTAGATGATCATAGAAAATTCAAAAACAATGTTGCACATAATGCAGATCATGGCATCTATCATCACTTATGTAAAATTCTATTTCCTTTTGTATTATCCTGTTGTTAATGTTGCTCTCAAGGCCATGCCTATACGTAATATGTACCATGATACTAACTTCGTCGGAATGGTAGTATTGAATCTGAATTTCATTTTGTGGTTAAAGGGTGTAGTTTTCTACAAAATACATAATTGACAATATGGTCCCAATGGGAAAATTGTCCCTACATTTTCTGTATTGCTCATCCTTCCATCATGCTACATGCACATGCTGAACATACTGCTTGGTTTTCTTGTATAACTCCGCCAAAAAATCATATACCCGTACCTATTGCAATGAAAACATGGGTCGTATTAGAATGTGACCTTTAAAGAATGTATATGTAGAAACTGAACATGTAAGAGGAAAAACATGCAATAATCATTTTCACCTGTGACTTCACCAATGCAATATTTTTACTTTCCTCTGCACTATCTGATTGATAGGTTACGTACTTGAAGCTCTGCATCTCCATGCTCATATTGCCAAATTGATGCTCATCGCTTCCATGAATGCAATGGTTCAAAAGATAAAACCCATAGCACTTGGAACAATGGGCCCATATAGACATGATTTTCCATAGTATTTTTGTCCTTCATGCCTTGGACACAGGATGCTGACGATAAAATCTCTCGATGCATTCGGTGGTATTACAGATTCATTGCAGCCCTGCTCAAGGTTAGTATGCAAATCACAAAATATATGTTTATACGTGTCATAAAAATATTCATATTCGACATGGTATCTACAACAGCATGTGTGTCGATCAATGCATATACGAATGTACCACATGGTTTACATTTCTCAAAGGACATTTGGCTCAGGTTCAATTGTGTGTGTTCATTCCTAAATCTCTCATGGAATTTAGTCTATGTTGTGTCAAGGAAGTGTTTGACATGGGGTTCACATTCAGTAGAACCTTTTATTAGCTTTAGCACATCTCTTTGATTATATAAAGGTCTTGTATGATCCTTCCAGAACATTTGTACTAATTCCTTAATAGTATCAATTAGCTTCATACCTCGATGAGGAAACCTGCTGACAAAATCCCAACAATCATTTCCACTTGGAGTCTGCATATTTTCTCTTATAACAGAGTACTTCTAAACAATCTTTCTATTTAATTTAAGTATCTGAGAAGTGTGTGAAAGGAGGCAATGTTGCCATGTAGACTTGCTTACAACTGATTATGATAACACACGATGAGCCGCACAAATATCTTTAGTACGGGACATCTTCCCAATCACATTAAAAGAAGATTGGATATTTCTAACAATATGATTGTTATCCTCTGAAATTCTAACCATATTTATGCCCATAATTCTCCTAACAACAACTAAACAATTTGACTTTAACAAACATAGTAATAATTAACATTTACCTGCATTGCCTTTGGATTCAAAATATTCCTTCATTAACTTGTTACATTGCCAATCGATAGTGTGTTTGGGAAACTTACCTTCAAGTCCTAACAGACAACTTTCATCCACATGGATACATCTAGGAGTCCTTTTTCTTGCATTAGACAGTCGAGGTAGGGAAGGTGGACATGATCTATGGATCCCAGGGCTTCTTTGTTGTGGTGATTCATTCACATGTTGGTCCATATTGGGAGTGTGCTCGACATGGTTGTGGTTTTCTTGGAGAGATTGCAAATTAATCATTGCTCCTAGGTCCAATGCTTCATACTCAATGTCTCTCAATACACCTATGTATTCAAGATCTTCAACATGGCTCGTTGATGGATTGTTGGTTGGAGACTGTGTTGATGTTGGAACTTGAGTTGGTTCCATTGGATGCAACTGCTTCACCCATGGTTCTGAAGTAGAGGTTGTTATGCCATCTGTTAGGATCGGTTGCAGTATCAGTGGAAATGTCTGGACCATGTCTCACTCTCTCCATTGCCAACCTGGCCTTTTCTCTTACCTCATTTTCCTTTTCAATGGGCATATTCCCTCTAGTTTTTCTTGCTCTGTTACGTGAGTTTCCCATATCCAAAAGTTTCTTTATCAAAACTATGAGGTCTACCCCTACATAAGAAGCAACAAATAAGGTATTAGTTCCATTATATAAGATACATGACGCGTTCCAACATAATTAACTAAATTGTAGATATGTTAGTATGCTAATTATTGGAATTGATCACATAAATGTTGATTGAAGGTTTCTCTTTATGTTTGAACCAAATTTTCATTTATATACTCTATTTGAGTCAAGTAAATATAGTCAAGTTTGCAGGTATTATAGCTATAGGATTATGAATTCCTTTGTGTTCAAAAAGTATTGGAAGTCAAAAGAAGATGAGTGAAATGAGGAGGTTGCAAATCCCTCAAAAAAAAGAGAAATCATTGAGGTAGAGGCATCCCTGTGAAGCTCAAAGGCATGCTATGATAAATCTATCTTGAAGAGGAAAGCATGGACAAGTGGGTGAACTCTTCAATATGGACCCTCTCCCATGATTGCTTCCACGGTTTTTATACAAATTGAAGAGTCTCAATAGAGAACCTCATCTATGCCATCCTTATGGGAAATCAAAATATATTCATGTGCAAATGATTATTGGTCTACATTGCATACTTCTTGTATAGAGAATATGGACAACTTGGTGAACTAATCAATATGGACCCTCTCCCATGATTACTTCAAAGTTTTTTTTTTAATTTAAGAGTCTTAAGAGATAACTTCATCTATGCCATCATTATGTGAAATCAAAATATATTCATGTGCAAATGTAAATTAGTTAGCATTACATACTTCATCTTGTATGGAGAATATGAGACTTGTTTAGATGTGAAGTTGGGATTTATTCTTGTGAAATTAAATGTTGTCTATGGGAGAGATATTGTTGTAGGAATATCATAAAACATAAATCAATGAAATGATCTGAAAGCTTGTGAATTAAAACAATTATTTACAATTCACCATACCTATTCAAAATGATCTCTTCTTGCAATGAAAACTTGTAGTGTGAATCTTTCCACTAGCTTCCAATACCATTGAATATGTTTGTTAGATTCCAAGAGTGAGCTTCTATCCAATAGATCAAAGAGTGGTGATGGATTGTGATCCAAATTGCACAGTTCAGGAGCAAAAAACACACAAACAACAAAAGAAAACTCGTGAAAATGGGAAGCAATCCCGAGAATCCAGATCTCTATTTTTTTTACCAACTAACAGGTGCACGCACATGCATGCGTGTATAAGACCGCGTGTGCGCATTGACGTGCATGCAAAATCAAACGTGTGCATGCCCCTGCCTAACATTTAGAGCATTTACTCACTAACGTTTATTTCATTTAATGACTAACGTTCTTCAACAACGAATTCATATTCATGATTACTTTGAGTATTTTTACAATATAGTCTTCACCCCTACTTTCTTCTTAGGCCCGTGGGATCCATTATGAGGTCATAGGCTCCTTGCCTATGGCTAGTGGAGGGTAAGGGAGGCCTCCAACACTGAACCTACCATCATCATCATTGTTCCTCAACATCATCATCATCATTGTCATCATCACCATCATTGTTCATCATCATTGTCATCATTGTCATCCTCATCCTCATCATCATCATCATCATCATCAATGTTCATCATCATCGTCATCCTCATCCTCCTCCTCCTCATCGTCATCATCGTCATCATCATCATCATCATCACTGTCATTGTTCATCATCATTGTTATCATCATCATCATCATCACCACCAACATTGTTCATCATTGTCATTGGCATCATCATCATCCTCATCATCCTCATCATCATCATCACCATAATTTTTCATCATCACCATCATTGTTCATCATCATCATCATCACCATCGTCATCATCATCATCATCATCAACATCCTCCTCATCATCATCATCATAGTCATCATCCTCATCATCATCATTGTCATCATCCTCCTCCTCATCATCATCATTGTTCATCCTCATCATTCCTTTGCAAATGCTTGAAAATAAAATCAAATCAAAGTTTCAACTAAACCTATCATCATCGTCATCATTGTTCCTCATCATCGGAGTCATCATCATCATCCTTGTCCTCATCATCATCATAATCATCATCACCATCATTGTTCATCATCATTGTCATCATCATCATCATCATCATCATCATCATCATCATCATAGTCATCATCCTCATCATCATCATCACCAACATTGTTCATCATCATCATCATCGTCGGCATCATCATCATCATCATCCTCATCATCATCATCAGCATCGTCATCACCATCATTGTTCCTCATCATCATCATCGTCATCATCATCATCATCATAGTCATCATCCTCATCATCATCCTCATCATCATCCTCCTCATCGTCATCATCATTGTTCATCATCATCATTCCATTGCAAATGCTTCAAAATAAAATCAAGGCAAAGTTTCAACTAAAACTATCATCATCGTCATCATTGTTCCTCATCATTGTCATCATCATCATCATCCTCGTCCTCATCGTCATCATCATCATCATCATCATCATCACCACCATCATTGTTCATCATCATTGTCATCGTCATCATCATATTCATCGTCATCCTCATCCTCATCATCATCATAGTCATCATCCTCATCATCATCATTGTCATCGTCCTCCTCCTCCTCCTCCTCCTCATCCTCATCATCATCCTCATCATCCTCATCCTCATCATCATCACCGTCATTGTTCATCATCATCATCACCGTCATTGTTCATCATCCTCATCATCCTCATCATAGTCATCATCCTTATCATCATCATAGTCATCATCCTCCTCCTCCTCATCATCATTGTTCATCGTCGTCATTCCATTGCAAAGGCTTGAAAATAAAATCAAAGCAAATTTTCAACTAACCTATCATCATCATCATCGTCATCATTGTTCCTCATCATCGTCTTCATCATCATCCTCCTCATCCTCCTCCTCCTCCTCCTCATCATCATCGTCATCATCATCATCATCACCATCATTGTTCATCATCATTGGCATCATCGTTGTCATCATCATCATCATCCTCATCCTCTTCATCATCATAGTCATCATCGTCATCATCATCATTGTCATCATCCTCATCATCACCAACATTGTTCATCATCGTCGTCATCGTCATCATCATCATCATCATCATCATCCTCATCATCCTCGTCATCATCATCACCATCATTATTCATTATCATCGTCGTCGCCATCATCATCATCATCATCATAGTCATCATCCTCATGATCATCGTAGTCATCATCCTCATCATCATCATTGTCATCATCATTGTTCATCATCATCATTCCATTGCAAATGCTTGAAAATAAAATCAAAGCAAACGTTCAACTAAACCTATCATCATCATCATCATTGTTCCTCATCATTGTCGTCATCATCATCATCCTCATCCTCACCATCATCATCATCATCATCACCATCATTGTTCATCATCATTGTTATCATCATCATCATCCTCATCCTCATCATCATCATCATAGTTATCATCCTCATCATCGTCATTGAAATCATCCTTATCATCATCATCACAATCATCATCATCATCATCATTATTGTTCCTCATCATCGTCAGCATCGTTATCATCCTCATCATCATCTTCATCATCATCAGCATCATTGTTCATCATCATAGTCATCATCATCCTCATCTTCATCATCATCATCCTCATCTTCGTCATCAACATCATCATCCTCATCATCATCATCATCATCACAATCATCATCATCATCATCATAATCACCATCATCATAGTAATAGTCATCGTGATCATCATCCTCATCATCATCCTCATCACTATCACCATCATTGTTCATCATCATAGTCATTATCATCCTCCTCCTCATCATCATCCTCATCATCGTAATCATCATCATCATCATCATAATCATCCTCATCATAATCATTGTCATCATACTCATAGTCATCATGATCCTCATCCTCATCCTCATCATCATCACCATCATTGTTCATCATCATCATCATCATCATAGTCATAATCATTGTCATCATCCTCCTCATCATCATCATACTCATCATCCTCCTCATCATCATTGTCATCATCCTCTTCCTCATCATCATAGTTATCATCCCCATTTGATGATCATTGTCATCCTCCTCCTCCTCCTCCTCATCATTGTTCATCATCACCATTCCATTGCAAATACTTGAAAATAAAATCAAAACAAAGTGTTTACTTAACAAATGCGCGCACGCATCTTTAACGCGTGCGCACAAAGTAGTGCAATCGTGCTTTTAGTGTGTGCGCGCAAAGTAGCGCGATCGCGCTTCTAGTGCGTGCGCGTTGTGTTTTAAACTACGCGCGCGCGTGATTTAAATTTAGAATTTTGGTGGCACCTTTTTGCCAACCAACGTGGTGGATGACTTGGCTGCTTTGGTTTTAGGTTCGGGTTGCCCAACCAAGTGGTTTGGACTGTCTTATGGCATAAAAACTTGTTTTGTACCACTTCTCCTATTTCATGCATGATTTTCCATATGCCACGCTTGTCCATTGTTAATGAAAATCCACACACTTGTGTAACTCTGTCTGTAGATTCTGAATATGTAATTTTTATTTAAATATATTATTTTTTCTATTTTTTATTTAATTTTAGATGGACTAATGTCAATCTAGCACAAAAGGTAGGCTATTTGCTTCGGCTATAACTTTTGATTGGATAACCTATTTAGAAAATGAAAAAGAACCCACACAAGAAGACAGAAAAACCTACATCCTAAAAAAAATATCGTTCATTGACTATGTTAAGACCACGATGTGGTGGACCAACGCTGGACCTTGTCATTTTAGGGCATCACTGACTTCGTTAATTTGAAAAATAAAAAATATAACATAAATAAATATGGAAAAATAATGCTGCACTAGACACACTTGTTATCTACAACTCTATATAATTTTTTTCACAAAATTCCACCATTTGCATACCAAACGAGTGGACCAATGCAAACATATTCATTTATTTTTGGGAAAAATATAACATACCAACCTTAAAAGAACCTCATTTTTTGGGATTTATGCTTAGTTTCCATAAATAAAGTTTATATATTCCGGAAGGTAATCCGATTATCCACGTTTCATATTCTTACACCATATTCCAAAAAGTTGTGTATGTACCTCTAATATTGTTTTTTGACATTCAAATTTTTGTTTTTCCAGAAGTCCATTGCAACGAACGCGTCACAAGTGACCAGCATTAGCTTGCACCATCCCTTATGCTTGTTTTTATCTTATGGTAAAAGAGAACCTTGTTTAGTAAAACACTTAGATTTTGATTAGAAATCGTTTGATCTTCCTTAGCTTAGGGCCCTTGTTTTAGGTAGACTCGGGTGTGTTACCAACACAAGGTAAGCCCTCCACTGCGAACACCTGTAAGAAGAATACATATGGTTTAGTGTTAGCCGAAAGAGCTAAGTAAGACCTATAACCCATTCTCCTAGCATTATAAAAGAGTTAACCAATGTTCTAAAAATATAACTAGCAAGCACACTAACTATAGCTAATGCTTTTTAAACATGGCGTTCCTTTCATGACTTGACGACAAGTAAAGTAGTTCATCATAACAAGAAGTCGCACTATAAAGTTTGTCGTAATTAAGTCATTATGTTCAATGGATAAAACATTAAGAGCAAGTTAAAGATTAGTATAGATTGTTTACAATATGAATTTGTAGTTAGACCTTCAATTAATTTTTTTTATGTATGAAATTTGGAGTTGTTACAACTATGGGGGGAGATGTTGTCACTTAAGGTAACTTATAGTTACCAAAAATTAAAGTTACCAAAAATAAAAAGTAATAAAACAATTCAGGTCGGCTCATAAAATAAAAAAAATTAAAACCAAATGAAAATAATTAAATACATTACAAAAAATAAATTCATGTATGCTCATAAAATAAAAGGCTAAAACCAAATAAAAATAATAATAAGAATCACAGTGTGTAATTTTTTTCTCAATGTGTCAAACACTTCAGGTAAAAGAATAAAGTACACCTCTAAAAATTGGATCAGTGTTTAGTGTTTAAGATGGATCTATGCTGGTTTTTATAATCATACCCATATTAAAGCAAAAATCCACAAAAAAAAATTATAAATGCTAGTTTGAGATTATAGAAACTAGTCACCATGAAAATAATATCATCAACACAATAATAATAATAATAATAAATTTACCCATTTTTTAATATTTTAATAATAAAAGGTTTATTACATATTTAACATTTTAAAAAAAATGTGAAATCTAATAATAAAACCTTTTTACATATTTAACACATATCTTCTTGGGAAGTATGGTATTTTAATAATAATACCTTTATTTAACAGATATTTTTGAAAATATGAAGTTTAATAATAAAACCTTTATTACATATTTAACACGTCTTCCTCGAAAATATGGAATTGCAATGAAGGGAGGAGTTATTTATATTTTGTCGATGAATGCACTGCTTTTTTGCGATAGTAGTTGTCTTTAGTGTCATGTTCATGGTCAACTGCTTTTGGAGATTACCACTTCCAATAAAATAAGTACTGCTTTTGGAGATTACCACTTCCAAGCAAATAAGTATTTGTTGTGATCTCATCCGTAAGTATAATAAGTATTTGTTATTTCTTTTAATCTATAACTTCGAACATAAACCGCCCCACTTTTAATATATAATATTTGAAAAGAGATTAAATTCTTTTATCCATGCGTCGACAAAAGCTTTCACTGGACCTTATTTGACATATTCGAGAACCTAAATTTGTATTCTTATTTTTAAATTATGAATTACTTAGCGTGGTCCTTACAAGCATTGTTAGCATGTTCCCTAAAAGCATTGTTTCTTGAAACTAGGTTTTAGTGGTGATTCACCTCAAAATCATGTTTTTTAATGGCGATGCTTAAATATTTTAATTACTTTTATTTTTCGCTCTATAATCCTATGATTTAATAATTTTAAGTGTTAAAGATGTTAAATAGTTTTAATATTTTTATATACAATTTTAAGATTTCATCAATGTGGGAAGGCCACATATGATGTGGCAGATGATGCTCCTAAGGTGGTTAAAGAGTATCTAATAATCTCATTTAAAGGTTCAAGAGAAATACTCAACAACTAGAACCAATACTGTGTATAGATGAGTCTTTATTTTTGTCTTATATTTATAGTTTATTTAACTCATATTTTAATCATTTTATGTGTCATTTATAGATACTATGAAAACATTTATTTTCGAATGGAAATATTATATATATGTNGAAAGGTATTTGAATCTGTGAAATAAGGGTCGAATGGAAATATTATATATATATATATATATATATATATATATATATATATCTGATTATCTTGTCGGAAAGGTAGTTGAGTCTGAAATAAGGGTTTTGATATATATAGCTGTGAATTATTTATGTCTGATTATCTTGTCGGAAGGTAGTTAACAATTTTAGAATCTGTGAAATAAGGATTTACCACCTCGTTTTATATATATTGTACAGGTAATAATGCAATAAATTTGAAACTTGAAACTTGGGTATAGGTAAAAACATAGTAAAACTTGGTGTTGTTAACCCTAAATGAGTACCAAAAACCAATCAGGAAAGACCTATATTATATTCTTCATATCCAGGAGCATATGTTAAGTGATGATTTTAAATCAAGAGTCGAACTTGAGGGATTTCATAGAGCTGATGGTTGAGTGGGTAATTAGCAATGACAAATAAATGGTTAAGAATATGTGTTATCTTCTTGAAAGTTATAAATTCAAAACTCATGGGGTAGAATTGTTTATAGGCCAGCTATGACAAGGCTCAGGGTAAGTGACCCTTGAAATAGAGGCTCGCCCCAATGGACTTTGGGATGTGGCCCCTGCTAAGTCACACAAAAACCTTGACACTAATTAAAAAGCAATCTGGGAATATGTAACTTCCAAATAAATCATTTACCAAATTCAGAACCTGAGTTAATAAAGGTGTAACGTTGCATATTATACGTCTACTGAAATGGTCTGGACCATCAACCTTATACCATATGTCATACATATCAAGAAGAATTTGGGTTGGTGAAACATAAGTCAACTAGGTAAATTCAATGGTTAAGAGTTTAAGTTAAATGATACTAGGATATGGGATATATACCCAAGTTTCTGGATATTAATTTCCCGTTTACTTCTAAAGGGGAACCATGGAGATAGGGGATACCTTGAGTTATAACAACCTTTAGAACTCTTGAAATATACGGAGAATATGTTGCAAGAAAAAAACTTTGTAAGATTTGTAACCATGATCAATCAGGATGGAGAATTTGTTGCAAGAAAAAAACTTTGTAATATTTGTAACAATAATTAATGATGATGACGAGATTAATAATAGAATATGACTATTTGAACCTTTGTAAAGTTATAGGTGTAGGATTTTTCTTACCTTGGAATATTTAGCCTAGATAGGATGATAGAGAAAGAATCATGATAAGTGTACGTATATTACATCCATAAACAAAAGTAGGGTTGTTAGCTCTTGATCTAAGTAATCAATGTCACTTATACCTCAAATGAAGTCCTCCATACTTATGAGTTAACTTCTAGTGAACAAATGAATAACTCAACGGATAATGATATGATGTCCATATGCTAATTTTAATTATTAATATATCTTCTATAAATATCATTATGTTATTGGTAAATAGTTTTAAAAAGATATCAGAGTTGCAAGTTGTAGCACTTGGACCTTAGACAAAATTATATTTTATTTAAGCATTATTGAAAGTTTAAATTCGACAAACTTTATTATTGCACAAAGAAAAAAAGATCGAAAACAATATTTAGACTAAGGAAATATGGTAGAAGAAAGGCTTCACATAGGTGATATCCCTGCATTAGAGGAGGAAGGTATCTATATCGAATTAGAGAATAAAAGGAAAGCGGATGTACACTCTTATATGATTGAGACTATGAGAAGCATTAAGGTAGACTTGGATAGTCTAAAATCTAATAATGACAAACTAATTAAGGCCAAATATGAACAAGAAGAACTAAATGAGATCATGTGAAGAAGTAGATCATGTGAAGAAGTCTAACACATAAGACGAGGTTTAAACATAACGGTCAAAATTCTTGTAGAATTGATAAAAGAAAACATACTGAGGAAGTAAACTTAGATGATGAATCCTAAAACAACTCACAAACATCATACAATAAGTCAACAAACAATTTTGATAGTAGTGAACTAGTAACAAAAAAAAGAAAAGAGAAGAAGGTTGACTTACAAGGCCCGAATTCAAAAAGATTCAGCCCCCCACTTTTGAAAGTGAATCATAGGAAGATTTATAAGTATCCATAAAACGTAAAAGATCAACTAGCTATTTACCGATTAAGCAGTAAAATTTCCTTATGGTGTTGAGAAGAAAAAAGTGTGAATAATGTGTGAAGGAAGGATTTAACGTGGACACTTTTTAAAACACTGTTTAAAAATAAGTCATTAGAGGAAATTTCAAGTCAAAATGGGCCTTTTAACACTAATTCAAATACCATGTCATCATGTGTTAGCCAATGAAATTGCTTTAAATTTGAAATACCGTATAGGTCTTAAACAAAATTTTAATATAAATTTGGGGATAGGTATCATAAAAAATAAATAAAAAATTGTTCGTATTTTCAACATATCTCCCTGTGTTTTTACTCAAATTTTGATTGGGAGAGCTCCTTGGATACGAAATTAAATTATGCATCCAACGAGAAGAAAAAAGTGTGATCGGGAGATATGTCAAAAATACGAACAAAAAAAGTAGTTTTTTTCTTTTCTTACTCCAAAAGTAATAAATATTATTTTATTATTTTAACTATTATTTTAATATTTTTCTTAGGAGGCCCATTTTGAGTTGAAATTTCCTCTAATGATCTGTCAAAAAGGTATAATGATGAGAAAGTGAAAGAATTTAATGAGTTGAAGCTAGGATAACTAACAATGGATGAATTTGTAACTAAATTTGTTAATTTAAAGTGCTATGTACCATACCTAAAAGTGGAAAAATCCAAAGTCTATAGGTTTATTAGTTGTTTACCTCAAGATTATAAGGACATGATTGAGTTTTATATCTCTTAAACAATGGATGATGCGATCATATAAGAAAATTTGTGCTACATACAATTCAAAGAACAATCTGAACTAAATAAAACATGGAAAAATAAAAAGAGAGATAAATAGGAACAGAGGAAAAAGGGGTACAAACCTTAACCATTTAGGAAAGGGCCCAAAACTTATTCAGCCAATATATATATCGAGTTTAAGAACTTTCAAAATCCTACTACAAATGGTGAAGTTAAGAGAACAGGGGGCTATTAGTAGCGGGTTTAATAGCATCGTAAAGTGTTGGAGTTGTAATGGGCCTCATGTGTACTAGAACCATCTACACAAAAATGATAGCAAGGGACATAATGTGAATAATTTGTAGGAAGCTTCCACCACAAATGACGTAGCAAGGAACATACCTTGAATCAATGCTATCTTGGAGGATTGTCAGGAAGATCATCAATCTACCAATGTAAACGCTGAAGGTAACATTTCAAATACTACTGTCTCCATTCTTATTAATTCCGAGGCTAGTCTAAGTTATATTTATCCTCAAACAATTGAAAAAAGGAAGTTACATAAGGGAAAAAAAAGAAGCCATGGTTGGTTCATCTAGCTACTAGAACCAAAAGAAAGATTATAGAATCAGTAAAAGAGTGTAAACTTTCAAAGAACAATATGAATTATCAACAAACTTAATTGTTTTACTTTTAGGTTTTTATGATGTCTTAACTGATATATAATAATTGGAAGCTCATCAAGTAGTTATAAACTACTTAAATAAGACATTTGCATGTATAGAATATCAAGGGAACGATCATTTCATATAAGGTATATTCGAACCGGTCTCTATAAGACAAATTTCAGTGGTACAACTGAAAAAGTACAATAGGAAAGGCTGCCAATTATATAGTTTTCAAATATTAAATGTTGGAAATGACAATAAGAAGTGAGTCTTAGAGGATATCCTTGTATTAAAAAAAATCCAAGATGTTTTTCCTGAATAAATTATTGGATTACTTCCTAGAGGAGACCTGGACTTTACCATTGATCTAATATAGACGTCAACACCGTTATCGAGAGCCCCTTATCATATGAACATTCCTGAACTTATAGAGCTAAGAAATCAGTTGCAAGAACTACTTGATAAGAAATATATTCAACCAAGTGTGTCACCATGGGGTGCACCTGTCTTGTTCATCAAGAAAAAGGACAATACCTTTCGCCTGTGGATTTATTATTGACAATTGAACAAAATGATCATTAAGATTAAATACCCGTTACCCATAATTGAGGATCTATTTGATCAAGTGAGAGGAGATAAAATATTTTCCAAAATTGATCCCTACAAATGGTGAAGTTAAGAGTACAGGGAATATTAGTAGCAGGTTTAATAGCACATTAAATTGTTAGGCTTCTAATGAGCCTCGTGTGTACCGGAATTGTCCACACAAAAATGATATTAAGGGACCAAATGTGAATAATTTGCAAGAATCTTCCACCGTAAATGACATAGCAAGGAACATACCTCAAATCAATGCTACCTTGGAGGATCGTTAGGAATATTATCAATCTACAATTCTAGAGGTTGAAGGTAAGATTACAAATACTTCTACCTCTATTCTTATTGATTCTAGGTCTAGTCTAAGTTATATTCCTCCTTGGATAATTGAAAAATGTAAGTTACATCGGGACAAACAAAAGAAACCATGGATGGTTCAACTGGCTACTGGTGCAAAAAGAAAGATTACAGAATTAGTAAGAAAGTGTAACATGTCAATGAACAATATGAATACTCAAGCAAACTTAAATTTTTTACCTTTAGGTTCCTATGATCTCTTAATTGGTATGGAATGGTTGGAAGCTCATCAAGCATTTATAAACTGCTTAAATAATACATTTACATGTGTAGATGATCAAAGGAACAATCAATTCATAAAAGGTATATTTAAACCAATGTCTATAAGAAAAATTTCAACGATACAACTTAAAAAGTGTGCTAGGAAAGGATGCCAATTATATGTTGTTGAAATATTAAATGTTGAGAATGAAAATAAGAAGTTAGTCTTAGAGGATATCCCTATATTAAAAGAATTCTAGGATTTTTTTCCTGAAGAAGTATCGGGCTTACCTCCTAGAAGAAGTCCCTATACTTTACCATTAATCTAATCTCGGGGTAAGCAATGGTATCCACTGTCCCATATTGTATGAGCATTTCTAAACTTACAGAGTGAAGAATGTAGTTGTAAGAACCGATTGATAAGAAATACATTTGACCAAGTGTGTCACCATGGGGTGCACCTGTCTTATTCGTCAAGAAAAAGGATGGTACCTTTCACCTATGCATTAATTATCTACAATTAAACAAAATGGCCATTAAGAATAAATACCCCTTACTTAGAATTGACGATCTATTTGATCAAGCTAGAGGAGCTAAAATATTTTCCAAAATGTATCTTAGATCTGGATACCATAAAGTTTGGATAAAAGATGAAACTATACATAAGACTGCATTTAGGATGAGGTATGGTCATTATGAGTTTGTAGTCCTCCTTTTGGATTGACTAATTCCCCTGATACATTTATGTGCCTAATGAACAATGTACTCAACAAATACTTGGATAACTTTGTGCTCTTATTTATTGATGGCATCTTGATTTATTCTAAGGATGAAAAATAATGAAGAACATTTAAGATTAGTGTTGCCGAATTTATGTGAACATCAGCTCTATCCGAAACTTAGTAAGTGCGCGAGTTCTTTAAGAAAGAAATACAATAGCTAGGTCATATTATTTTAGACCAAGGTATAGTTGTTGAGCTGATAAAGATGAAGACTATTCTATAATGGACTATACCAAAAGATGTCCATGATATCATATCTTTTATGGGTATTACAGATTATTATAGAAGGCTTATCGATGCATTTTCAAGAGTGGCGAACCTGATTACTTCCTTGTAGAAGAATGGTGTCAAATTTCTATGGAGACAACAATGTCAAGAAAATTTTGACAAGTTGAAACACTTGGTGACTAGTTCTCATGCACTCAAGATAGATGATCCATACAAATTATTTGTGCTTTACACTCATGCAAGCAAAGGAGGAGTAGGAGGTGTACTGACTCAAGAGGGTCATGTCATTTGTTGTGAATCCCTTAAATTAAAAGATTACAAAAATAAGTATTTCCCACATGATTTAGAATTGATAGCCATTATTCATGCATTGAAAATTCGGAGACATTATCTTTTAGGGAAGAAATTTATGTTGTTAATATATAACTATGGCTTCAAATATTTGTTTGATAAAAAATTCTTAATCCACAACAAGGCAGATGGTTGTCCTTGTTAGGTGAATATGATTTCCAAATAAATCATATTAGAGGTACATAAATGTGGCTGTCTATGCTCTTAGTAGAAAAAAAACATGATGTACATTCAATTATAACTAGCAGCTATGAGTCTGACCTGAAAATTTTGTTTAAAACAACCTCAAAGGAAGATTGAGAGTACATAAATCTATTAGAAAATTGCATTAACAGATCTGATATAGGAGTTGTGAATAAATTTAAAATTTATGTAGAAGGTTTTCTGTGTTTAAAAACAAAATTTACATACCAAACCAACTACAACTTAAATAAATTATTTTCAAGGAAATTCAAGACAACTCGTATTCCGGACATTCATGGTACTAGAAACTTATTGGATCCCTCAAGAGATATTTTTATTGGCCAAATATGAAAGAGGACTCACTTGAATACATTGCTAAGTGCTTAAAATGTCAATAAATTAAATTTATTCATCAACACCCAACTGGACTACTGCAACCTATACCCACCCTATACCCATTCCAGAATATTGGAAATGGGAAGTAATCATTATGGATTTTGTAGCAGGCCTGCCTAAAACTAGAAGACAAAATGATTCTATTACGGTGGTAGTTGATAATCTTACTACAGAAACTAGTTTTATGCCAATCAAATCCACCTATAAGGAAATTAATATAATTGAAATATTCATGAAATAAATTTTTTGGCTACATGGCATACCAAAGATAGTGATTACAGATGGAGATACCAAATTCACACCAATTTTTTTGGAAAGATTTGTTTGTAGGCATGGATACCAAATTGATTTTTAGAACCACATACCACCCACAAACAGATTGGAAGACATAAACGATGAATCGGGTAATTGAATATATGTTGCATATGTATGTTATGAAACAACCTGATAAGTGGAAAGATTTCCTGCATTTATTTGAATTTGCGTATAACAATGGTTATCGAGTTTCCCTCAAAATGAGTCCTTTTGAGGCACTCTATGGTAGGAAATGTAAAATACCCGTAAGTTGGGGAAACCCATAAGATCGGTTAGAATTGGGACAAAAAATGTTAGAGAAAATGGAATAGATTGTACAACAAATTAAAAAAAAATTGAAAGCATCCTAGGATATACAAAAATGTTATACAGACACCAAGTGAATAATAAAAAAATTCCAAGTAGGAGAGCATGTATTTTTAAGAGTGAAGCCAAAAAGAAGTTCCTTAAGAACCATAACTTACACCAAGCTTGCACCTAGATTTGTGGGTCCATTCGAAATTCTAGCCAAAGTGGGACCGATTGCATATTAGCTAGAACTACCCCCTCATATATATAATTCATGATTTTTTTCATGTATCTTTGTTAAAAAAAGATGCTCTCGACAAAACTCATGTTTTTTACTCGGATGTGCTCCAGGTGGAACCAGAGGGAGAGGTTCTTATGGAACTAGTATGCATCATAGACAAGAGAGAAATAATTCTATGGAAGCAATCAATCACTCAAGTGAAGGTACAATAGGAGAATTATGCTCCAGAATAACCACCTCGGAAAGAGAATATGCTATGAGGCAAGATTATCCTTTCCTATTTCAATAAAAAAATTCCAATTAAATGTCGCCGAGGACGGTGAAAGGATTTACGGGGGAGGGATTGTAATACCCCTGGTTAAAAGTGGAATTACTGAGATGGACATGTAACGGATGGTAATTATTTTTCATAAAGTTTATGACTTTGATGACTTTAAATAGTAATGTAAATAATTAATTATTCAATGATATTAACTAAATTATTGTACGGGTATGAAAAACCTTGCAGTGAATTGACAATACTCACATTTAAGTTAATTGTTGAGCTTTTACTTATCCCTACAAAGACAAGTTTCCAAATTTGGGGGAAGTAATTACTAGACAAGAAAGTCCTAGGCAAATAAAAGGCATGCCTAGAGAGGAAAAACCCCATGATTTTTAGAAAAAGAGATTTCAGGCTCTATAAAAATCGAGCTTCCGGTCTCAGAGAGAGAAACAAAACATTAGAGCTTCCATGGTTTGTTGTAATTGATATATCAAGCTTGGAAAGAAAAATCAAAGTGTTGTCACTAGGTTTTCTCTAGTAAACTTTATATATTCTGGTAACGTGTATGTAAAACGTTAGCAGGCCACTTGCTTCTTGAACATCCACTCACTTCTCCATTAGTGGAAGCAATGGTTGGATCCATTGACAATGTAATGGGATTACCGAAGGATCTCATGATATCTTTGATAAACGAAGTGTTGTAAGTTTGTAATCATTGTAATTTATAATAATGCAATGTTGGAAATGGAGAAATTTGGGGGCATGTCAATTTTGCTATTGGAAATAATGCACACAATATTAAGTTATCCCTGGATTGCAATTCAGATGCCATTTTGTTCTTCAAATATTTTTAATAAGCAAAGGGAGACCTTTCAGTGTTCATATTTTACAGTACAAGACGAGTGCTAGAGGAGCGTTACTAACTAATTCACAAAAAATGTTGATGAAGACCTGCGACTGCCATAAAGAGCTCATGACTCATTATAGGATCTTGTTCAGGAGTGTCAATCAAGTCCATCGATTGTAAAGAAATGAAGCTTGTCAATAGCATATTCATCATTGTTATTGGGTTTTAATTGTCAATGAAAAATACCTCAGTAGTTTTAGGTGAAAAGGGTCCAGTCTAGGGAAAAGCTCAAGTGTTGATCATGGTTGCTTATCAATTTACAGGAAACACCCACAAGGAAAGCTCACTGAAGACCAGAACATTACACTCATACTTTAGGCGACAAGGATTGCTTGGGTGCTAGGAGTATATTCAAATTACCAACAAATGTCCAATGACCAATTCAAGCATCCAGATGTTTAATCAGTGCCGAATATCAATTGACAATAGTCTACAATGATTTCATTATCTAGATAACAATATAAAGTGCCAGCCAATTGCCAACACCAGTGCTAAAAAATGCCCATGAGAAATAACGATAATCAGTTATCATCCAAGTCAAATTGTTCAGCACTAAATGCCATATGTCAGGGTAGTCACCACATATTAGGAAAATAATCTATGTGCATCTGTAAATTCGATAGCCATCGCATTGATGAATACTCAATGGTTGAGATAAGAACCGAATCTAGTTTTTAAACTAATCATTAATTTCCTCTACTTTTTTCTGGCTTGAATATTATAATTATATGCAGGGTATTGGGAATTAAGAATACAGCAAATTCCTGGAGATGAATACATGGCCAAATGGTGACAAAGAACGCTTCATCAGCAAGTTATTAAGATCCATCCAGAGGAAATTGTGCCCAAAAGTTCTGATGAAGAGACAAAATAAGTTTTGAATCCTTGTCACGGTATTGATAATGATCATTGATTGAAAGATAAGAACACAAGTGTCATTATGAACAGGACACCATCTATTGGCACACCTAGCATCTAAATCACAAATGGCAAGGGATTTTCAACATTCCATATTTTCTGGCAAATAAGTCTAGATTGTGTTTTATTTTTAGATAGCTTATGTTTCTTCAAATTAATGTCAGTTTATTGATGTAATTTTATATAAAATGGCATGTTATAAACTAAGAAGAGGAGAGGAATTCCAGCCGAGGGCTGAGATTGTATTGGCAGAGGCATGTATTACATTTCCTGGGTTATTAAAGATGCTTTGCAGTGATTATGTATGATTGAACCTATTTTGTCTTAATTTGAAGTGATAAAAATGGCATGTTGTTCATAATTTTGTTCTGTGTATGGTCATATTCATCTGTACCAGAATTCTTATGTTTCAGCTGTATGTTTTTCAATGATATGAGATAGAGCTGGTTATTTCCCTACATAACTTTATGCTCATAATTGTATACCTTTGTTTATTTTGTTTATGCATTCTCTATTTGGTATATCTGCTATATATTTTCCATATCTCTGTGATATTCATCTACAAATGAACTCTCAAACCTAATCATCCATTCAACAAATTTAATATTTCTCTAAGCTTGACCCTATCAGTCGGGGTTCAACATTAGTGATAACACAAAGCTTCTAGGATCTTTAATATTTGAGCTTCCAAGATTTGAGATCTCTTAGGCTCTAAGAAGTAACTCATCCTACACAATTTGGTGGCACTTGAAGAGGAAATGTCAACATAAATCTGAGTTCTGGGAAAGGGGGTGGACACTTGCAGTCCTTTTTGGATTTGATTTTCCTAAGGCCGAGTGGAGTGGGTATTCTCAACACCTAGTACCATTATTATTTATAGAAGAGTATTAATTTTTACCTTATGTTTATAGTTCTTTTAACATATTAATCATTTTAAGTGTCATTTATAGTTACTATAACAACATTTGTTTCAAAATGGAAATGATCTCTCTCTCTACACCTGTGAATGATTTGTCTATGATAATCTTGTCGGAAAGATAGTTAACAATTTTAGAATATGTGAAATAAGGGTTTACTAAGATTCATTATATATATATATCGTACATGTAATAATAAATAAACATGAAACTCTGGTATATGTCAAAACATAGTAAAACCCGGTGTCGTTAACCCTAAAGGAGCACCAAAAACCAATGAGATAAGACGTGTGTTCTACTCTTCATATACAAGAGCGTATGTTAAGTAATGGTTTAAAACCAAGGGTCAAACCTGACGAAATACACAGAGCTGGTGTATAACGAACAATGGAAAATAATCTTATTAACATGTCAATAACTGCTAGTTTAACCTCCTGTAATTTAAACTGAGTCAAGCTATGACTCAATAAAAAATATCACCCGACCCTTCAGAAAAATGAAGTGGAGACTTTCATGTTGTCGACGCCATAAGTGATTTAACCAGCTATAAATCGTATGGGTTTGATTAACAAAAATACCATTCAAATACAAATCAGTATATATTAATCAAAGGAACTATGTATGTAGGATTTATGTCCTTATATTTACCATAGATAATACATGTATCATTTAGGCAAAATCTTTTAAAATTGGATGAATTCCGAATATAAGGTCTATAAAATTTGGAGAGCAACAAATGTTCTGAGTCATGTGAATATCCAATGCTACATCTAGATTCAATAGAGAAATCTTCACTTATATTTTACCAAAAAGAAAGACAAGAAAATATAAGAAATACGAAGCAAATATTAAGTAGAATGCAAAAGTAAAACACTCAAGTGGATTGATCTTCCATTGTTCTTATTAAGCAATAACCAATACAATGTATAGGAATTATTCCATTCAATACCTTGGGAAAATACCATGGGATACCAAGTACCATGGGTCTAACAAACCATATGATTGGCTCACAAAATGGTAGGCTTAGATTGGACCAATTCACCCATCAATGACATAAGGCCAAGTGTAAATCCTAGATTAGGCCATAGTGAGGGTGAATGAACATGGGGACCAAAAGTAGGTTAGGAAGGTCAACAGGTGTGAAAACATCCATTAGGAGGGCGCATGGGGTGAATAATTGGCAAGTAGTGGACCATTAATACACAGGTTTGACCAAATCATTAAGAGGACACACTCCATATCCTTCAAATAGGGAAATGCATTAAACACCTCGTGAATGAATCATAGAGGGGTAAATTGACTTCCTGAATGATTGAAAGGATTCCAAAAGTGGAAAAACAAGATTTCATGGATTTATCACTAGTCTAAGTGATCCAAATATGGACAACTATGGTCCAAAACACTAGACTAGGTACTAGGAGGACAAGAATCACCAGGTATAACAACATGAAGGTCCATGGAATATGTATGATGGGAATATTGTTCTAACACCCCCCCTTAATCCAAAAATGGTAGTGAGAAATCAAAATAGGGCCCAAGCAACAAGGATTATGGTCACCCTTTACATTATTGATCTTATAAACCGAGGAAAGAGGCAAAACCACATGGGTAAAATCCTCGCTAAAAAATGGACATGAAAGAGAAACCAAAAATTGTATACACTACAAACTAAATGACTATGTTTGGAGGAATCTTCTTCTCGGGAAGAAGTGGAATGTGCTCAACCAACTCAGGAATATTTACAGCTACATGATGAATCTTGTGACCATGTAGAACAACTGAAATGCACTAATAAGAGAGCGAAGGTTGCTCTTCATATTTGAACTTCGAACTAACTAGGGTTCCATGTCCAAAATAGACTTGAATTTCTTGAGAATAAGTGACCCCAAGCGAATCATAAGGCTGTTGACGCATCAACTTAGAAATAAGGTCGTAATCAGCTCCAAGAAGGTGGAACAAGAGTCCCAAATGTGCCATTGTGATGTCTAAGGCTTCTCCATCTTGAAATGAACTTGAAGCAATTCTACTAGTCATGGTGTAGGAATACATAGGAAGCAAAAGAGTGTGAAGCAATGAGATATATTCACTTGACTTCCAAACTTCTCATTGACCATCTTTCAAACCAATACTCTCATGTGAAGAAAACCCATCTTCTAGAGAAGGCTCACTATGATCACCAACTAGCAACCCATCTTCATCGTTCATAATAGAAGACATAGACGATAAAAACATGGAATGGAGAGATAACTCTTCAACAGGGTTGATGGATTCAAGTCGTATGTTATCTTCATGAAAAATAGCTTCTTGGAAAAGAGAGGAAGCCACTTAGGAAGAAACTTCATTTGGATCATTTGATGAATCTCTATCTACTTCTTCTTCATCATATTGAACAACTTCACGAGAAATAGAATCCATGAAGCTATTATAGGTATTTATAAACAAAACTCAAAAATCTATTTTGGAAGAAAGAATAGAACCCCATAGGCTCTCATACCATGTAAAATTTGGATTGCACAACATCACAACAAAATTTCTAAGTCATGTGCATATCCAATCCTAGATCTCGATTCAATAGAAAAGGATTGGCTTAGATTTTACCGAAGAGAAAGACAGGAAAATAGAAGAAATATGAAGCAAATATTAAGTAGAACACAAGAGTAAAACACTCAAGTGGATTGATCTTCCATTGTGCTTATTGAGAAAAAACAATACTATATATAGGCATTATTACCGACAATACCTTGAGAAAATAGCATGGGCTACCAAATACCATGGGTCAAACAAACCATATGATTGTCTTAGAAAATGGCGGGCTTAGATTGGACCAATTCACCCATCAATGACATAAGGCCAAGTGTAAATCCTAGATTGGGCCATAATGAGGGTCAATGAACATGGGGACCAAAAGTAGGTTAGGAAGGTCAATAGGTGTGGGAAAATCCATGAGGAGGGAACATGGGGTGAATAGTTGGTAAGTAGTGGACCATTAATACACAGATTTGACCAAATCATTAAGAGGGCACACTCCAACTCCTTAAAACATGGAAATGCATTAAAAACCTCATAAATTAAGAATAGGGGGCACATTGACTCCCTGAATGATGGAAAGGATCCCAAAAGTAGAAAAAACAAGGTTTCATGGATTTATCTCTATTCTAAGTGGTCCAAATATGAACAACTATGGTCCAAAACACTAGACTAGGCACTAGGAGGCCAAGAATCACTAGGTAGAACACCATGAAGGTCAACGTCATAGATATGATGGGAATAGTGTTCTAAGAAGGTCCAAGGGTCCTGAGAACCTCAACACCAGTTAAAAACCAAGAAGTAAAAACTAGCCAGTAAAGATCTAACTTGCAAAAAAATCATTTACCAAATTCAGAACCTGAGTATATACACATTTCTTTATAAACCCAAGTTGTCTTAAGTTTAGAATTGATTTAAGTAAACAAAGTTATGAAAAGACTTCATAAACCGTTTCTTGACTATCCTTTCATTAGTAAATCCAATCTTTAAAATTTGGGTCAATTTGGGCATAAAACCCTTAAAATAACTAAACATTAAAATGTGGCTTGAAGCCGATAACGAAAAACCTTGTCTTTACAAAAACCCTCAAAGGATTGGAGGGGTTACCAACAAGCTCACCATCGAACCTGAGTATACAAATTTATTTATAAACCCAAGTCGTCTTAAGTTTAGAATTGATTTAAGTAAAAAAAGTTACAAAATGACTAGGTAAACCATTTCTCGGCTATCCTTTCATTAGTAAATCCAATATTTAAAATTTGGGTCAATTTGGGCATAAACCCATTAAAATACCTAAACATTAAAATATGGCATGAAGCCGGTAATGAAAAACCTTGTCTTTACAAAAACCCTCAAAGGATTGGAGGGGTTACCAACAAGCTCACCATCGAAATGTGAAAGGGACATTTAATAAGTAATAGGACTTACCATCTAACATTGAGAGCTAAAAAATTCAATTATGGAATAATTCAAGACAATATAGATGAACGTTGCTTACCGATAGGAGCCCAGCTAGAGGGTATGTAAATTAAATTTAAGTCAGGTGATAGGTTGTACTTGGAACACACAAAACGGGGGTTAGCAAACAACATATTCTAATAAATATAAGGAATTGATTGGCGAGTACAATAACAAAAGATTCGCCTAATAAATGATTTCCTTGGTTCACCGATGAGGATTCTACGGCCATGTAGAGTGATGGCCGAGCCAACAACAAGGTGAGTGGAAACACCTCAAAGAAAACATTGAATCATCTATGTCATGTGTAATCACACTAAAGGAACAAGAAAACTTGTATGCTGAAATGAACAACTAATGAACCAAGAACTTTCGAAACCCTCCAAGATTATAAATATTGATAACAATAAACAATTTATTTTGTTCTGACAAAAAGGTGTAAGGTGGCATATGATTCTTCTATTTACTTAAATAATTTCATCTGTGCCAAGACCAAATGGTCTGCACCATCAACCTTATATCATATGTCTGTATACCTAGCCAAAAGTATTTGGGTTGGTGAAACATAAGTAAACTAGGTAAATTCAATGGTTAAGTGATGCAAGCCCACATCAACTCCACCCAAAGCAAATTTGAAATTCCATAAATTTCCAAATGGAGGACGTGGTCAAGAGGATAAGATTCTATCCAAATGTATGTAAAATGATATGATTTCTATTGGAGGCATGAAATCGAGTCTTTAGGGATCGGTTATGGATTCTCTAGAGAGGATCATGGATCTAAGATGATCCACAACATTGTAATTTGTTATATATGTAAACCTTCGGTTATTGTGAAAGAGAGGTCAAGCGCAATGTAAAATTTTGGCCCTAAGGGTATCTAGGCCCTTAGATTCCCTGTGATGTAATTCAAGCTTGATTTGTTTTTTATGAAAATGTGTGTGATTTTAGTTGATGCTATTGAGCTTCAATTTCTGTATCTCTTACATAAATATGTGTGTAGAAAATTGGGGAAATCATATCATCCCGAGCGTGAAACCCATGTGAGAGAACGTGTGTTAGAGGATGTTGTTGGTCCTTTACCATCAATCACAAAATCGATTGATGGTGATCCATAACACAAGGATACTGTGGAGAATGATCAAGATCACAAGAAAGAGAATTGTTGAACGCTATCGTTGCTAGTTGCTAAGATCGTTGTTGCTGCGACATTGAGGAGAAGTGGACAAGAGCCATCTGTGGCTTACTATTGTTCTACTTTGACTATGGATATTGCAGTGACCTGCATATTTCAAGTGTGAAGAAGCCATGGATCGAATATGATATCACCATAGGGAAGCTCAGCTTCAGATGTATCAAGATGAGATTCTTCCTTAAGTGCAGGTACAAGAATTCAAAGATTGTAGAATAATATTGTTGCTATGGACACATATAAGTCCATATTGTGGGCTCATAAGCCACAGGTCCATGAATTTAATGGACCCCCAGAAATTGTCTTCATTAGTTCGTATCAGAGTGAGGAAAAATTTCCTACGTGTGGAAAATAGAAACAACTTCCAGCTATGACTGGGTAGAATTTGTTGGGAAATTCCAAAGTTGTATTTGTGGGTAGAATTCTCCAAGCGAGTGAGTAGGCGAAGAAAATAGAGAGGATAAAATCAATCCTTGAAAGGTTTAGAGGAGGTGAACCTGTGCCATGAAAAGTTCAAACTAGAGGCAGAAAGTCAATGAGGTGTTAGTGGAAGTTTGATTGCAGCTCACTGACTGGGCATGAGAATAAGCTCAGTGATGCATGAAGAAGGAAGAAGACCAGGTTGAATAGGGAAGCATCAATATAAGACATATGACCAGGAGGTCATAAAATTTTGTACCGTGGGAGTATGATGCATGAGAATCAACCCCACCCAAAGCAAATTTGAAATTTCAGAAGTTTTCGAATGGAGGACGTGGCCAAGAGGATAAGATTCTATCCAAATGCATGTAAAATGATATGATTGCTAATGGATCCATGAAATCGAGTCTTTAGGGATCATTTATGGATTCTGTAGAGAGGTTCGTGGATATAAGATGATCCACAACATTTTAATTTGTTATATATGTAAACCTTTGGTTATTGTGAAAGACAGGCCAGGCACAATGTAAAACTAGGCCTAGAGGTAAGCCAGGCCCATAGAAGCCATGTGATGTAATTCGATCTTGATTTGTTTTTATGAAAACACGTTTGATTTGAGTTTATGTTATTGAGATTCAATTTCTATATCTCTTTCTTAAATATGTGTGTAGAAAATTGGTGAGATCATATCATCCCAAGCATGAAACCCATGTGAGAGAATGTGTGTTAGAGGGTGTTGTTGGTCCTTCACTGTCGATCATAGAATGAATCGATGGTGATTCATAATGCAACGATACCATGGAGAACGATCGAGATCACGAGAAAGAGAATTTTGAAAGCTGTCACTGATGGTTGCTGAGATTGTTGCTGCTGCGACATTAACGAGAGGTGGATAAGAGCCAATTGTGGATTGTTATTGTTCTACTTTGACTGTGGATATTGCAGTGGCATGCACATTTCACGTGTGAAGAAGCCATAGATCGAATATGATATCGCCATAGGAAATATCAACTTCAGATGTATCAAGATGACATTCTTCCTTAAGTGCGGGTACAAGAATCAAAGATTGTAGAATGATATTGTTGCTATGGAAACATTTAAGTCCATATTGTGGGATCATAACCCACAGGTCCATGAATTTGAAGGACCCCCAGAAACTGTCTTCATCATTTAGAGTTTAAGTTAAACGATAATAGGATATCAGATATATATACCCAAGTACTGATTATTACTTTCCCCTTTACTTCTAAAATAAAACCCTAAAATGCTAGGGGATACCTTGAGTTACAAAAACCTTTAGAAGTCTTGAAATATGGAAAATATGTTACAAGACAAAAAATCTTTAAGGTGTGTAACAATGATCAATGATGATGACGCGATTAATAATAAAATATTCATATTTAAACCTTTGTAATGTTATATGTGTAGGATTTTTCTCACCTTCGAATAATTAGTTCCAATAGGCTTATAGAGAGAAAATCATGATACATGTATGTACACTACCCGCATAAAAAAAATAAGGGTTGTTAGCTCAAGAGCTAAGTAATCAATGTCTCCTATATTTGGACTGAAGTCCTCCATAATTGACGAGTTAACTTCTAGCAAACAAATGAAGAACTCAAAAAATAATGATATGATGTGCAAATGGTAATTTTAATTATCGAGATATCTTCTATAAACATCATTATGTTGTTGATAAATAATTTAAAAAATAAATAAGTATCTCAACCCTTATCATGGTTAATTTCATATCCAAAAAAAATTGGAAGTGAAGTTATTACAACATGTTACTTACAAGGAAGGTGAGAAAGATAACATTATTTTATCCAAACCACCCAAACTACATCTAATAGAATCAACATGTTCAAATGTTAAAGATCATAAATAGTTTTAATAATTTTATATACAATCTTATAATTTCATCATTATTAAATGTAAAACTCAATTGCAACATGTTTATCCAAACCAGACTTTTATGTGATTATTTAATTGCTTTAAAATTAAGAAACCATGTGATGTAGGGGTGTAAAAGGAAAAAGGAATGCAACAAAACCGTTTGGTACCAATATGGGAGGTTTTTTTTCATAAAAGAGATAAAAAATAATATATTAATTTAATATTAAAATATTATAGATTTTTTTTTGGGTGTTGATTCATCATTTTCTTTACACGGTTTAAATAAGACTCTATTCTTTGACCAACTTCAAACATTCATATCTATTCAACCGTAAGGAGTTAGAAGATGCTCCACATATCAACAAAAATGGCTTGATGAGGAATATCTCTCTCTGATGGGTTTATTTGAATTTTTTTTGTATAATACCCTTAAATTCTTCACTATGTTCAGGACGTCAAAGACCCCACACATGAGGGTGTCAAAGACCATACAACCAACTACAAGAGTTTTAAAGTATTCTTAAATATATCAAGGCATGTCCATGGGATCTACCTCCATATACATCCCAATAGCCATATAACCCCAAAGAGGACCATACATCACCATTAACAAGCTACCAAGTGTGTGGGTTCAAGACCCAAGGTACCACATGCAAGGGTTTCAATGACTCTTTCAAAGATATTATATAATATTTAAACAAGATATTTTCCATGGAATTCAATCCCATCAAATAGGACTCCATCGCCAAGTGATGAGAGGATCATGACCAAATATTCCATCATATCAAAGGCTCCAACAATCATGGTCTTACAAACCACCATATGCATGGATTCCAAGACCGAAATCATTTCCAAATGCACCATCAATGGTAATATAGCGTTCAAGGGACATCATGCCGCTATTTATGTGGGTGCCAAACCTTATCATACATAATGATCATCTCCATGGGTCCCATGACCCCAAAAAGGGCTACACAGGCATCAAGATCTTCATCAAGGGTTCCAAGTATTCGTTAAGTCATTAATGACCACATCATCACCTTTAAGGATCATTAAGCCATCAAATGTAGGTCCATGGGATTCTTCAGGGCTTCTTCATTAAGCAAGGGGCTTCATAGGCTTCTTCAACCACACCAGGAGACCTCCAAGGGTTGAGTTCCATCATGACATCACCTGTGGGGTTGCTATATCTTCTCTTGGGGTACCATGATTCCATAAGAGCATCAATGACCAAAAAAGGGTCATTAATGCTTCTCCAACCCATCTAGGGCTTCACCATTATCCACAAAGGCTTCAACACCATCTCCAGGGTCTTCAGCACCATTAGTAGGGTCTTCAGCATCTTCAGCAAGGTGGTGGCTATAAGATCTAGCCTTTGGGGTATATGGACCTTGTCAACTGGGTACAAGGTGCTTCAAGGAACAAACCCACTTTGTAAGGGGTCCAAGGCACTACAAGTGAGACTTGTTGGAATCAATGACAACCTGCGGGGCCACTGCAAGTCCATGTTGGCATCAATGAGAATTTCATCAACATATTCAACAACAACAATTCATGGAAGGGGTCCTATTAGATTTCATAATTTTCAAATTCCTTCTCATCATCAATTAAGGTTACTTCTACCTCTATCACTTAATAAACAACTACTAACATTTCTATAGAGTGAATCACGAGGCCAACTATCCCACATTTGGTACAGGAAGGTGAATCATCTTTCAAATCAAATACTTTAACATGATTGGAATCAAGATGATGCAACCACAAACAAAGAGAAACTGAGAGTGTTTCAAGGAACCTAAGTGGCCTTGGCACCATAGAAGAGCATCATTAAATAACTCAGATCATTCAAGTTCAAATGGCTATTTATAATTATAGAGGTAAATCATTCATTTTGGAGAGACATTCAAAATGAAAACAATGAATTTTTGTAAGTGTTCTTGTATTTTAGTACTTGCAATAATTTTTTGTGAACTTGTCAAATCAAACTAAGTTGAATTATATTGGGTGCATTCTTGGTAGAAGCTAACACCCTCACTTTTCGAAGTTGGATTCTCAATTATTGAGTCTTATTGTTAAAGGGTGGAGTTGCAAGAATCCTTTTGAGGTCTAATTGAAAATTTAAAAATGAATCAAAATAAATAATTATTATATTTGTAGAAAACTATAATATTGACTACTCTTGATGACACACTCACAATCAATAAGGAAAATATTCAATCCATACTAAACTATTTGCAGAATTAACAAGACAAAATGGACCTTCTCCCCACTCAACACAACTCTATGATTATGAGATACAATAAATGAATCAAATTTTTGAACTAGATCTTGTTTAGAACAACCCTCTCTTTGAATTTGATCATGATTCCTATCAAGTGTTATCACATGACCAATTCAGTGAAGTAATAATATATGCAAAAGATGAAGCCATCATGAACATGTATAGCATAATCTTTCCAAGCCCATCATCACACATTGGGATGAAATCAAGAACAAAAAATACATAACATGTATTGGACATGATAAGAAAGTGACATTCCATATCATGGATTATTCCAAGCCAATCCAGTTTCAAAGTTTTGGATTCTTTCAAGAAGATTCAACCTAAATTGTTAAGCATCATTGTAGAAATTTTCATTGAATTTCCTACTTGGAGGATCAATGTTTTTATCTCCATCATTGTCATCATTGGAGGAAGCATGAGCATTATTTAGATAGATGTTCAAACTGAAAGAAACTTGCAAGACTAAAGATTCACTATGGGTGTATTAATTATTTGTGATGGTCATCAACAACCAACAAGATATATAATTCATATCGAATAATTCAGTCTAAATTCTTGACATAGATTTCCATGGAATGTCTCCATGCTTCTCACCTTGTATTTGACATGGGGGTTTGTCATGGATTGGCAGTTAGGCTTCAAGTTTAGAAGCCCTATCGATCCGACAAAAAATAAGTGAGCTTGACCCACAAGCAAAACTAGAGCCATTGTGAGAGTTGGAGATATAGCAAAAATACATAAATAGATCCATGTTCTAAACCGTCACTTAGATTTTGGTCAGCTAAAAACCACCACTTAGTTTGTGGTCATTCAAAAACCACCCATGTTGTAGAAACATCAACTTATGCTAACCATTTTTTTTGTTGACATAAAATGAATCAATATATATTTTTTCATCTAATTGGTGCTTTTTGGGTGGAACGATATGAGGAATTGATTGGATTGCACGACCCATTTTAGAGGAAAATCTTGTTTTTTAGGGGTCATTTTGAGAGATTAAATGGATTTTTTTGGTGCAAAATTTCAATTGGACAAAATTTTTATATTCTACACACCAATACCTTTCTAATGGTGCAAGCATTTCCTTAATGAGAGTCTGTATAAAGGAGTAATGCCTCGTGTAATTTGACCTATCCATTTAACCAACATGATACCAAGTGGATTCCACGTCAGCTATCATTTCTATCACATGTGGAGTTAGTCACGTGCAAACTTTAAAGAACATTCTAGAAGGTCCAAAAACCTAACCCTAATCAAGAGTTGTGGCATGCAAAAACCCTAAATTAATCCTAGATGATTGTCAAGCTATTGTGTTTTTAGGAGAAGAATGGATTCCATTATTTTGATATTAATGTATTATTCCATAGTTGAAAAAAAACACAAGAGTGGATATTAGAGTAGAATAGAGGAGATAGGAGATCTTATAGAATCCATTCTCGTTGTAGAGTCATAGGTAACTCAATATAGTGTACCATTTCCTTTGCATTTACATTTTGATATGAAGAGCAAGGCATAGTCCTCATTTCTTAATGGTTTTTCCTAGGGTATATCTTGTGTTATTGTGTGGATTGTGTACTTATTTTCTCTAGTTATTCTTGTTTCAATTCCACTTAGTTAGCATTCAATTAAAAAAATCTAATAAAAATAAATTTGTTTAAGATCTTTTCTAATGAACCATTCTAGTGGTCATCCTAAAACAACTAAGTAGAAGACATCAACATCTGCTAACTTTTATGGTTTGTGGTTAGCCCAAACCACCGAGATTGTTGTCTTCCTAAAACCGCCACTTAGTAGTGGACATCATATTCTACTTATTTTTTGATAGTTGGTAGTTGGTCAAAAGCACCAAGTTTGTCATCATAGTAAAACCACCAATTCATAGAGCACTTATATTTTCACCATTTAGCATGAGACATCATCTTTTGCTACCTTACTTGGGAAATCTAGACCGTTAAGAAATGTTCAACCATTGGTAGTTGTACACATTTCAACTCTCTTTTAGAAATATTCTTGGACTCACAAATAACCTTTCGGCTTGAGGGGGGAATGTTGGAAACCTCACACACCCTAGAACATGAAACCAAACATCACTTGAAATTGTATTTATATATGTACCATTCTAAATGAGAACTGAAGTTGACGCTTATATCTCTTGGTCTTTACCTAGATCTTCAATTTTTCCGTTTCTATACATTGCTAGGTATTCTAAGAGAAAGAATTTGGCATTTGTGTGACACCAAAAAGGTTGAAAACAAGATGGTTTGCTGAAATAATAACATTATTAAAACAAAATAGTTTGCTGAAATAATGACATATTATTAACCTTATGATGATTGCTTATAAATAATTTTTTAAAGAAAACCAAGTAACTCCTTACATTTTTAAAATCTAATATACATAATTTGATTTTAGGAAACATTAATAAAAAGCATAATCATTATGTAAATAATATTAAAATATTAAAAATAAAATAAAATAGACAATTGAAAAATTAGAAACTATTATTTAAAATCATTTCTCTCTTTATAATCATATTAAATTAAAACTTAAATATTATAAATTTTAATAATATTAACTTAAAGCTTAAATATTATAAATTTTTAATGAAAATGATTATAATATTTTTTAAATATTATAAATTTATGATAAAATAAAAAATCAATTAAATTTATGTTAAATGATTGTGAAATGAAGTGTTAACCTCACAGTCATATAAAAATAAATAAATTAATAATTGTAGAATAAAATGTTAGCCTCCCATTCGTGATTAAGCTGAAGTAGAATGTTCAACAACTACACCAATTATATCATTCCCACTCATGAGGAAGAGTTAAAATTTTGAACAACCACACTAATTATATTTCATTCCAATTATTTTTCAAATGAAAACAGTGCTCAGGCTGATTATAATAAATATCCAAATACATTTTCACATATTTAAATTATCATTTGCAATTTAATAAAAAAAGACAACATGTCCCTAGTTTCCAATACGATGAGACAATTTTAGGTTTTCTTAGGTAATGTAACGCTTCTATCTGATTGAATAATAAGAAGTCCCATAACCAAGGTTTGATCCATTGCAGGCTGCACCATAAGTCTAAGTCCTCTCCCAGCATGATCTCCGTTGTTGCTTGTTTCCGTGTTGCCTGCGCCAATATTCAATGCATCAAACAATTAAAATCACTACACTAATAATCAGAACAATTCTGTAATGTTCGATGACATGCCAACAAACCTGAGCAACAATTTCTCCAGGGAGGAGGTTGCCTGCCAATACGATGAGACAATTTTAGGTTTTCTTAGGTAATGTAACGCTTCTATCTGATTGAATAATAACAAGTCCCATAACCAAGGTTTGATCCATTGCAGGCTGCACCACAAGTCTAAGTCCTCTCCCAGCATGATCTCCGTTGTTGCTTGTTTCCGTGTTGCCTGCGCCAATATTCAATGCATCAAACAATTAAAATCACTACACTAATAATCAGAACAATTCTGTAATGTTCGATGACATGCCAACAAACCTGAGCAACAATTTCTCCAGGTCAGTGTGAAGGAGGAGGTTGCCTGGCAGAGCTTCGTATTATGACCGTTGATCGGGTTTAATACAACTCTCGCGAAGGGTTTGCTTGAGAACACTGCTAACGCCGACCTTATAACGCTAAACGCTGGCAACTTCCCACAGCCATGGGCGCCGTCTCCTCTGAATGCATCCCATCGCTGTCTAAAACTCAACCTCCGCTAAGCCCACAAACAAGATCAACCAACAATATAAGAAAAATCTATAAAATCTGGTCAACAACATGCAAGATATTGGAAACAGTAAATTCAATACAAACAAAATCAGCCAACATAAGAAAAAACTATAAAGTCTGATCAACAACATGCAATATATTGGAAACAGTAAATTCAATACAAACAAAATAAGCCAACAATATAAGAAAAATCTATAAAATCTGCTCAACAACATGCAAGATATTGGAAACAGTAAATTCAATAGAATTACCTTGTAGCGCATAGACAGAAGAATGTTCCCCGCAGCATCCATGAAAGACAGTTGATGTTTAGCTTGAGATGGGTAATCACCAACTCTGAAGACCAGATTTCCGAATCAATCAAAGACTGTGAATCCTCCTTTGCCATTAAAGAGAAGAGATCTCTTCCAAACTGTGAAGGTGGAGGGATACTGCACTTTACAAAGCCTATCATTGTGGCCGCTCGAATCTGAAACTCTTGCGGGTGAGGGGAACGAGAGGCCTGGATACACCTGAGGATTTCTCTCAGCAGGGAGTGAAACCTGGAAATCAAAATAAACATAAGAATGTCTATGAACTAGAAATTTAGAATTTTACAGCAATTCAATCAATTCTTTTAAGCTAAGTTCATAGGCTATAATGTTAACCCTTCTTTCTTCAAGGTTTATAAATTTTTTATAAAATTTTACAGTAAATCCAAATAATCCGCTTGAAATCTGCATAGAAAAACCATTCACTTTGATACCTCTCATGGAAAAAAAAAACACAAAACACAAAGCAATTGACCTTAAAAACGTCAACTACTAACCATCTTCATTTGGCTTCACTACCACTAAGTTTTACTAGTGACTAAATACTAATCTTTACAGAGAAGTTGTATAACTTTTTAGAATGGGTTCAACAATCATCCAAATTTCAGGAGCTTTGTAGTATCATGGCTGAAAATTCCTATCGCTACATTTGCATTTTACAGCGAGCGATAGTATTTTCTTATAAATAGATCGCTGCCTGGTTCTAAGCTTGGGTGGCGATAATCTATTATAAGCACAGGCCTATGATGATACGATTGTATCCATTGCAATATTACTTCATGTTGGTGGTGCAGATGACAATAAATACAAGTTTTGTTATATTGGTTTAAAAAAATAAAGAGCTTATTCAATAAAATGTTTTTATTTTATAAAATGTATCGCATCTAGAGGTTGGCTATTGAATTTTGGTTTTGTATTTCAAGTTGCTATTGAATTTTTGTTTTGTATTTCAAGTTGCAGAAAATCTATTTTTTCCATTAGGATAGTTTTATTGGAAAATAGTCCACTATCAAATGCTAGGGCTACTAAATCGTGGCCTATAACCCCCAATCTGTGTTGGATCATACACTTAGTATTCGTTCAGCAGGGCACAAAGAGACTGCCCTACAGGTAAGTTGCACTGCCTTGGCTATAGAAAAGGAAGAGATGCGCCTGGAACCGGGTCTGGATTACGAATATCAGCTTTTTTAGACGTTTCACACGGGCAGCTAGGGAGGATTAAAAAGCTACGATTGCTCCGATTGATGGTCTGGGGCGCATCTTTTACTGATGACTCAGAGCCTTTCCTTTAAGGGTTGTTATTTCATTTTACTTTTAAAAAATATACACCTTAGGACATTCAAGAGGCTTAAAGTGGTATTACAATTGATAAATTTGACTTTATGTTTTTATATTTTACAGAATTATTTTGTTATTTACTTAATTACATGTAAAATATTGATAGGAAATTCATGCTTTTTGGCAGAGGGAAGGAAGTGAAGCTAAATTAATGTAAAAAGAGTGATAGGCAAAAGCTTATCAAGAGTTTGAAATGTTACATTGTGGTTTTTAAAAGATCGATTTATCTGGATCGATTTTCTGGATTAACAACATATAAAACGTCAAAGGAGGTAGTTAAAAATTTGCTTAAAACCTGGATTAAAGGTTTTAAAACCCTTGATCGAGCTAGTATTAAAGGTTTTACGGATAATTTAATTTAAGTGTCTTAAACAAATTATTTATCTATTAGTAGATAATTTATAGCTTTTTGAGTTGATATAATAATTTATTTATTTATTTTCTTTTCAAACTTACATTTAAAAACCATGTCTACAACTTCAAATCAATGCCTCCAAAAGTCAAGACATAAAAAATACACAAAAAATATATATATTTTTAAATATATATGCCCCACATCAATACTCCTTTTCAAAAGGGTATTTTTTGCTTTTCAAAATTTATAATGAGTAAAAGAAAAGTTTAAGTGCACACACATGTTTATGAAATGCAAATTAAAGTTTTCTATGGTTACTTTAAAAAATTAATAAGACATAATTTTCCAAAATAAATTAAAAAAATGTTTGCCCCATTGCATTTTGTCTATATTATGTTCATATATATATTTTTCAAAAATAGTGCATTTATCACTATATTATTTTTCATGCACACAAGCTACTTGTTAGCCTAATTTACAAGAACAATCCCATCATTAAATGCAATTTTGGAAAAGTAAATAATAATAATATTTGTTTTTAATTATAGGTGGGAAGCTAACATAATTCCTTATAATTTGTGTTTTAATTACAAGTCGTATTTCAATTTCACAAGGAATATATGAGTTTTGAGGTTTTCAATTTATTAAATGAGTAAAAAATCGAATTTTCACCGTCACTTTTGGCCAAAAAATGTTACCCATCTTCATGGATTCACCCATCATCAATATTTATTTTAAGAATAATGTGGTAATTTAATACTTATATGATACAAATAAAATAATTGGTCTCTTGGAGGGTAGACTCGCTCACTCAAAGAGAGAGAAAACCTAATCGTTGCTCACCATGACATGATAGGTATTGGGCTCACTTTGATATCATGTACATGGTAACCTTCACATGTTCACAAACATGAAAAATAATTCTCACATGCATGGCCTCTCCGTAACCCCACTCTCTTTCTTATGGAAAACACCTCCAATCCCTTAACCAAATAATCCATTTTAAATAATATGTAATGCTCCAATACTAAAAAGTAATGACCCTTTATTTTTACGTCATAACTTTTCATTATCTCACAATTTTTTTTTGTAACAGTAGAAGCCTTCTATTAAACAATAAAATCAATGAGTACAATAGTTATAAAAAAATTAGTTTGCAACCTAGATTATGAGAGATTAGGTTGTTAAAAATAGTCTAAGAGATGTTTACATCTCATTGGTCTTGATGTTATTATTAAAAACAATTTTATCTGCAGAGCTATGAAAGCTTTTTTCGCTAGTGTTTGAATCTAGACTATTAGCTTTAGATGTGAAATAATGGAGACTAATGGAAATCTATCAAAAAAATGTGATAAACATGACGAAAGGAACCCCATAACATTGTAGGTACTTGATCTAAATAATTGTTATTGACGAGAGGAGTGTCATGGAAGCTCCCCATTGAAGTAGAGTTCTGGCCTAGTTTTACATATAGATGCTTCCCTATGATGTACAATTTTCCTATCATAATTTTGTTCATTCTCCTTTGGAGATCACAAAGAAGTTATAGCTTATGCTTGAGGTTTATGATTTCTATATTATGCTCCATTAAAATCCAAGTCATTAGATATTTGGTCACCCAATGTAGGATCACTCAGCATTCATAAAGCATAACCCTATTCATGGTTCCCCCTTGATTTTGAATCCACTCTTCCATCGGATTGGAGCCTGTTTCTATATAGAAGACGACCTTGTTTTGGACCAAGTCATGTTCTCCCGTATTCGTGTCCTCATAATCCTGTCTAACATCATTGGAGTTGATGAGAGGAGGGGAAGGTCGTGGGATGAATCTAACTCTCAGGATTCATCCAATTTTCTTTAAATTGGTGTTCACAATGCTGGTATCGGTACTCAACTTAGAGAGTAGCTTCAATTCCTCCCTCAAACTATGATATGCATTCCTTTTTTCCATGAGTATATCACCAAGTGACATTTTCTCTATTTAGAAGGTTATAAGCGGTCATAGAGGGTGTTTATAGCGCGTGAATCCCTTGGATTTGTAATTGAAGTATCCAAAGCTTGAAATTCATCCACTTCTTACAAGGTGATGGTCTCTTGTCAAAATTTTCCTTCCATACTTTCAATTTTCATTTTGTGATCTAGAGGGATGGATTTCTTGTATAATTTACAACTACAACCACTCTATGTTTGTTAGTGGTAGGATTATACAACTTGGTCCAACTTGCTTCATCCCTTTGTTGCACGGCATAATCCTTTCCGTATTCTTGCTCTGTTGATGGTCATCAATGGCTATGTCTTTAAGATTAGTTTGATAGCAGTTAGAAGAAAGAAAAATAATTTCAATCCACCCTAGAGATTAATGCACTAGATCATCATTACCCTCTTCATCTTCACATTGGTGAAATCAAATTTCATACGACTAATGCATTGCCTCTCTTTTTTCATTGTGTCACCTAATATGCTTAGGTACCTCTACATAGGTCCTTGCAAATTGGGGTTTCGAAACTTTAATAAAAAATGTATAGATCCATGTGCTTTACATGGTTTGAAACTGACTTGTGTCCACTCACAACATGGCCCATCTCAAAATTTTGACTAGGCCCTCCTTGAGGTGTCCATAAAATGTGGTAAGGTGTTTTGGGTTGGCCTTGTGGAGTTTGTTCTCAAGCTAAGTGGATAATTCATTATCACATAATTACTTTTTGCCTTTTTATATATTATTTTTATTACTTTTCTTATTTTAAATTTATTATTTTTTCACTTTTTAAATTTATTATTTTCTCTTTTATTGTACTTTTACATATTACATATTATTCAGCGTCTCTTATTTTATTTATTATATGTGAAATAGGTATGTGACATATGTACTAAAAAAAGATACATTCCATATCTTCCACTGCCTTTTTAATGTTGCTAACATTAACATTAAGTAAGCTGTAATTCCTACTTCAGTTTAATGCTGTATCTTTCTACCAAAATACAAGAAGTGAACTTGTCCCATTTCAATACAACAATGTATTGAATTTAAACGAATGCACTCCTTTGGAGATAATCCAATTAGATTTCCCTTACTGGGCAATATTTTTGCTTCAAGTGGGATTGAAGAACAATAATTAGAATGTACAATTCATTCTTGGAACTTACTTGAAAATATTCATGTCCTTTTTTCCCAAAGGTATCTTTAACTAGATTCGCCTAGTCGCATTTCATATCCCCTATTTTGAAACAATTTTTTTAGCAGTATTTTGAACATAGTTGATACCCACTCCTAGGCCTTTGGTTGGACCGGTTTATTAATTGTTGAGTTTAACTTGATTTGGATACAAGTGGCATAATTTTAGTGTCCTAGAACTACTTGTTCTTGTTCTATTGTCGAGGGGTTAATTTTCAGATGCCATTATTATCTATTTTTTTGGATTATTATAATAATATATTTATGATGTTAGTGTATTTAGATGTGCCTTAAGGTGTTGAGATGCACAACAGTAAATGAAACTTTGAAGTATCATGTGGTTTTAGTTGTAGAATTGTATTTATAATCTTTATATCCATATGATTTTTATGGGCTTAACGTAGTATGTGAAATATACTACTTATTATCGTTTCAAATGATGCACCTTTATTCAATCCCATCACATTCTATGGATACCTGCATCGAGAGGAATAATCCAACTCTTCAAAATGGTCCGCATCATTTGTTTATTTTTCTTCAACCACAACAATTGATGGTGGATTGTTGTGGGGTCCTATTAGAGTTCATTATTTTCAAATTCCTTCTCATCATCCTTAAAGGTTGCTTCTACCTCTATCACTTAAGAAACAACTACTAACATTTCTCGAGAGGGCATCGGTAGGCCAACTTTCCCACATTTGGTATAGGAAGGTGAATCATCTTTCAAATCAAATACTTCAACATGATTGACATCAATATGATGCAACCAGAGACAAATAGAAACTGAGAGTGTTTCAAGTCAAGTGGCCTTGGCACTATAGCAAAGCATCATTAAATAACTCATAGCATTCAAGTTTGAATGGCTATTTATAATTATAGAGATAAATCATTCATTTTTTTTAAGAGATATTCAACATGAAAACAATGAGTTTTTCTAAGTGTTCTTATATTTTGGTACTTGCAATAATTTTTTGTGAAATTGACAAATCAAACTAAGTTTACTTATATTGGGTGTATTCTTGGTAGAAGCTAATGCCCTTACTTTTTGAAGTTGGATTCTCAATTATTGAGTCTTATTGTTAAAGGGTGGATTTGCAAGAATCCTTTTGAGGTCCAATTCAATATTTAAAAATGAATCAAACTAAATAATTATTATATTTGTAGAAAAATATAATATTGACTACTATTGATGACTCACTCACAATCAATAAGGAAAATATCCAATCCATATTAAACTATTTGTAGAATTGACAAAACAAAATGGACCTTCTCCACACTCAATCACAACTCAAGCATTATGAGATACAATTAAGGAATCGAATTTTTGAACTAGATCTTGTTTAGAACAACCCTCTCTTTGAATTTGATAATGATTCCTATCAATTGTTAGGTCATGACCAATTCAGTGAAGCAACAATATATGCAAAAGATGAAGCCATCATGAACATGTATAGCGTAATCTTTCCAAGCCCATCAACACATCTTGGGATGAAATCAAGAACAAAAAATACATAACACATATCAAATATGATAATAAAGTGACCTTTTATATTATGGATTATTCCAAGGCAATCCAGTTTCAAATTTTTGGATTCTTTCAAGAAGATTCAACCTCAATTGTTAAGCATCATTGAAAGCATTTTCATTGAATTTCCCACATGGAGGATCAATGTTTTGATCTTCATCATTTTCATCATTGCAAGAAGCATAAGCATTCTTTAGATAGATGTTCAAAACTAAAGAAACTTACAAGACGAAATATTCACTATGGGTGTATTAATTCTTGGTGATGGTCATCAACAACCAAGAAGATATATAATTCATATTGAATAATTATGTCTAAATTTTTGACATAGATTTCCATGGAGAGTCTTCATGCTTCTCACCTTGTACTCTAGAGGGGGTTTGTCACGGATTGGCAGTTAGGATTAAAGTTTAGAAGCCCTATCAATCTGACATAAAATAAGTGAGCTTGACCCAGAATGAGAACTAAATCCATTGTGAGAGTTGGAGATATAGAAAAAATACATAAATAGATCCATGTTCTAGAACATCACTTAGATTTTGGTCATCTAAAAACCACCACTTAGTTTGTGGTCATTCAAAAACCACCCATGTTGTAGAAACATCAACTTATGCTCACTTTTTTTTTGTTGATCTAAAATCGATCAATATATATTTTTTCATCTATTTAGTTCTTTTTGGGTGGAACGATTTGAGGAATTGGCTTGCACAGGCCATTTTAGAGGAAAATCTTATATTTTAGATTTGGTGTAAAAAATCGCCCAAATCCTTTTGGGGTGATTTTGAGAGATTAAATGGAATTTTTTGGTGAAAATTTTCAATTGGACAATTTTTTTTAATATTTTGCACACCAATACCTTTCGAATGGTGCAATAATTTCCTTTATCAAAGTATGTATGAAGCAGTAATGCCTTGTGTAAGTTGACTTATCAAGTTAACCAACATGATACCAAGTGGATTCCACATCAGTTATCATTTCTCACATATGTGGAGTTAGTCGCATGTGAACTTTCAAGAACATTCTAGAAGGTCCAAAACCCTAACCGTAATCAAGAGTTGTGGCATGCAAAAACCCTAAATTAACCCTAGACGATTAGGTCGAGCTATTGTGTTTTTAGGAGAAGAAGGGATTCCATTATTTTGATATTAATGTATTATTCCATACTTTAAAAACAACACAAGAGTGGATATTATAGTAGAATATAGGAGATAGGAGATCTTATAGAATTGATTCTCTGTGTAGAGTCATAGGTAACTCCATATAGTGTACCATTTCCTTTGCATTTGCATTTTGATATGAAGAGCAACGCATAGTCATCATTTGTGGATGGTTTTTCCTAGGGTATATCTTGTGTACTTATTTTCTCTAGTTATTCTTGTTTCAATTCTAGTTATTTAACATTTAATAAAAATAATCTAATAAAAATAAATATGTTTAAGATCTTTTCTAATGAACCATTGTGGTGGTCTTCCTAAAATAACCACTTAGTAGAAGACATCAACTTCCGCTAACTTTTATGGTTTGTGGTTAGCCAAAACCACCACTTAGTAGTGGACATCATATTCTACTTATTTTTTTAGATTGTAGTCGGTCAAAAGCACAAAGTTTGCCATCATGCTAAAACCACCAATTCAAAGAGCACTTATATCTATACCATTTAGAATGAGACACCATCTTTTGCTACCTTACTTGGGAAATCTACATTTTTAAGAAATGTTCAACCATTGGTAGTTGTACACATTTCAACTCTCTTTCAGAAATATTCTTGGACTTGCAAATAACCTTTTGGTTTGTGGGTGGGGGATGTTGGAAACGTGAAACACCCTAGAACATGAAACCAAATATCACTTGAAATTGTATTTATATGTGTACCATTCTAAATGAGAAGTGCAGTTCACATTGGTCTTTACCTAGATCGTCAATTTGTCCTTTGGCATTTGTGTGACACTGTTAAAAACAAAATAGTTTGTTATACTAATGACATAATTAATCTTTTATCTCAGCATAAGTATGGTGATTGCTTATAAATATTTAAAAAAAAAACAAGTAAATTCTTACATTTTTAAAATCTAATATATATAAGTTGATTTTAAGGAACATTAATAAAAAAACATAATCATCAAGTAAATAATATTAAAACATTAAAAATAAAATAAAATAAACAATTAGAAAAAAAATACTATTTAAAATTATTTCTCTCATTTTATAATTATTAACTTAAAACTTAATTTATTATAAATTATTAATAATATTAACTATAAAATTAATTATGATATTTTTAAAATATTATAAATTTATGATAAACTAATGATTAAAAATCAATTAAATTTTTGTGGAATGATTGTGGAATGAAATATTACCCTCACATTCCAAACAAAGAAATAAATTAATAATTGTATAATAAAATGTTAGCCTTTCATTCAATAAGGTGAAGTAGAATCTTGAACAACTACACCAATTATATCAGTCACACGACTCACACTCATGAAGAAGAGTTAAAATTTTGAACAACTACACTAATTATATTTAATTCCAATTAATTTTCTAATGAAAACAGTGCTCAGGCTCCTTATACTAAATGTCCAAATACATTTTCAAAGATTTAAATTATCATTTGCAGTTTAATAAAAAAAACAACTGTACAACATGTCCCGGTAGTTTGGTAGTTTCCAATAGGATGAGAGAATGTTAGGTTTCAAAAGGTAATGTAACGCCTCTAAAATTTGGACTTCCACCTGTGAATATCTGATTGAATAATAAGAAGTCCCATAACCAAGGTTTGATCCATTCCAGGCTGCACCACAAGTCTGAGTACGTCCTCTCCCAGCATGATCTCCGTTGTCGCTTGTTTCCGTGTTGCCTGCGCCAATATTCAATGCATCAAACAATTAAAATCACTACACAAATTAATCAGAACAATTCAACAATTCTGTCATGTTCGATGACATGCCAACAAACCTGAGCAACAATTTCTCCACTAGAGCCACAGGTTACTGTGAAGGAGGAGGTTGCCTGGCAGACAGATCCCTTCATTTGATAATCGCAGAGCTTCATATTATGACCGTTGATCGGGTTTAATACAACTCTCGCGAAGGGTTTGCTTGAGAACACTGCTAACGCCGACCTTATAACGCTAAACGCTGGCAGCTTCCCACAGCCATGGGCGCCGTCTCCTCTGAATGCATCCCATCGCTGGCTGAAACTCAACCTCTGCTAAGCCCACAAACAAAATCAACCTACATAAGAAAAATCTATAAAATCTGATCAACAACATGGAAGATATTGGAAACAGTAAATTCAATACAAACAAAATCAGCCAACATAAGAAAAATCTGGTCAACAACATGCAAGATATTGGAAACAGTAAATTCAATAGAATTACCTTGTAGCGCATAGACAGAAGAACGTTCCCCGCAGCATCCATGAGAGACAGTTGGTGTTTAGCCTGAGATGGGTAATCATCAACTCTGAAGACCAGATTTCCAAATGAATCAAAGACTGTGAATCCTCCTTTGCCATTAAAGAGAAGAGATCTCTTCCAAACGGTGAAGGTGGAGGGATACTGCACTTTACAAAGCCTATCATCGTGGCCGCTCGAAACTGAAACTGTTGCGGGTGAGGAGAACGAGAGGCCTGGATACACCTGAGGATTTCTCTCAGCAGGGAGTGAAACCTGGAAATCAAAATAAACATTCTATCATGTCAAAATATTGCTACTTAAGCCTATGAAGTAGAATTTTACAGCATTCTAATTAATCCTCTTAAAGTTTCATAAATGACAATGTAAGATTTTTTTAAGCCTAGAAGTAGAATTTTACAGCAATCTAATTAATCCTCTTAAAGTTTGATAAATGACAATGTCAAAACTACGGTGAACTCTTTTTTTATTAGATTTTTAATAAAATTTTACGGTAATCTAAATAATCCTCTTAAAATTCTCATAAACCATTCAATTTGATACCTCTAACGAAAATAATAATAATAAAACAGCTGACCTAAAAACCAAAAAGTTCAACTACTAACCATCTTCATCCTTTGAATTGGAAAACTTCAACTACTAACCATCTTCATCCTTTGAATTGGAAAACTTCAACTACTAACCATCTTCATCCTTTGAATTGGCTTCAGTACTAGTAAGTCTTACTAGTGACTAAATACCAATCTTTACAGAGAAACTTTATAACTTTTTTAGAATGGGATCAGCAGTCATCCAAATTTCAGCAGCTTTGTAGTATCATGGCTGAAAATTCCTATCGCTACAATTGCATTTTACAGAGAGCCATAGTATTTTCTTATAAATAGACCGTTGCCTGTTTCTAAGCTTGGGCGGTGATAATCTATTATAATTAGCACAGGCCTATGACGATACGATTGTATCCATAAACGTTTTGTTATACTCGTTAAAAAAACATCAAGAGCTTCTTCAATCAAATGTTTTTGTTTTATAAAATGTATGGCAGCTAGAGGTTGGAGGTTGGTTCTTGAATTTTGGTTTTGTATTTCAAGTTGCAGAAAATCTAGTTTTTCCATTGTTTTTTTTAAAGGAGTGGACCGATAGAATGAGTATAGGACAGTTTTATTGGAAAATCGTCCACTATCAAAAAGCAGATTAAAATCCTAAACAATACTAGGGCTGTTAGGAATACTAAATAGTGGCCTATCATATTGCTTTGGATCAAGAGTGGGCAATATCATATTGTTTGCTGGTCAGTAAGCATTTTAAACTTCAGAAAATATGGATAATTTATGAACGTAATGGATAACGTTATTATAAATAACAAGCAACCGAATTTTTTTTTCATTGTACCGGGTTCATGAAAATAAATAATGATAAACACTATTCAAACCCTATATGTTGGTTTTTGTAGAAGCAACCTAGAGGCTAAATTTTTTATTCTAAGAAACATAGTTTGTTTGAAGCAACTTCAAGAGGATTTTTTTTGGGGTCAGAAACATGATATAAGAACTTTCACTTATATGCCTCTAATTAATATAAAAATAAAGAAAAAGAAACGTTCATTAAGTGCATGAATACATAGAGCACAACAAACCTGAAAAATCAGCCTGCTATGAATGATGAAGAGGAAGCTCACAACAAGACTGTCTTTCATTTTATTTTATATGATGTAAATGGAATTTTCTTTTAAGCAGCATGCATTTTCCATTGGATGTATAATAGCAAATTTTACAGAGATATTACACTTATCATTATCTTAGTTTCAAACCTTTGGATGTTTATGTTGAACATTGTTCTTTTTAAACTATTATAATATTATAATTTTGTATTTCTATATTGATAAGCTAAGCTTTTATTTTTGTTAATAAAAAATATAATTGTTTTTATATAAAAAAGTTAAAGACATATATTCAACTTTAATAAAAATGCTTAATTTACTAGTCACATGTTTAAACATTTAAACTATTATAATTAAATTATAAAAATTAAAATAATTAATTTAAAAATATATAAACTTTTAAATAAACATATAATTAAGTGATTAATTAAAAAATATATAAAATACTAACATTAATGATATTTATTTGAAAATAAATTTAATAAAACACTTACACTGAAAGACAGAATTCCTCGACTCCTCTCAGTTTTATTCATCAAATGAAAGCCTCCCTTCTCATTCAACAAGGAAGACCTCCACTTATAAGCCTAGAAACTTGCAATTTAAACCTTACCTACAATAAAGTAACCATAATTAAGTCATATTAACCTTGAGTTAGCATGACAGCCCATCAAATCCTTATTCGTATCCTTATGAGAGATTTCCCCTTTATATTTAAGTCATAAGGCATCAATCAAATAGGAGTCGGCATTTCGTACATCATGTAAAAGACAAGAAACCCTAGGTTGTGGTGTCCAAATAGGCAAGTTCCATTTCAAATTTAAAAATCTTTTAAAGAAATCCAATCTTTTCCTGTAACTTTAACATTTATATAAAAGTTTTAAATCGTACAAATAATCTTATTATAATGCTTTTTGCCATCTCTTGATTTTTAAAGTAATCTGCCAGTTGTAACTTGAGGAAACGCATGTTTGTATAATAATATAAAAACCACTTTCGACTGAAAAAAATAATATAAAAACCACACCCCCTCTTGTAACAACACAACAATCGTAGCATATTAAAACATATATATGCTTCATAAGTCTTAAATTGCAAAGCAAGTGGGTATTCATTAATGTTTTGTAGAGACGCACGCTCTGGCTAGTTTGGTCAAAAGCCTTGAGTTCAGGGTCAACGGTTTTGATTCCGTCTGCGTGCTTGCTTTGTGCTCACGCCAAGAAGCACACGTCATTGGATAATTGAGGATCTACCAATGGTTATATGGACCTCTAATATGTATCAAACCTTCCGAGAGAGTCTCTAAAATAATCTGTCATTTTTTCTATATGATGATTATTTTAAATGGTTTTAAAAATTTCTATATACTGCAAATTTATAAGCTTGTTCATAATAACTAAACATTGTGGAAATAAATTGATACAAATTTAGATCCTAAACATTTATGGGTAAATTGATCAAAAATCAGATCCATTATTTGGTAGATTTTAGTGGTTTTGACCAACAAAAACAGAGTAAGCTTATCCATAATGACTAAAAAAATGTGGAAACATTTATGGATAAATTGATAAAAAGATCAAATCCATTATTTCGTTGATCTTAGTGGTTTTGACCAACTAAACCAAAATCCAATCACAAGAAACTTACATTATAAATGAAAGTTTGATGACATCACCCCCATAAACATGCTAGACACAATATGCTAAATGAGTTTCGAACCTAGACAAAACCAAATATTTGTTGGCGTAATGGCTTCTAATATGGCATGTCCATTATTCAGTCCTAGAGTAGAGCAATGGGCAAGATGATTGTTTATTTAAAAATATAGGAGTAGTGTAACGGGTCGACGATTTCGCCCGGCGTTAGACTACTCCGTCCACCCACGTCGTTAACGATCCCGTCCTCTGAAGTCGGCCAAATTCATCCAGCCACTATCACTGAGTGTCCCACCACCGCTAGACTACTCCTTTATAGATGTTGCACTTATTTAGGTACAAAACCCGCAAAGGTGAAAACCCTGACTCCTTAAACTAGCTATCTGCACTTCACCCTCGGAATGAGATTCCTTTTCATTTCTTCCAAAGAGGACATTGCTCAGAGTAATTCTTCTTCAAGTGTTTTATTTTTAGGAAACTGCAACATCAAATCATCATGTTTTATTTGCAGCTCTGCAAGAGTGGCTTCCAAATTTCTCTTTTTCTCATCCCACAAATGTCGGTCTTCTTCACTTTTTTAGAGTAATTATTGAGTCCTCTTATGTGATTCATTTAGCTCGGATTCCAATTGATTCACCTTGTACTTGCTGAACCCCGCTTCAACAGTTAGCTCTGTATTCTTTTGGGCCATTGATCCCATTCCATTAGCCATCGACTCATGTTTTATTTTCATCTCTGCAATAGTACCTTCCAAATTACACTTTTCAGCATCCCACAAATGCATGTCCATTTTTTGTTTTTGGAGTACATCCCGAGTCCTCTTCTTGGAATCATTCAAATCAGATTGCAAAGCAATACTTTCTGTTCTACATTGTTGTAGAGCCCTTTTATTTTGCACCCTCTCATCTTCCATTTGACCTAGTCTAACTTTATATTCATTCAACTGGCCCTCCAAGGACTCGGCTTCGGTGCTCAGGTCCCTATTTTTCTCATATAGCAATCCCCTTTCATTAGCCATCGAATCGATCTTTGTTTGCAACTCTGCAACACTACATTGCAAAATTTGCTTTTCAGAATCCCACAAATGTCTGTCGTCTTCAATTTTTTCAAGTAATTGCCGAGTTGCAAACACTACATTGCAAAATTTGCTTTTCAGAATCCCACAAATGTCTGTCGTCTTCAGTTTTTTCAAGTAATTGCCGAGTCCTTGCCTTGGAATTATTCAATTGAGATTCCTGCTTAATGTTTTCAAGTAAATCCCTTTCTTTCTGCACTTCAATTTTTTTTCATATGTCCTGCTCAATGAAGACAAAAGGTTCTCCTTTTTGACATTCCATGCTTGCTCTGCAATTAGTCTACCTTTAGGTATCTCCTCAGTCTCCTGTTGTGTTTCTGCAATCCACGAGAAAAGCCCATTATTTTCCAATTCCCAGCCCTTATGTGCCGCCTCTAATTCTGTGAGACCCTCAGTGATAGTGGCTGGATGAATTTCACTAGATTCCGAAGGACGGGATCGTTAACGGTAGGTGGACGGAGTAGTCTAATGCCAAGCGAAATCGTCGACCTGTTAGACTACTCCAAAAATATATGCATGTTAGTGGTGAGGGGTTCTCACACTTTGACCATAAGTTCTTGAGGACAAAACTAATAAAAATATTAAATTTACAATGGTTTAATATTACAAAGAAAAATAGCTAATAAATTGGATAACAAAATTATATATATAAAATATGTGAAAATTAAAATGAATTTTCTAAATTAAATAAAGATAATGAAAAACTAAAATACAAGCTTATAATAATCTCTTAATCAAGAAATACCAAATTAAATGAGATGATATAAAAAATGAGTTAAAGGAAGCTAAAATAAACTTTCCAAATTGCATAAGGATAATGAATAATTAAAATACAAGCCTACAACAATTCCTTAATCAATAATTGAAAGGTTCAAAACTTAATGTTTAAATGATGAGAAAATTAAATAATGTATATACGATGAAAATGAATAATTGAAAAATAAAGACAAATTAGTCAAAAGGTTGTGTAATCATACTAGAGACATTTTCAATGATGTTAAGAAAAATCAAAGAAGGATACATAAGAAGTTGATGGGCAGTGTCAAGTTTCAAGTTCAAGAAAAGAAAAAAGAGAAGATACAAGATCACATAAAATATGTCAATGATGTTATATCCATATTGAGGATGTACACATCATTGATATAATATGTATGGTATTATCTCAATGTTAAGAGTACTAAATATTGAACACAAAAGTTAGAGCATGATATTTTACTACAGAAGAAGGAAGAGGATACAATATCACATAAAATATGTAAATAATTTTATATCCATATTGAGGATGTACACATCATTGATATAATATGAACAGTATTATCTCAATGTTAAGAGTAATAAATATCGAACACAAAAGTTAGAACATGATATTTTACTAGAGAAGAAGGAAGAGAAGATACAATATCACATAAAATATATGAATAATTTTATTTCCATATTGAATATGTACACATCAAATATGTGGTATTAGCTCAAAGTTTAGAGTAATAAATATCAACCACAAAAGTTAGAGCATGATATTTTACTAGAAAAATATATTAATGATAATGGTATGTAAAATGAAAAAGAAATATCATAGGTGAAATCATAGCATCTCATAACTAAAAATGTTATTAGAAAATATGGGAAGTTCCATATTATCCTAGTTTTAACCCATGTGATATATATTTATTTCTACATTAATAGAGATAACAAAATACAAAAAGCACTATCATAATCTTACAGGGGCGTGAGATTATTTAGCCACCCATCCAGTCATTCAAAAAAAAGAAAACCTCTATTCAAAATTATTAGAACTAGTAGGAAACCCTATCCAGAATTGTGCCACCCAACTGAAATATTACATTTTTGACATATTAAACTACTAATTAAAATGAAAATAAAGTCACTCTAGAACAAAGAAAACCAAAAAAGATGAAAGATGTAGAGAGAATTCGGGGAAACAATGGCCATCTTACGTGGTTGCATTCGCATGCGTCGAGTCCAACATTTCCTCTACAATTGGGAATGAACCATAATCATCTTCCTATGCCTAAGAGGGATATTTAACTAGTGGAGGCTCCTGAAGAGGTCTCAAAGCAGTGATGCCCTTGGGTTCCTCGCAGACTCTTTTGCAAGCAGGGGGTCATTCATTGTCGACATCATCAACTGAATTTTTTCTAGGCTCTCCCTATTAGGAGTAGCATACCTCTGGGTTGCCTCAAAAGTCTCTCCAATTACACGTTGTCTATTAGTGTTTCCACCACCTTCAATCTCCCCAATACCACAAGTAATAGAATAATGCTTCTAGTTGAAATTGACTTCCAGACTGTTCAACATCTCGTTAGTCTGTATCAGGCATGCCCTGATAACCTGCACTGTCTCTTTGTCTCCATTCCATTTGGTTGTCAAATATTCTAATAGCATGCCCATTATGGGTGTGTGCAAGAAGTTGAGGGACCTTTTTGATGCAATCCTACTTTTTGGAAACATGCTCATGATACATAAAAACACAACGTGCTCATACTATGTAATGATTGGTTTGGTTAATCTCGATCCTGACATGTCATATGACATGCATGTTAGGATGGGAAAAATGTACACGCGTTTTATAGTTATAAAACGTGAATGCTTTTTATAGTTACAAAATGCATACATGTTATGCAGAAGAAAACAGGCACGTGTTATGGAGAAGCAAAACGTGCATGCGTTTTGGAGAAGCAAAACGTGCACATGTTTTAGAGAAGCAAAACACACATGCATTATGGAGAACAACAAAAAATAGTTTTAGTGCATGGCTAGGAAAATGAATAAAAACAATTGTTTGCATCATCAAGACTTAGGACCTATAGTAATATTTTAGCATCATCAATAACAGCATCACAAACAACCATTCCTAACCTCCCAAGAGCATAATTTTTCTTTATGTTGTAATAGGGACACCATTAGGAGGTTTTAAGAATTATGTTTGGTTCATAGCCCCTTGAGCATGCTTGAGGGAGGAAACTCAAGAATTATGTCCTAAAGGTAGCTTTAAAGGCTTGAGGTCCATGAACAAAGCATCGAACTTGCACATAGGACCTCTGTATTTGATATTTTGGATATAAGAGAGAATATGCAGTGCATTAGAATTCTCTTATCACTTGAAACATATCTGTAGACATGGTTAAGAGAGGAAACCTAGTCCTTAGTCCGTAAAGGAATCCTATAGACATACAGGGCCAAGAACAACACATCGAACAAACACACATGATATCTTAAGGGTATCCTCAACCTTTAAGTTGTGATATGGCCATGATTAGGACTTTTTTAGCATTAGATATGGAGGATAAGGTGTTAATTATGGTTGATACATAAATCTTTATTTTTGGGTTGTAAACCAGCTTTTAGGGCTCATGGTCCATGAATGACACCTTGAATCACCATAAATGACCTCTCAACTTGATAGTTTTGTTTTGAAAGGGGATATGGGAACCATTAGGGGTTTCTAACTACTATATATGTGTCTTGGGACCTTAGACATAATAAGGGAGGAAACCTAGGCCTTAGCCCCTAGAATATGATTCTATCCATCTAGAGACAAGAATGATGTGTCAAACAACCTCAATAGATTCTTCCATGGTTTCATTTACCTTGAAATGGGGATACTAGTTCCATTAGAACATTTTTAGCACTAAGTACAGATATTAGGACCCTTCACATGGGAAGGAGGAAACTCTTGGTCCTAGGCCTTAACCCCTAGAAGATGCTTCTATCCATCTAGAGCCAAGAATGATGTGTTGAACAACCTCAATAGATCCTTCCATGGTTTCATTTACCTTGAAATGGGGATATTAGTTCCATTATAACATTTTTAGCACTAAGTACATATATTAGGCCCCTTCACATGGGAAAGGGGAAACACTTGGTCCTTAGGCATTAAAGGAAGTTGTTAACCATCACTACAACAAAAACTGGATTTAGCGTCTCTTTTTGCATCCTTTTTTGTGTCTAGACCATCTTTCAATGTATTTTTCTTCATTTTTTGAACAAAATGGTGCAATTTCATGGGTTGGTGCTATTTTAGGTGTTTTTTGCATCCCTTTTCTAAATTTGGGCCAAATTGCAACGTAATTTGCACTTGGTTATGCGCCAGGTTTTGCATCAGGTTTTGCGACAGGTTTTGAGCCTAGTTTTGCATCTAATTTTGTGCCTAGTTTGTACATCTACTCTTGTTGCGCCCCCTTTTACGTCCATGTTTGCCTTAACTTTTATGCCCTTGTTTTCATCCACTTTTGCATCCTTTTTTACATCCACTTTTTCATCCACTTTTGCTTCTTTTTTTGCATCCCTTCATGAGCCAAGTTTTGCATCAAAGTTTACATCCTGTTTTGAGTCTAGTTTTGCATCTCGTTTTGTTTCATCCATTTTTGCATCCACTTTTGTATCCACTTTTTCGTCCACTTTTCCACCCACATTTTCATCTCTTTTTGCATCCCATTTTGCATCCATGTTTATGTCGTTTTTTGCATCTACTATTGCATCCACTTTTGTCACATCCCAATTCACACCCATTTTTATGCCTACTTTTACAGTCACTTTTGCTTCAACTTTTTCATCCACGTTTGCATTTTCTTTTGCATCCAATTTTACATCAGTTATTGCATCTCTTTATGCATCCATTTTTGCATCCACTTTTGCATCAGGTTTTGCGTTGGGTGTTATGACTACTTTTGCATTTACTTTTGTTGCATCCACTTTCGCATCCAATTTTACATCCATGGTTGTATCCACTTTTGGACCACTTTTTCATCATGTTTTGCTTCCACGATTGCATCATTTTTTGCATCCATTTTTGGTGCACCCCATTATGTGCCCACTTTTGCTCCTACTTTTGTTGCATCCATGTTTGCATCCTTTTTTGCATCCATGTTTTTATCCACTTTTGCATCCAGTTTTACACCCAGATGTTGAAGATAACAATGAGGATAATGATTATGATATTGAGGATGGCTACGATGATGATGATAATGTTGTTGATAATGAGGAGAACGATGACAATGATGATGATGAGGATAATGACAATGACGACATTGACAATGATTATGATGGAAATGAAATGAATGATGATTATGGTGATGATGACAATGACAATGATGATGAATACAATGAGAATGATGATGTCGATCATATTGAAAAATAAGTTGTTATTTGTCATGCATAAATTGTATGTGTCACTCCATGACCCTTTTCCACTAATCACATATTTTGGGTAGATTTATTTCTTATGCCAAAGGTAATGATGAATAACTGATGAAAATGTCAATAATCATGATGATGATGATATCAAGGATAATGGCGATGATGATGACATGAATGATGGTTATGCCGATGAAGATGACTATTGTGATAATCATGGTGACAATGACAAATATGACGATGACGATGATGATCATCATCATTTCCATCATCGTCATCATTTAAAGCAGATGGGATATGTTTACCATTTAAAGCATGCATAACAAGTGGGATACGGTTACAATTTTAGGCATGCATAACTTATAACTATGATTGAGCACATTTTAATCTTGGAGCTTGTAGTGAAACTGGGTTTATTTACCCCTACCAACACTTTATTATAAGGATCATCATCATCATTATCATCATCATCATTTCTCATGCCATTCTCTTTTTCATCATAATTGTCATTGTCATCATTACTATCATCATCATCATCACCATATAATCACATCATTGTCAACTTCATCATCATTCCCATCATTTTCATCATCATTCATCTCATCATCATCATCATCATCATTGTCATTGTCATCATCAACAACAACATTTTCATCATCAGTATGATATAATCACATAATTGTGAATGTCAATATCATCAAATAAATTACATTTATTGTGTCCACTTTAGCACCCCAAATCAATTACATTTATATTCTCATTATGCTAGATTGTATAGGTGTAAAACTAGGTGGTTTATATCATTATTTTCAACTTCAACATCATTTCCATCGGCTTCATCATCATTACCTATATCATCATTCATCTCATCATCATCGTCATCATTTTCATCATTGTCATTGTCATCATCATCATATAATCACATTATTGTGAATGTCATTATCATCAAATCAATTACATTTATTGTGTCCACTTTAGCACCCCAAATGAGTTAGATTTATATTCTCCTTATGCTAGGTTGTCTAAGTGCAAAACTAGGTGGAGGAATGAAAACTATCGAAACTCTTTGGCATCATTTCTCATGGATTTCTTAGACTGTTGGATTTGTTAAGGATTGAAATATATTCATTCACTTATGCTATTGTTTTATATTATATTTCATAGAATCCCTAATGATGAAAATTCATATGGTTAATATTTGAGAAACCTATAGTTAAAGGGTGATGAAATGTTTTTTTTTTAAATCCATTTGAAATTTGAAGTTTCTACATTACTCACTTGGTAAATTACTTATGTAGGGATTATGGGTTTCCCTTGGGTTGTGGCTGATGTAGGCCACTGTCACATGACCTTAAGAGTCGAGATGAACTTGAAAGCGCTCAAGTTCAAGAAAATATTGGGTAGGTTGTATGGATGTGACACTTAGTATCTAGGGATAGCCATGACCCTTACTATGTCATGACATGTATAGACCCTTCCATATTTAGTATTTATGATATCCAAACATTCATTTCCCAAGTTGTACAAATGTTTTACCTGTATTTTTTTTTTTACAATTATTATCACATAAATAACCACATGTTCAAGAACATTAGTAAGGATAAATTAACTAACCCTTTACTTAGTTGTAATTTCTTCTCGACGTTTCGAGCCGCAAAGTAGGGCTCATCATCAGGAGAAAGTCTCAAGGTTAAAATAGGTACGAAAGATAGTATTAATATGTGTGAGAATATATTTAAATCAGTTTTTTATTAGTTTAGCCGACAATCTAAATGCTGATATTTTAATAATAATTCATTATTTTTTATTTGTAGAGTAGTTTATAAGTCAATAATTTTAATTTTCTTTTTTTAAAAACTTGTTTAAAATTTTTTTTAGTTTTAGGAATAAACTGTAATAGGTTTTCTTTAAGGTTGTAGTTTATATTAAATTAATTTTAATTTTTTTTATTTTCTATATTAAAGTTTTTTAAAAATATCAGTTCTAAAGTTGCTTTTAGGTTTTTAATATATTTTTAAGTTTTAATAAATTTTTTATTATTTTTTTTGTTTTTTATTTATTATTAAAGCTTTTTAAAATATCAATTCTAAAGTTGTTTTTAGGTTTTTAATAAATTTTTTATTATTTTTTTTGTTTTTTATTTATTATTAAAGCTTTTTAAAATATCAATTCTAAAGTTGTTTTTAGGTTTTTAATAAATTTTTAGGTTTTTTTTTAATAAATTTAATTTTGTAACAATTATTTTAATTTTTGTCTTTAGAGACTACTAGAGTTATTGTTTTTTGTGTGCGGAATATTGTTTATAAGACGGTGAATTATGGGGCGCCAGCTCTCATTAAGCTTGAGGCCATCATCCCTGTTCAAATTTGATGGAGCCTTCTCTATCTCAATGGCCTCCCTGATTTTTCTCCTTCTACAATGTTCCTCTCTAGCGATTAGTTTTGTCTCTTCAATGCGTATGTGGTGGCGTGAGTGGTGGGCATGTTCAGCTAGTGCTGATTTCTGATGACGATCGTGCCTGATGTCTGCGCAATGTTCTTTGATTCTCGCCTGTATGGAGCGTCCAGTTTCCCCAATATATGGTATATGACAAGAGCAGGGGATACCGTAGACACCCTTCTGTTTAAATGGATCTACTGGGTCTTTGGAGGAATCTAACATTCTTCCTACCGAGTTTGGGGGAGAGAAAGTTACCCTCATGTCCTTTCTACGAAGAATTTTAGCTATCACATCTGTTGTTCCTTTAATGTAAGGAAGCACGATCTTAGTTCCATCAATGTTTTTGTTTTTCTTTCGAGATTTTTTGCGAGCTTTATGGATAACCTTCATGATTTGATTTTTGTTATAACCATTCATTTGGAAGACATTGGACAAGTGGTCTAACTCCTGCTCTAAGTGGTCTTCATCCGAGATCCTGATGGCTCTAATTACGAGGTTGTTTATCACTCCTATCTTTTGAGAGGGTATATGGTGTGAGTCTGCATGTAGGTACCTATCAGTATGGGTTTTCTTCCTATAAACCTGATGGCCTAGGGTTCCATCATTTCTTTTTGTGATGAGCACGTCTAAGAAAGGAATATGGTTATCCTCTTCAACCTCCATGGTGAATTTTATATGGTCTGATCTACTGTTCAAATGCCCTAGGAATTCAATTAGGCTTTCTCTCCCATGTGGCCAATTTATGTTAGTATCGTCCACAAACCTTTTCCACCACTTTGGTTTTAATGGGAAAGCATCAATAGCTGATTTTTCAAATGCCTCCATGTACAGGTTAGCCACTATCGGGGAAAGAGGTGATCCCATAGAAATGCCCTCAACTTGTTCATACACTACCCCTTTGAAGGTGAAGAAAGTGGACTTTAAGCAAATTCTAACAATTTTTTCTGTTTCTTCATCAGTTACCTCCATAACTATCTTAAGGGCTTCATCCACTGGTATTTTTGTAAAAAGGGACACTACGTCAAAGCTAGCTAGAATATCACCTTCTTCTACTTTGAAGTCTTCCATTTCCCTTACCAAGTGACTGGAGTCCTTAATGAAAGAAGGAGTTTTACCAACAAAGCCTTTTAATATTCTTGTCAGAAACTTAGCTAAAAGGTATGTAGGGGATCCTATAGTGTTTACTATGGGTCTAATAGGTGCGCCTTCTTTGTGAATTTTGGGCAAACCATAAATCCTAGGAATCGTTGTATCTTTCGGGATCAATTTCTTCTTTGTGTTCTCGTCAAGGGAAGAAATATTAGTGGCTTTTGTAACTTCTTTGACAATCACCAGCGCAGCTATAATACGCTCAGATATTAGACAAAGCTGTGGAACTTTTAACGTGATATCTGAAGCACTCTACTGGTTACACCTAGACCTAGCTAACAGTCTACGTCCTGATATTTGGGCAAAGGTAGAAGCAGCATCCACAGAAAGAATGCAGAGATTAGCCACAAGTATAGAAATCAAACACAAGAGAAAGCTCGCCAAGCTACGAAACGTTCAAAAACCAGAGCACAAGCCAAATGACGGGAAAAAATCATGCGTGATAAACCTATCAAGCACTGCGCTGAATGAAGAACAAACCAGGGTGTTAGAGCATGGTTTAAACTTTGTTGTTGCCCCGAAGAGACTACCGATAGAAGATTTGGTTTGTAGAGTAGAGGATGCGTTATCTTACCTCCCAGAAACAGAAGCCGAAGAAGCAAGGCAGGAATGCGCTGTAGCCATAAGGAGAGCGAGGCCGCCCAGGTTGAACATATCCCCAGGTGAGAGAGCAGCATTAAGGAGCTTAAAGAATAATGAAAACATCATTGTGCTAAGAGCTGACAAAGGAAATGCAACTGTCATCCAGGATAGGGTTGAATATGACAAAAAAATGCTTGAACATCTTTCAGCAAGTGGCAGCTACAGAAGGTTGGATAAGGATCCCACGAAGAAGATTGTCAACGAAGTTACAAAAGCCATTAAGAATCCTTCCCTTGACGACAACACAAAGAAGAAATTGATCCCGAAAGATACAACGATTCCTAGGATTTATGGTTTTCCCAAAATTCACAAAGAAGGCGCACCTATTAGACCCATAGTAAACATTATAGGATCCCCTACATACCTTTTAGCTAAGTTTCTGGCAAGAATATTAAAATGCTTTGTTGGTAAAACTCCTTCTTTCATTAAGGACTCCACTCACTTGGTAAGGGAAATGGAAGACTTCAAAGTAGAAGAAGGTGATATTCTAGCTAGCTTTGACGTAGTGTCCCTTTTTACAAAAATACCAGTGGATGAAGCCCTTAAAATAGTTAGGGAGGTAACTGATGAAGAAACATAAAAACTTGTTAGAATTTGCTTAAAGTCCACTTTCTTCACCTTCAAAGGGGTAGTGTATGAACAAGTTGAGGGCGTTGCTATGGGATCACCTCTTTCCCCGATAGTGGCTAACCTGTACATGGAGGCATTTGAAAAATCAGCTATTGATGCTTTCCCATTAAAACCAAAGTGGTGGAAAAGGTTTGTGGACGATACTAACATAAATTGGCCACATGGGAGAGAAAGCCTAATTGAATTCCTAGGGCATTTGAACAGTAGATCAGACCATATAAAATTCACCATGGAGGTTGAAGAGGATAACCATATTCCTTTCTTAGACATGCTCATCACAAAAAGAAATGATGGAACCCTAGGTCATCAGGTTTATAGGAAGAAAACCCATACTGATAGGTACCTACACGCAGACTCACACCATCTACCCTCTCAAAAGATAGGAGTGATAAACACCCTCGTAACTAGAGCTATCAGGATCTCGGATGAAGACCACTTAGAGCAGGAGTTAGACCACTTGTCCAATATCTTCCAAATGAATGGTTATAACAAAAATCAAATCACGAAGGTTATCCATAAAGCTCGCAAAAAATCTCGAAAGCAAAACAAAAACATTGATGGAACTAAGATCGTGCTTCCTTACATTAAAGGAACAACAGATGTGATAGCCAAAATTCTTCGTAGAAAGGACATGAGGGTAACTTTCTCTCCCCCAAACTCGGTAGGAAGAGTGTTAGATTCCTCCAAAGACCCAGTAGATCCATTTAAACAGAAGGGTGTCTATGGTATCCCCTGCTCTTGTGATATACCATATATTGGGGAAACTGGGCGCTCCATACAGGCGAGACTCAAAGAACATTGCGCAGACATCAGGCACGATCATCATCAGAAATCAGCACTAGCTGAACATGCCCACCACTCACGCCACCACATACGCATTGAAGAGACAAAACTAATCGCTAGAGAGGAACATTGTAGAAGGAGAAAAATCAGGGAGGCCATTGAGATAGAGAAGGCTCCATCAAATTTGAATAGGGATGATGGCCTCAAGCTTAATGAGAGCTAGTGCCCCATAATTCACCGTCTTAGAAACAATATTCCGCACACAAAAAACAATAACTCTAGTAGTCTCTAAAAACAAAAATTAAAATAATTGTTACAAAATTAAATTTATTAAAAAAAAAACCTAAAAATTTATTAAAAACCTAAAAACAACTTTAGAATTGATATTTTAAAAAGCTTTAATAATAAATAAAAAACAAAAAAAATAATAAAAAATTTATTAAAACTTAAAAATATATTAAAAACCTAAAAGAAACTTTAGAACTGATATTTTTAAAAAACTTTAATATAGAATATAAAAAAAATTAAAATTAATTTAATATAAACTACAACCTTAAAGAAAACCTATTACAGTTTATTCCTAAAACTAAAAAAAATTTTAAACAAGTTTTAAAAAAAAGAAAATTAAAATTATTGACTTATAAACTACTCTACAAATAAATAATAATGAATTATTATTAAAATCTCATCATTTAGATTGTCGGCTAGACTAATAAAAAACTGATTTAAATATATTCTCACACATATTAATACTATCTTTCGTACCTATTTTAACCTTGAGACTTTCTCCTGATGATGAGCCCTACTTTGCGGCTCGAAACGTCGAGAAGAAATTACAACTAACACAGTCTTCCTCCCCACCATTCATCTTTTACTGCGTGATCATGAACAGCTTAACCCTTTACTATGAGTTTTTTTTCCTTCTAATTCAAAAAAATTATTTTCACATAGCTAACCATATATTTAACAATTTTAGCAACAATAAAATAACTTACACTTAGAATGGCTTATTTTCTTTTTTCCTTATATTAAAAAAAACTAATCAATATAAAACAACTCAAAATTTTTCCTTAAACACTCCACTCCAATAATATAGTAAAAATAATAAAAACATTTAGATCTCTTCAACATTAACCCTAAACAATTACATTTAACATAGTTAAAACATATAAAGAATATTGTTTTTAATGTAAATAAACAAACATTACTTCAACGTAAAGCATTACCACTTGATATTTATTAATTAATCATATTACACTCTTAGGATTAAAGCAATCTTACATAGTGATGGCGCACATGTTTATAATATTACAAGTAACCATCTCTATGTTGGACTATGAAAAAATGTAATTCAATATAAGTTAAAACTTAATATATGTTATAGATGGGTGAATCCATGAAGATGGGTGTCTATTTTGGAGGGTCTTATGAGAAAATAAATTTGATTTTTTCATGTTTTTCAACTTTGGGCAAGCGAAAGTGATATTTTCATTTAGAATTTCACTTTCAAGTAAAAACAAAACTTTTAGAGAATTATGTTGGTTTTCTATTCATAATTTTTTCAATTATTTTTATTGAGATTTGATATGTCATTTCCGAAAATGTTTGACAGTGTGTCCTTATAAAATGAAAGGACTAAAAAATAGACATGTTTGGTTGCGCCATTAAAATCATTGTTAAACTTGTGTTTTGCAAAAAAAAATATGTTACGACAATCTACACACAATATACTATTACGATGACTATAAGTTTGTAACCAACGGATCTATACACTAATTATAATATTTATTTGAATTCGATCAATGGGGAAACCTTGTCGATTTTCAACATGTGTTTGGTTGCGCCACTTTTCTCTCAATTGACTATAAAATTAAAAAATCTACGAATACCCTTTTGAAGTAGACACTCCAATTAAGCGCACCATATTTGTTTCAATTTTTTAGGTGGTGTATTTTTAAAGTTATATATTTTTCATTTCACTGCATGTTGAAAGAGATGAAACGAAACTCGACACATGTTAAGAGACAAAAATAAATAAAAATAGTGGATCTCACCTATACACAACAAAATCTATACCTACGGAAAGTAGATTCAATGACGAAACTAATGGTATCAAGTCCGACAGTCGATTTGTAGTGTAAGACATCCATTTTACCTTCTGAAAATGGAGAAACTCAAAAATTGTGCAGTTTTTAGGTCTCAGAGGTTATTTGGCTGAACAATTATTTGGTCAAACAATGGTTTTCAGTTACGGAACTGTTATTTACAACACAAACGAAAAAAAAATTCGTCGACCGGAAAAAATTTCGTCTACCGAATTTTTTTTTAGCTCACGTTCTTCTAGTTATCTACCATCAATGGTTGGTTATCTATTCATAAACAATAAGTTATCCATGAACAATAGTAAAAAATAATAATACATTAAAATTTATCATATTACTAGCACACCCACGAACAAAATAGGTACTCTTCAAGGAGATACACTAGGCTTAATATATCCCTTGTCTATAGCAACTCGTGTAATTGTATTGTTAATTTCGTTAATTATAGGATACTCATATGATATGGAGCTCATGATACTAGTGTTGAAAATGACATTAGATCTATGTTAAAATCTAAATATCGTTTAGGTGGTAATACTGATATCTTATCACAAAATACAACTTCAAATTCCTTTAAAATATGAAATTGTTCTAATTCCATATTTTATTTTTCGGGCTCAAATTCTTTAATTTTGATGCCATAAAGTTGACACCCTTTCTTAATACACTTTTTACGTTGTAGTGCTGAAATTTGTCCTGTAGATAAAGGTCTATAAATTTCATTCATTGTATGATACTTATCTTCCTCATCCATACTACTAAAATTTTTATGCAAATAGTCGATAACATCTTTATGAGATTCTAGCCAATCCATACCTATCAAAATGTCATAAGATCCTAGGGGAAGTATATTTAAATTAACTGAGGTATCCAAGTCATTAAAGCCTAATAACAAATCTTTAACTATCTCCGTAACTTTCATTTTTACCTTTGTTGCTAGCTATACCAACCATTCATTTTTTTGTTTTTCCTTACTAAGTGTACACTTTTCAACTACTTTTGGTACAATGTAACTTAAACTAGACCCTGAATCAATAAGTATTGAAACATGTATGTTCAAAATTTTACCTTCTAATTCCAACATGGTGGATTGATGGTCCACCTGCCGATATTCCAAAGAAACATTAACTATAGGGATATTCCTGGCTATGTCATTCACAGTACAAGCTTCCTGCAACGTTTTTATAGGTTACTATTCCATCCTCCACTAAAATTTTCGATACTCTTTACCCCATTGCTATTGGTTGAACCTCGCTTGTTGTAATTTTTATCAGTATAACCTCTTGTTCCTTTTATAAAAGGTGAGGGTTTAAATCCTTTTCTACGTTGATCGATCTTTTCAATTTTTTTTATTTTTTGAACTTCTACTCAATTTGGATATTTGTTTAAACAAATGGAAGCACAATTAGGCCTTTCTAATTGCTTCATCCATTGTTGAATCATTTCAAACACAATCTTTTCCTTATACACTAGGGGTAAGCCACTGATAAAACTATATACCTTAGCTTTTTCAACTCTTAGATATGGTACATGGCGTTGTAAATTTACAAAATCAGTTACAAATTCTTCCATGGTTAACAATCTTACAAAATCAGTTACAAATTCTTCCATGGTTAACAATCTTAGCCTCAAATAATTGAATTATTGAGCTTTCTCATCATAATATCGTTCTGACATATACATTTTTTCAATAATTTAAAAAAAAAAAATCAGCTCAACTCTTTACTACATATGCTACTGACACTCTTAGCCTCCTTCCATCACGGAACAGATTTAACAACCAAGATTCTATCGCTTCCTAAAATTCTCCATCAAACATGAAGGGCCTTAACTTTTTGAATTCTCCATGTAACTCTACGAGTCTTTCTTTTTGTTTTTCATTATTCATTTCATCACCTTTCTTTAAATCCTGGGGGGTTATATAGGAATGCTATTTGTAGTTTGTTTTTTTGTAGTGCTCCTTTTCTTTTCTTGTAAGGAACATAAAATAAATATAATAATTAAATTGATAATGTTACCTTAGTATAAAAAATATTAAAATTAAGAATCAAGTTGCTAATTTTACCATAGTAAAAAAAATATTTCTATCAAAACTTTCTAACATTCCTAACATTCTCAAATTCTCAACACTACATCTACAATCATACATTAACTAACTTTCATATATTTGCACCTATCAAAACTTCCTAACATTCATTCATATATTTACACCTATTAAAACTACTTAACATTCATTCATATGTTTGCACCTATCAAAACATTCTCTCCTAACATTCCCCCATTCCCACATTCACTTCGAACATTGACATTTCCCATATATTCATTCTTAACATTTAACATTCCCCTATATTCATTCTTACATTCATATATTTGCACCTATCAAAACTTCCTAACATTCCTAGCATTAACTTCCTAACATTCCTAACATTAACATTTCCATATTCATTCCGACTATATTCATTCTTACCATTAGATTGCACTTATCAAAGCATTCATTCCTAGCATTCCCCTATTTCCACATTCACTCCTAACATTGCACCTATCAAAACATTCCCTCTTAACATTCCCACATTCACTCCTAACATCGCACCTATCAAAACATTCACTCCTAACATTCCCCCATTCCCACATTCACCCCTAACATTGCACCTATCAAAAATTCCTAACATTCCTAACATTAAATTCCTAACATTAACAATCCCCATATATTCATTCTTAATATTAAATTGCACCTATCAAAACATTCACTCCGAACATTCCCCTATTCCCACATTCACTCATAACATTAACATTCCCCATATATTGACTCTTAACATTAGATTGCACGTATCAAAACTTCATAACATTTCTATCACTCTCAACTTCTCAACAAGAAACATTAATTTAATAAATTACATACATTCATATATTTGCACCTATCAAAACTTATTAACATTCATAACATTTACATATACGTGTATATAATCCCAAAAACAATATATAAGGTCAATGCACATTTATATAATCCAAAAAAACAATCATGAACATGTGAATTCAATGTACATGTATATAGTCCAAAAAAAAATCATGTACATGTGAATTCAATGTACATGTATATAATCCAAAAATTATGTACATGTGAGTTCAAAGTACATGTATATAATCCAAAAATTAAGCTCCCCCATGTCCAAGTCAACTACAACATATATATATATATATATATAAACAATGTAAATAATTCTCTAAATAGAAGTCCACCACTATCCTTGACCAGGGTCTTCCGTTGGACTCGTTTCCCTTGGACTCGTAACAATCTGCAACATGTATAAAAACAGATTATGAATAACATAAATTATTTAAAGAACTTTAAACCAAAATAAACAAATTAAAACATTAAACTAATATATCGAAGAACAATTCAATTATCAACAAAACTTACCTCCAATTCTCTATCATCCAACAGAGTCTTCTCTTTGCCTCTAAAAGGTGGAGTAGACCAAAGCTATAACATATATAAAAACAATTTATAAATCTTACAAATTATGTAGACTATTTTAAACGAAATAAAAAAAATAAAATATTAAACTTACAATTCCAACACTATTGT
>LPNX010551617.1:653011-674949 GCA_001517045.1 Pseudotsuga menziesii | reverse complement strand
ATATGCTCTTCTACATTTCCAGCATTTTGACTAGTGGAGACTCTAAAATTATGTTCATTTAACAATTGAGAAAACTGAAAACAATAAACATTTATGTAACATATTTATTACTATACATCAAAAAATAATTTATCATACATAGATATAATGTAACCAAAAGTTTAATTCAAAATGAATAAAAAAAATATATTGAAAGTACACAAACCTCTCCTATCCTTGACGTGTCATTAGATATTCTATCCGAAGCTATATTACGACAAAGCTTCGCATAGACCTTTAGATCTTCAATGCCCATACAATCTAACTCATCATCTGTTTTGTAAACAAAATTTTACCAAATAGTGGCACGAGCCCTCTCTCGACTCAATCCAACATCAACTCCTACAAAAGCCAAAGTCAAACCTTTGGCAACATTATGCCTTGCAGTTGTCCCAACTTGTGATGTGGGTTCCATCTCTGATTTGTAAGTCACAAGCCTAGGTGGACGAGATATCAGAGGTGGAGGTCGAAGAGTACTAGGATCTCTAAGGGCACCTTTTTGAATGTATATCCTCCCCTTTCCAAATCCATAAAACTCGGAATGAATATCAGTATTGTCTAGCTTCATTCCTAAAAAAAATCAGCATAAAAAAACCTAGCAAAATAATTAGGAACCTCATCGTTCCATGGCAACCAACCATAGGCTACAAGAAACCGATCATATAAAATATGTGCAAGTTCAGGGTGCTTAAAATATTGCACTTTCAATGCTTTCTACTTTAGGCCCTCTTTGAAGTTGAACATTGAGATGTCCTATTCTTTAGTCACCCTTTCCTTCACAACAACCCACTTATCTGGACCCATCACTTCTGCCTTTCTTCTTTGCATCAAGGCAACAAAACAATCTATTGTTGGTCCAAGATCCTCATATACCTCAATGAATTTTTGTAAAGATAGCAAAACCATCTCTATACTTTGTTTTTTCTTTCGAGAGAGATCCAAACTAGAAAGATCATTTTGCAGCTTGTCATAGTGAGCCCTACAACTTTCAAGAGTTGTTTGTTGAAGCCCACTTTCCCTAGTGAGCCCTACAACTTGGAGAAATAACATATATAAAGACGATGAGGCTTCTTCGTGATAAGGAAGATTCCTAAATCCACTAAATACACTGGTATATGATGGTTTCTACGTACGTTGTATAACATTTTGATCCCGACACATGCCATAAACTTGTTTTGGTTCAGAGGCCAAAAGTTGAAACGTAGAGTAATTTGAAGCCAAACATGCTGATCCATTAAACAATTTTGCAAGTCGAGAGGTGGAAAATGCAGGGAGATTGTGTGTCAGGCCTAAATATCCAGGCCTGAAGTTCGAGAGCCATAATTCCTCAATCACTAAGGGCCTAACCTTCTACATGTTAAATAATCAACTTCAAAGACCTAGCAACTATAAAACTAATATTTCAGTAAGGACGTAGATATCACTAATATTATCTAATAGTCCTTTAACTACATGTGCATGAACTACATTTTGCTAAGTATAAAATATAGTCTAAGGCAAGTGCAAGTACTTACCTACTCTACAGATAGACACTACTGCTGGCTACTAGCTACCTAGTCATTATAGACTTGTTAGTGAGAGCATCACTATTAAATATAGATAGAGCTTCTATTTCTTCAACTGAACTTAAATCGTAGGTGAATTAGCTAGCTCATCCCTGAATCTCATAGGGAGAAAGTATTTCTGGATTATTTCTTGCCTTCTCTTCGTTTCTCATCTTTAAATACTTCCACTTCCCTTCTTCTAGGATATGGAGTGTTTACAATGAATTATATATCCTAGTTCCTCTAATTGTATAAAGCAATGAAGAGTAAGGACAGTGAATCAACTAACCGCTATCAATCAACTGTAGTGATTTCATGGATTTATCACATCAAATGGAAAGGACATATAGATTTCAACTTGGACTAAGGTGAGTGTCTAGGGATAGACTACATACACCTATGGATTCCCCCCATTAGTCCAGCCTATCCCTATCATTTTACGTTACACTTATGGTTGTTTTGGTCTCCATCCCCATAAGAAGATAAAGCAATTATTTCTTTAAACTTGCCTTTATCTATATAACCTTTTCTCTCTATGTTTTGGAAAAGCATGAAATGTCAATGTTACTTAATGCAATGCATAATGGACTAAGATACTCAGAAAGTGCCATGGGACTTATACTTCTGCTAGTAGTTGTATGGACTAAAGCAAATAGTAGATGTTAAGAACACAACTATATAGTTATTACACTACAGCTGAAGTTGTAACTCAGGAAAGTAAAATGAAAAGGTTTTGAAATCATGTCCCCTACCAACGAAAAAATATATAGAAATAAATTGTTTACTTAGGGACTTGATCAGCTTTGTCCATTTGGATAGAGTTGTTTAGCTCTATCCATTTGGACAAAGCTATTCAACTCTGTCCATATGGATAGAGCTCATCAACTCTGTCTAAATGGACAGAGCAGATCAACTCTGTCTATTTGTACAGAGATGATCAGATCTGTCCATTTGGATAGAGCTGCAACCTGTATAGTCTTAAATGTCTAGATGCCTTAAATATCATTTAGAGATGCTACATACTGGTGGAGTTATTTAAGCCTACATAAGCATGGATTTTTTTGGACAGAGCTCTCTAAATATTCTATAAATTTTCATGTACATAGAAAATAAAAATAAGTTAATTAAAAAGTTATTGACTTTTTTTAAATAGAGCTATCTAAATATTCTATAAAATTTCATGTACATTGGCAATAAGAATAAGCTAATTAAAAAATATAGAAACAAAAAAAACATTAACAGATTTAAAGTTTTATATTGCATTTTGTTTAATTAAAATCATTTAAAAAAAGTAGAGCTGTCCAAATGGGCAGAGCTGTTCAACTATGTCCAAATGGATAGAGCTGTTCAACTGTCATATAAATTGTTTACATAGGGACTTGATCAGCTCTATTCATTTGGACAAAGTTGATGAGATTTGTCCATATGGATAGAGTTGATCAGCTCTATCCATCTGGACAGAGCTGTTCAACTTTGTCCATATGGACAAATCTCATCAACTCTGTCCAAATGAACAGAGCAGATCAGCTCTGTCCATTTGTACATAGCTGATTAGATCTGTCCATTTGGATAGAGCTGCAACTTGTGCAGTCTTAAATGTCATTTCGAGATGCTACATACTGGTGGAGTTATTTAAGCTTACATAACCATGGATTCTTTTGGATAGAGCTCTCTAAATATTCTATACATTTTCATGTACATAAAGAATAAAAATAAGCTAATTAAAAAGTTATGAATTTTTTTTAAACAAAGCTGTCTAAATATTCTATAAAATTTCATGTCCATAGAGAATAAGAATAAGCTAATCAAAAAATATAGAAACAGAAAAAACATTAACAGATTTCAAGTTTTATGTTAAATTTTGTTTAATTAAAATTATTTAAAATAAGTAAAACTGTTTAAATTGGCAGAGCTGTTCAAATCTGTCCAAATCGGAAGAGGTGTTCAACTCTGTCCAAATGGGCAGAGCTGTTCAACTCTGTCCTTACTACCATTGTAATCATGTCCTTACTAACATGATATGAAACAAGCACATAACAGTTTAAACAAGCACTTAACAAATGTTAGACAAGCTTTACCATACTCATAATAATATAAAAGTTAAGATCAAAGGCTTACCTCACAGCCAAGAGGCAGCACAACAACACCACACCACGAGAAGACCACGTACACCTCGACGAATAGACCTCCACACCAAATAGACCTCCACGCCCTCCATGCCAAACAGACCTCCACAATAAGGGGTGACAGGATGGTGGATGCACACGTCAAATGACTGGGTGATGTAGACAAGGATGAGATAGGTGGCGAAATGAGATGGGTGGGGTGACGGGTGGTGGGACAACGACAATCGCTACAGGCGAAACAATGAAAATGAGCCCACAGATGACCTTATATGGTAAAAAATTGTTCGGCCGAACAATTATTCGGTCAAACAATTGTTCGACCAAAATAACAATTCGGTTGAATAATTATTCGGCCAAACAATTATTCGGCTGAATAATTGTCCGGCCGAATAATTATTGAATTGTCGATAAAAATTACCAGTTGACAATCTGTTCCGTCAAATTAAACGGTTACCATTAAATTTTATTTGGTCGAATAAAGGATTAGTTATTCGGCCGAAAAACTATAATTAGTCGATCGAATAACTTAATTATTTAGCCGAATAAATATAGTTATTCGGTCGAATAACTCCCACTATGTTGGTTGGGAACCCGATTCTCATGGAAGTGTTACCCAACTTCGAGTTTTCACCCAGATTTTAGTTTAGCTATATATAAACATGAAAAATATAATATTTATGTAATAAATTTAAATGTAAGTAAACAAATGACGTTAAAGTGGGCAATATATTCTTGAAAAGTCCCTATAAGAGGGACCCCTTTTAATCCAATGTGGCAAACACAACCTCCAAAAGCTTGCGCTTCCAAGACAAGCCTAGAAAATTGGTATAAATCAAGGGTGTAAGGCTTGACCTACTTGAATATCCATAAATAAAGCAACACAGGTGGGAACCACCTCCACGTGCAATGTAAATAGTGTGTGCTTCTTAATGAAGTACATACTTTAAAATATAAACATTGGCATTAATGCCAAACAATTCCATTTACAGATACCAGTAGCAACCAAAAATATGAATATTCAGAATCCGTCGTCATTTCTATTCAAGGAAAACCATTAAAACAAAACCAACTAGAAAACTCCATGACATAAAAAATTCCAATAAAATTCCATGGATACGGGAGAAGGCATTGCACATTTTGAATCTTCTTAACCAGCGATACTCTGTAGAAGACTCCATTACTTATTAGAATATTTTAGAGATTTTCATCGAGGCGAGAGCATTGGCAGAAGGAAAATGCGTCCATCGTCACATGATAAAAATTGGGTTCCAAACTGATGTTTGTTTGGCTTCTAATCTTGTCAGCATGTATGCCAAGTTTGGTTGTATTGAGGATGCACGCCAAATGTTTGACAAAATGGATGTGCACAATTTGGTTTCATGGACTTCTATGATAGTAGGATATGCGCAACATTGTTATGGTGGAAAACCTTGGGTACTCTTTTCCTTGATGATGGAAGAGGCAAAAAGGATGAAGCAGTTTACCATTGTCAACATTCTACGGGCATGTGCGAGCTTGAAATAGGGTAAACAGGTGCATTCCTACTGCTTTAAAACTATATTTTATATATTTTATCTATTTGTTGTGGGATTATTGCTATGTATGCAAAATGCGGAGATTTACAGGGTGCCCAACAAATGTTACAGAATGCATGAACCAAATGTCGCTATCAGGGAATGCAATGGTACCCAGTTATGTGAGGCATAAGTTTTCGTAACAGGAATTTAATATCTTTAGAAAAATGCAACCAATGACTTACAGAGTGCCCAATAGATGTTACATAATTCATTAACCAAATTTCCCTATCAGGGAACACAATGATACCCAGTTATGTGAAGCATAGGTTTGTGTAACAGACATTTAAAATCTTTAGACAAATGCAACCAATGGGATTGAAACCAAACCAAGCCACCTTTTTAGTGTTCTAGATTCTTGCACTAGGATGAACTCATTAGCATATGACAAGCAAATCCACTCCCACCTTTTGAGAAGAGGATTTGAATCTAAAATTGTTGTGGGAAATTCCATTGTTGACAAGTATACTAAATGTGGGAATATGGAGTATGTACACTAGTTGTTTGATAAAATGCGTGAACGAGATATAGTTTCTTGGATCAATATGATTGTAGACTATGGTAGGTTTGGGAGAGGCAGGGAGGTGATAGAGGTATTTAAAAAATGGGGTTCTTGTTGCTTGCATCCATGCAAGCCTAGTTGATGAAGGTTTGCATTACTTTGATTTTATGAGACACCATCATTACATTACCCCATAGGCTGAGCATTATTCCTACATGATGTTTCTACTTGGTCATGTTGGGCACCTTGATAAGGCACTTGATGTGATAAGAAATATGCCATTTGAACCAAATGTTGCTTTGCTTGGTGCTTGTAGAGTGTATTCAAACATTGAAATAGTAAAAATTGTAGTTGAACTAGTTTTTAAGCTTGACCCTCAATGTGTCAAACATTTGTGTTAACTAAATCCTTCAACTACACAAGTTATATTTGTGTGTACATGCATATGACAACTTCTACAATATACATATATAAATTTTTTTAATTCTCAATGAATAACTTGATATCACTTCTAACCATTATCAACCAATAGATGAAACTAACCACAATAACTATTATCCAACTAATTCTTGTTATTTTTGGCCACTAAGTCATATTAACTTATAAACATTTTAAGTACATTGCACAAGATAATGAGTATAGTGACAAGCATCAACACATTAATTTATATTATGAGTTCTAAACATAGTAATTGAATGATTATTGCAACCAAATAATAACGAAGCATTTTAAAATGGGACATAAAAACCATGATTATTTAAATATGAATTACATATCTAACTATAAACTTAGAAGTATTCATTCACATTATAATATGCATCTAGGTCTTCCAATGTTTCCTTGTCAATGTTCATATGTTCTTGCAAGTACCTAATATTATTCTTTCTACACCATCCTGCTAAAGTGGTATTGTAATCATCCTCATCTTCACTTTCATCATATTTTGTATCAATAAAATTTGTTTCCACATCGGTTACATGAATGCCACCAGATCAATTTTCATCATTGCTTTTGATATCATCCATATTATCTTCCTCCATAATATCATCTTCATCCATGATATCATCTTTTGAAGATGCACCTATGACCTTGCTTCTCCATATTGCTAAAGGAATATTGCCATCATTGTCATCTTCGCATTCTTCTACTAGATATTATTCAACTTGAACATCATCATGGATGCTAGTTTGTTCTCCCTCAACTATATTTGGTTGGTCATCATTGGTTTTCTCAGTATTGATTGAAGCATCTTTGAAAACATGTCTTAATCTTGGATCATAATGAATGACAAATATCCATTTTGGATGATGATGATGAATACAATGAGGATGATGATGTTGATCGTCTTAAAAAATAAAGTTGTTATTTCTTATGCATAGCTTGTATGTGTCCTCCATGACCCTTTTCCACTGATCACATCTTTTGGGAACATTATATTTCTTAGCGGTCCTACACCTTGGCACATCTTGGTAAGTTCTATAACAGTTTTGCAAGTCCTCAACTTGTGATGTATTTTTTAGTACTTCTAGGGCCTTCAAAAAGTTCATGATATTTTCTAGAAAGCCAATGGAAAACACAAATGATAACATTAGGTTTCCTAAAATCTTGAAAACCATTAAGTCTATTGAATTCTGAATGGGATCTAAATTCTAATTTTTGTATATGAATTCTGTGAATTTTGAATAGGAGAAAAAATTCTACTTTTTGCATATGAAGTTTGTGAGGTTGGAACCACTCTCAAACAATTAAGGAAAGGAGATTGTCACTTTTACTTTAAGAATTTAACATTTCCATTTAATATTACTAACATCAATGTCACTTGTACAAAATTGGTAAAATAAATAAATAAATCCGTGTCTAGCCTCTACGCGTCCACTATGGGCATCTTTGGATTAATTTGGTTGAGTCGATGTGGAGTCGGCTAGTTTGACTAGTTTGGTACCGAACCAACTCATTCTCTGGGCTGAGTTTTGTCTTGGTTCAAGGATGATGATGTTTAAACCAGTTAACTCAATTGGTTCTATTCCTGAGTTGACTTATTTTTAAAACTATGGACGTTGCAAGTAAACTTGACTGAGTGAATTGACTACACATGATCTATGTAAAATCCTAGGCCAAGGATTATTGTAGAACCAAATCGTATGGTTAAGAGATTTAATCTTTCCACATAAAGCATGTATGGTGAGAATATAGTACCCAAGTGTTGGTCATGAGAAACTCAAAGAAAGTATTTGTAGAGAAAAACCTACTAGCAACCAGCAACAACTTTCGTTCTAGTTTATCATCGTCATCATTGTCATCTAGGTCGTCATCATTGTCATCTAGGTCATCATCATTGTCATCATTTAAAGTGAATTGGATATGGTTACCATTTAGGTGCAAAACTAGGTGCACTTAGCACTTAGAGTAGCATCCCAAATCAAATACAATTAAATTATCCATATGCTATAATGTATAGGTGCAAAAGGAGGCACATCCTATCAGGATGATGACAAAGTGGACATAAATTGCGTCCACTTTAGCATCCCAAGACAATTACATTTATATTCTCCTTACGCTAGGTTGTCTAGGTGTAGGACTAGGTGCATTATATTGGGATGGCACTAAAGTGGATGAAAAGTGTGTCCACTTTAACATTCCAAATCACTTACATTTAAATTTTCCTTGTGATAAGTTGTCTAGGTGAAAAACTAGGTGCATCATAATAGGATGACACTAAAGTGTACTCAAATTGCATCCATTTTAGCATCCCAAATCAATTACATTTGAATTATTCTTATGACATTTTGTCTAGGTTCATTTTGTGTCCACTTTAGTGCCAATTGTTGGGTCAATTTCAAAATATTAACCCAAAAAAGCAATCTCAACTGATGGGGTTAAAAGTAACTATGGTATTTATAACTTTCCTAACCAAAGCCTAGTGAAATGAGAGACCATATGTTTATTTTTTACCTTGACACTCTTATCATGTTTCAAATAGAGAAGTTCAACAATGACTAAACATAATAGCTTTGACAATGGAAGAACAAATGTAATCATTAAACCAAATTGTTTTGAAAAAGACAATATATAAAAGTGGATTCTAAAGTAGACAAAAGATGAGTGAAACCATTTAAGAAACCAAAGTGGTACGTGAAGAGAGATCGATATTATGGTGTATAATTATAATGCATTATAAGAGTGAAGAATCAAATATGGATACAATAAGAAGTTGCACAACAAGATCATGTAAAAAAAATTTCAACGAAAAAAAACAATAATATTCTATTCAAGATCATATAAAACTTATGAGAACTACATTACCATAAAAAAGAAATTGCGATGAATTTTGCATTAATGGTTAGTATGATATGTACAAATAAACCATAAACTTTTGAAGAATCCATAGACAAATAAAATTTGCATATGCAAACAAAGGTTGATTCAATAAATTTATTTCAAGACGAGAAGATCTTTTGATGAAGGTAGATGCATAAGATTGCAATTTTTAATATGGCATAATGAACCACTACAAACAAAAATCGTATGAAAAAACAAAAATCTATTTGAAAAGTCCCTTCTCCCACTTTTTCTCCTCACTTCTCGCATTCTACAACTAAAGGAAAAATCCATGCATATTTAGGGTTTCTTCCTCACTTCTCGTGTTCTACAACTAAAGGAAAAATCCATGCATATTCAGGTTAACCTTTGATTCAAGCAACCTTAGTCACAAGAAACCTTTTGATTCACAGTAAATGGAAATGAGAAGGAAATATCTAGCTTTTCTCCAGGACGAGAACTCAGAAGAACAGAGGTAAGGAATTCAAATTACTACCCAATAGAATAATAACCATGAAATCTCATTTTATTTTTTAATGAAATTGAATGATAGTTTATGATAACATTTGGGGATTCTTGCATTGCAGGAGGAAGGGTTATCATGAAATTTGGAGGCCTCAAGGTGCAGCGGGAAAAGGGTGAGGGGCTTCAGCAGAAAGTTTTCTTCTTCTTCTGCATGTGTTCCAGAGTTTCGTATTTTTAAGGTGTTGTATGGCAGTATGCATTTTTGCAAAAAACTATGTTGTTCTTGTGTGAAAATTAATTTTGATTATGGGTTCAAGCATGCACCAAGATTAGCAGCTAAACAGAAGACACATTTACTATTCCGAGCTCCTGTCAAAACTTGAATCTGTACTTGTAAGACAAACACATGGCTATCAGCATCACCAACATTTTAAACCGTCATGGATTCCTTATAAGTATCCCCTTATGAGTTTTCCCTCTGATTCTATAGCTTGTTCGATTTCGAACTCTCCAATAGGTTAAAAGCCAACTCCAGAGCCTTGAATCACCCTTTCAATTAAATATTGAGAACACCAGTAATCAGTAATGGTAACATAGTATCGGAACCACCAAAACTTAAAGAAAAACCCTTGTCCCGTAGCATTCGAGTAAGCAACTTCGTCAATTAGAGAACCATAACCCAGTGTTTCGTCATCCCTAAAAAAACTCCAACTTATCATTCCCTGGGTAGGTAGACCAATGACAGATCAAGTGCTACTCCAAAAGAAAACCTGACATAAATGGGGCTTATCCGTTTTAGATCTAGTAGAGCAGTTTATCTCATTGAACTAGGACTAGTTTAGACTTTGGACCTATAGAACCGAGAATTGTTTAGTGCATGACATATCCTTGAATTCTAGATAACGGATTTTTTTATTGTGGTAGTATTTTCGCTTATGTTTTCACTCACTCAACTTGTTCTAACTGCCCATGTTACTAGAAATATGACTAGCAAAACTGATTCTTGTTCCGTTCCTATTTTTTCTTTCATTCCCCTTTATGATTCCTAAAAACTCTCTAGCCCCATTTCTTATTTCATCCTCGTTTCCATTTCCTTTCTGGTAACAAAGCTCGATCAAATGCCCCATTGGGAAATTTCTTGAGATTCTGAGTTCCTTTCGATGTGCACCCAAATCAGGCTCTGTTTTTGGAGTAATTGTGACCAGCGTCTCCCTTAACGTCTACCCTCTCATGGATGTTAGTCTAGTGTGGATGTGACCAATTCACACCTTCACCCTTAACCCTATCCTTATGCATGCACAACAACGGACTCTGGACAAGCCCTCACAAGTGAGATTCAGTCAGTCTCATTCACTGATGTGATATTCAAACACTCTAAAGTGTATGTAGAAAGCAAGGACGCCCTACAAAAACTAGAAGGCTGCAAGTGAAACCCTCTAGCCCCATTTCTGGGATTTGATTATTGGAACTTGATTGCATTTGTCCAAATAAATTTCTATAGCATCATAACATGTCATAAATATGATATCTATTATAGCATCATGTTTCATGATCTCTTATATTTATTTTACAGAAATAAGGATTTACATTACTTAGAAACAAGGGTGCATACACACCCATTATCAAGCAGTACATAAATGATAATCCTGGTAACCATGAAATACTCCACATTCTGAATTTCTTTTGAATTCAAATGCTTTCAAAGAAGATTCTAAGTATTATATAAAGAAACTGACAAAAACATGCTGGGTGGATTGTAGTCATCCGCTGCTTTAGTTGCCTTAACAATAAACTTCAATAAGTTCAATGTTCCAGGGCTTCGACAATCCGGTGGAGTTGAGTTTCCATTCAAGCCATTGATTTAATATCATTTCTATTTTCGATCATTGTTTCCTCAAGCCTAGAGAGGCGATGAAAGACAGAGCTAATAAAGTCTATGGGGTCCTCCAAGGAGTTCTGAACTGAACTGATGGCAGTTATTCCACTATATGATCTGAGTTGATCTTTGTGAGAAAATCTAAATCAATATAAGCTACAAATTCATGTCAGATTTTGAAAGAATCTCATATTATATAGAGAAATACTCATGAAAGTTTGAGGTATATATTAAATATGGGAGAGACATTTGTACTGAATGTCATTGAATATTGCACAATCTCTCTTAAATATGGAATCCAATATTAAAATCCTTGAGAATTCTGAAAGACTCTCATATTATATAGAGAAACACTCATGAAAGTTTGAGGTATATATTAACTCCGGGAGAGACATTTGTATTGACTGTCATTGAATATTGCACAATCTCCCTTAAATATGGAAGCCAATATTAAAAGCCTTGGAAGTTTATTTTCTTATTAAATTTCTTATACACCCACTTCATAATGTTCCATAGCTCCCAAGTGGTGGAAACAAAATGAGAAGTCGGTCTACCTGAGTGAGGTTGCTCCATGAATTTCACAACTGGCTTCTTTTGATGCCCCAATGCTTGGTCTTGAGAAACAAATATCAATGTCTGAATTTGATTCCTAGGAGCGATCTTCTAGGCCTGGTTACAATTTCTTCTTTTACGAAATAGGTAACTATTCTTGCAACAAAGACACAACCAAAGAAGCTAGTTCTAATCTAGTTCTTTTGGGTTCGGATGGTCAGAGCTATACTTATCTTCTCAAGGGCCGGGAATATTTGTGACATGCAAGAATTATGCATCTTTTCAGCTTTTGCAAGCTGTGAATGGAATGCTACATGCACAAGTACAAAGGGTCATTCGCTAGTAGTTCGCTACTATTCTGTAACTCCTATAAGTGGGAAAGTAGGCTTGATTCAATGGGTGGAAAATCTTATAAGCATGTATAGTGTATTCATGTATTCAAATCTTGGAAGTAGCATGCATAGTATGCTCAGTTTAAATCTAATACTAGTGGTACTACAGCTGCAAACACTCCCATCCCACCTGTTCCACGTCCCAGTGATATGTTCTATGGGAATATTATTCCAGCACTAAAAGAAAAAGGTTTGCGTAAAGTCATTTCAGGATGGGATTGGCCACAAGAAGTAAAAAGAAAGGTTCTCTTGGACCTTATGAAAGAAACTCCTAGTCAACTACTTTATCAAGAAATTTGGTGTGCAAGTGAATCATTCCAAACATTTAGCTCAAAATTACAGAGGTAAGGTCACGATTTCTTTAGTTTTTATTGATTTTTATTGGATTGCACTCTACTTGTTTGATGGTTTTGCAACGTATTATTTGATGAATCATATAGTTATATTTAAATGGATAGGTCATTAATAATTAAACTTATTAAACTTATTGCATGCCATATTTCTTAGAAAATATTGGGTACACTTGTAAAGATTAATTTGATTCGCTGATATAAAATCTGGAACAAGCCTCCAAACTTAGTATCTGGGATTGAAACCTAGTTTTGCGCATGGGTTTCTGGGATATAAAATATAGGGATTGAAACATGAAAGGATAAAGTATCTATAATTGAATTAATGGTGGTTACTGAAATAAATATCCATGTTTCAGATTAAAATGTTGACCACATCACCTTAGGATCCTGATGATAAACAATGTAGCCGACGATATGATGGTACTAGCTATACCCACAAATTACACTCTAGAAAATATAGAGACAAATGGTCAAGTGTCTCTCGTAAAGAATATTTGGAGTAAAAACAAAAAACCATGCGCAATCAACATGTATGGACATCTTGGACAGTTACTGCAAATGGCTCTTGGAATCAAGTGCTACAACTGAAAGAGAGAGATTAATGGAAACCAGTTTCTATGAATATTGTTGGGTAATTAATCTCACAAGGAAATAATCCAACGTAGAGGAAAATTTCCAGTTTGTAAGGTTCTACTTCTTACAGCGTGTTTAGTGAGTGAAATGACAATACGGGGTATATCAGGCAATCCATTTCTATAACTATTACAACCAAGGAGTATGTGTTTGGGAGATCATTCATTGTTTTCTTCCATTGAAAGATGCCATGAATCATTTGCATTTCGACATTGTACTAATGTAAATAGAATTAGACACATCACGCAGTGCTCTTTTGATCGATGAGCTAGAACAGAGGAATACTGACATTACATGAAAAGAGTTTCACATTAAATCACTAGACTGTTTGGTTAAGACACGGTTAAGAAGAGATGAAGAAATTCATCCTGTAGGCATGGAAAGGTCAGGAGATACATTTGTTCAATGATTAGTTTAGAAAAATTATTTAGCTTAAAGAGAGCAATTATTTTAACAGACTATTGGGGAAGCACAGAGCCACAAATGGTTAAAAGAATTTCCAATAAGCATTCCACTAGTAAATGTTTGAATTTGCTGAGTAAAGAATTGAACTATCAGTTACTGTTCTCGGTAGAACTATAAATAAATTTTTAATTGAAATGGAGTCCAAGGATCAAAAAAATAAGAGAGATAAATAAAATAGAGAAAAATCACTATAAAGTGGCCTCTAGCGTCTCAATTTGAATATGATAAGTATACCTTAGTAGATTCATCTCAATTCCAAAGTGTCCCATAGTTGTATTCCATGGAAAAATAAACCAGTTGGAAAGACTTGAAAGTATTGTGGGGTGTGATATTGAGCCTAGTGGATCTTGTGATAGGGAGGAGCCTCCTCAAGGAGAGATAAGGAATCATATAGTAATTCAAGATTCAAAAGAAACAAGAAGATTCTCAGCAAAATAGCCCGAGTGTGTTCAAATAATTTTAATTAGAACTTTAACGAAAATGTTTCTACAATACTTACGGATGAAGGAAATGCTCAAAAAACCAAGCCCGCATAATAGAAACAACCCTCTATGGAAGCCCTCTTTGTGGTCTCCAAGAATGTTGCTGTATCATTCCTAGCTGCTGAAGAGATAATTGTTGTCATAGTTGTTGATCGACAAAGTGAAGATGAGATGTTTCACCTTTTCCACTTCCCGTTAAATATTCCTCCCCTAGGTTTTTTCTAGTCAAATGAATTTGGCCAGCAATTGAATCTCTCAAAGATCGAAAATTCCTGGAAATTGTTTTGAGTGAAAGAGGAGTGTATGCCATGGCCGCCCCAAATCCAACTGCAACCTCAAATGACAAAACAACAATAGGCATCTGATGATATTATTTCCTATACCTTCGATCCACCTGAGTTCAGATGCATAGATATGAACAAGGAAATATCAATAATCAGTACTATTCAAAGGAAAAAAAAAACAATAACAACTACATTCCTTTAATTTACATCGCTACTGTGCAACACCTCTTAGCAAGACTAAGCTCTGTAATTTTTGTCGTACATGAAAGAAATAAAAGGTGTGAGGTGCAATCAATATCAATAATTTAAAACCTCATAAAAGGATTCAAAAATATTTCATCTCAAGTTCTCAGTTGAGGATCTATATTTCCCAGCACAAAGTTCTATCTGGATTCAAAATTGCATCTTAGGGTTCAGAGTGATTTATACAACTGCTAAAGTGATACTTTAAGAACAAGTATTCAACTTGTGGATTGTTTCATTTGAACCAACCATTTCATATCCTCTCTCATCTTCTTGAAATGAGTAGGTTTTGATCTATCTTTTCAATATCTAACCAGGTGTGCTCAAGATAAACAGAAACCTAAGTAAACATCAAATCTTCATCTTGAGAAAATACTTTGACATCACGATTGTTCAAGATGTATGTTAATCTAAAGAATCTCATTCTAATTTCTTGTTATTTTGACAATTTTTTAACTGGCACTAAAAGGAAGACAAGAAAAATTGAACAACCACCTGAAACATATTCTTCTTTTTTCCATAGCTGCAATTCAAACCAATTTTGACCTCATGCCTCAAAATGCCTGATCTCTCTTCAGGAACACCATAGGAAATTTTGACTCTGAAATCCTTTTGAGCATACAGGTCTGTTTAATAGGAATAATGCAAAACTAGCTCTTATTGGAAAACTTAATAGCACTAGCATTGACTATTACAGTGATTTTACATAATAGTATACCTCAAATGTAGGAAATTTTTAGATTATAGGTCTCTCAATAGAGGCAACTTGTAGTCATGTATTCCACAAAAATATCTGAAAAGAACTATGATATAGTATGAACCTTCATTTCATTCATTTTCAAATGTAATATGTAAGCTTAAAAATTATGGATTGTACAAGTAAGCAAGATATCAAAATGGATATAAAACCATTCTGCACATATATAGGATCATTTTCTAAAAACGACTTCTCTACTTCATTTCCTCCTTGTTCCTACAATTTTACTTTGCAGCTTTACAATATTGTTGTATTTCTATTAATTGACACTTTAATGTGTAAAAAGAAATTTCTGGCCATGGATAGCTTGCACTATTGGTATTGTATAGTATATTTTTTCAAATTTGAGAAATTTAACCAAAGACAAAGGTGAGAAATGTGCATGTACAAGATTTTTCATTTTCATCTGAATTTCTTGTCTATTAGCCGGTGTGAGTCCAAAAGCATGCTCATTTTTCATTTCTTGAGAAGAAATTGAAGGTCTTGTTATTGCAGATGTTGTTGGATCATTTAAAGTAGCTTCAGTTGCAATATTCTTTTTGTCAGATATTGTGCCAAACCATGTTTGGTATTATTATGGTTGACTGACTCAGACTTGATACCCTTTCCAATATTCATAACTTTGTCAAGTAATTGATGTGCTGCTTTAAAATATTTTGAACCTGTTAAACTGTTTGACAACCCTGTTGCTTCAATTGCATTGGTAGAATGATGCTTTGTTTGTTACACTCAGGGCCATTCATAGTACCAAGAGGCCCTGAGTGGATCAATTTCCATTGAGATACTATGAAATAATCCAATTTCTAAATTTTTTTTTAGACTAATTTCTAAACTCCTCTAAGCATTATTTTCTCTTGCATTTGCCTCTTGAATTTTGATGACGAAGAACATGAAAGAATCGAATGTTGTCCTAATGTCCTGGGAAGAGGAGGAACTTAACTTAGTGTTAGCTTGAGCATAATCTCAGTCTCCAATCATGAAGATATGGTCTAGTTTGAGCAAACTAGGTTGAAGAAGGAAGCTTAATAAATAGTTGGAAATTTTGCTTGGTTGTTTTTGGTCTTACTTGGCTTTCAACTTTCGCTTGGTTGTTAGTGGCCTTACTTATCTTTCAAATTTCTCTTCATTGTTATTGGCCTTGCTTAGCTCTCATTTTTAACGGAAGTGCCACCTCTTTCCACTGTATATTTTACCATTATATAATTTCTTAGTTATTCTACGATACGTTTTTATTATTTCCAGAATAATTCACTCCTACATTGGTTATATGTGCTTAAAAGAAGAATACAAAAAATAGCATTCTTAGATTAAATGTATTTTCTTCATTGTTTTTCTATTAATGATCTGTTGTACTGATTAGTCATAAAATATGTTATCAAAATGCTCCAAATGGAAAATATGGCATTCTTCTTGGTTGAGATATGTTTTCTTCATTACAAGATGATTAAATACAGTCCATCAATGTGTGTTGTTGCTTCTATCTACACTGCTCAATGCACTTTGAGGAAGGACCCTTATCTAGAGTTGATCACTTGTAGTGAGCTCAAGCACAACTTTTATGAGCGGAAATTATTTTGTGAAACGTCTGTTACTTAGGATGAAAGCTTTGGAAAGTCAATAGGTACACCATTCAAGAAGCATGGTTTTGATAAAAGTAATTATAAAACCATGGTTTTTTTTATCACTTTTTGGTGACAAAACTCTAAAGTGTCAAGTGAAATTGATGTACGTAAATTTGTATCATCTGATCACTTCTGATGAGCTCAAGCTCAAAATTTTGAAAGATCTGGTAATTAACTATGGTAGCAGTTTTGCTGTGGATTTATTCATATATTCATTTATATATGTATGTGTGCATGTATAATGACCATCTACCCATCTACTTATACATTATAATGTGGGTAACCTACTCATCCACAATAAATGGACGATTTTGTTATGGTAAGTATTTAACATTGGCATGTCATATAGAGATAATGTGTGGGGATGGGTGGCCATGGGTAACATCCAAATGAGGATATACTTAACATAGAATAAGGTGCCTCTCACCCTAGGACCTAATTCTAAATCCAAATCACCTGAAACTGTGAAATTTTTTTGATATGGAAATGACACTTTTCAAAATGTTCACGAAGTGTGAAAATGACATATTTAAATAATTTAAAAAATAATTCAAACTCTAAAAAATTTTGTGCTTTCATTTCAAAATTTTAGATTTTTTGGGTTTGTTGCCTATTTAGGGCCTTTTTATGCACAAACAAGACATTCCTGGATTTCACTCCCTTTGAGGCCCTTTAATCTTTTCTCCTTTGGAACAAAGGAAACATGCCATTTATGGTATTTTGGATAGGAAGTGTCTCAGAAATCTCATGGAAATGTTTCTAGAAACAGGAATGCCCTGCAAACATTTCATGGGTGTTTCATACCTGTTGTGATTTCCAAAATATTTCTGGGTGGGAAACAGGGGCTATGCAAGAATTTCCTATGACCTTGCCCTATTGTAACTTCTCATAAGACAATTGTACCAAAATATGTAATCCCAATTGGATTATGCAATTGTGTTTTTTTATTATTATTCAATATTGGGCATAAAAAGTGAACAAGCTAAAAAATTCAAATTTGAGAAAGGAAATCATGGTCAATGACACTTTACATTCTTAGTCAAACTTTAAATGTACAAGTTTGAAGGTTTGAAGTGAATGGATATTTTTATTTTTGTGAATAGTTGGGTTTTTCTAGGAACAATGTGGTTGTTTAAATTTCCATTTCACCAACTTGAAATATAGCTGATATATCATGGTCGCTGACATTGAATAGCTTATCCCGTTAATATTACACTTATCTTTAATTCTTCTATATGCTTTGTTCTATTATTTTTCTTTCATGGAATATGGATATATATTTGAATGTGTATGAATATATCTCTATTTATGCACACAAATACCTTCATGTACTTCAATATCATACTATAGTCACATGTGCACAATATTATGTGCCCTTGGCTAATAATTTTTTTGCTAATATAAATTATCTTTGTTGGTGTTCATTGTTAAAATATTCATTATATCATGTATGATGCACATAGTAGGCATATTCTTTTAGTAACCATTCTTGATTTCTTCTCTTAACATCCCTGCTGAACAAAATCACACCATCAATGAATAACAACATTTATGTAGCAACACACACATCCTCAATTGGATGCTACAACTATTTCTTAAACACATCCCTTATTCTTTGTCCATATCAAGTTTAGTTTATTAGGTATGCATCGATACATTATGTTGTTCTCTAAAACCCTTTTGCGGACCACTTTAATAGATTTCATAATTGTTTAGGATATTTTGTTTTTTGAGCACGATAGATTTTTTTGTTTATTAGTGTGTTTGGAAAAATAAATTGGATTGTAAGCATGTTTGTCTTTGGATATTATTGCATTTTATTAGAATTACAAATGATGAAATCTATGTGTTAATATTTCTCATCTTCCTGATTCTTAAAGGGTGCTAGCTCAATGGAAGAGCACCTACTTTACAAGCAAGAGATTGGTGGTTCGATTCCTCCATGCCCTAATGATATTGCAATGTATTTCTAAAGGTAAAAAATTTAGTAGTGCAAGATGGATGCAATATTAGACACAATACTAAATGCAAAACATGATGTAAAAGTGGATGTCACACCAAGCACAAAAGTGGACGCAAAATCCGACCTTATGTCAGACGCAAATGTGGACACAAAAATGGATGTCACACTAAACGCAAAATTGGATGCAAAAAGAGACTCAACACTAGACACAATTAATGACTCAAAACTAGATGTAATAATAGGTCCAAAACTAGACGCAACAATAGATGAAAAAGTGGATTCCTAACTAGACGTAAAATTTGACATTAAATTGAGCACAAAATATGGTGTATCGATGGACATAAAACTAGAAATAACACCAGGTGCAAAATTGGAAGCAACATTTGGCGCAAACAAAAACTTAAAATGAGACACAATTTTAGATGCAAGACGGGACAAAACATTGGATGTAAAACTAGACGTAATATTGAATGTAAGATGGGATGCAACATTGGACACACAACTAGATGCAATATTAGATACAAACATGGGTGCAAAACTAGGCACAACACTAGGTGCAAACTTGGGCTTAAACATAGATGCAAAAAAAGACATCAACCGGGATGCAACACTAGGTGCAAACCTAGATGCAAAATATGATGTAAAATGAGATGAAAAATTTGGCACAAACATGGATACAAAAAAAGATGTAAAACAAGATACAAAATTAGATGCAAATAAGGATACAACATTATAAGTAAATTTGGATGAAAAACTAAACACAATATTGGGCCTAAAATTGGATGCAAACCTAGATGCAGAATTGGACACATAATTTTATGTAAAACATGATGCAAAATTGGGTGCAAGACTTGATGAAAAACTAGGAGCAAAATAAGACGCAACATTGGATGCAAAAATGAGCGTTTCATGCAAACAAGGATGTAACAAAGTACGCAAAAAAAGATGCAATAGAAGTTGAAAAATTAGGCGCAAATAAAGGCATAACATTAGATGCAAAAAATTGGGCGCAAAAATAGACGCAAAAATGGATGTTAAAAAGGACAGAAAAAAAATGCAATAGATGGCGTTTTACGAAAATGTACAATAGTGCCAAGTTTAGCGCCGGATTTTTCACCACAATTGGGAAAAAATTACACTAAAATCTGGCGCTAAATTCGACACTAAATCCAGTTTTTGTTGTAGTGCATTTAGGGCCAAAATTGATGCCTCCAACCAACACACATGACATTGAATGTGAACCATTTGAATCTTAATCAGGATATGCCTGCCATCATCATTTATTGAGCACTAGGTATGCATCTTAAGGCCATGGACATGGTCAGGGGAGGAAATTATGGCCTTAGGCCCTAACTAAAGCTTTTATGCATATATGGATAGGAAGGATTCCTTAAAAAATCACACATGGAATCTCATAGATATATTTGGACTATGAATATGGATGATAGTACAATTAGGTGGTTTTGAGCACTAGGTATGGGACCTATGAGACATGATTGAAAGAATATGCCGGTTCCTTATTTCATAATGGAATATTTGAGGCACCCATGTTAATGAACAATTCCTTGAAGCACCATAAATGATCTACTCAAGGTATGTTTGGTCTCCAAGAAAATGTGCACATGCCTTTAAGAGGTTTTGAGCATTAGATATGGGTATTAAGGCCTCAACAAGGTCAAGGGAGGAAATCCAAGACTCGGTCCCTAAATAATATTTTTGGCATCTATGGATACACATGTGACTTACTCACTATACCTCTATTCCTTACTCACTGGCCCTCCCTTCCTTTGTATTTCCATATCTCACTATCTCTATGTGTATGTGTGTGTGTCTTTCCCCCTTCTCTCTCTCACAACCTCCCTCTGTCTCTCTCTATCTCTATGTGTGTGTGTGTGTGTCCCTCCCTCACTCTCCATCTCTGAAAGCCTCTCTCCACCTTATTTATACCTCCCTCACTATCCCTCCCTACATCACTCTCTCTCTATTGATCCCCCCTCCTGCATCTCTCTCCCACACAATCTCTCTCTCTATGTGTGTGTGTGTGTGTGTGTGTGTGTGTCCCTCCCTCATTCCCCTTCTCTCATAATCTCTCTCAACCTTTACTATACCTCCCTCACTATCCCTCCCTCCACCACTCTCTCTCTATCACTCACCCCTCCCCCCTCTCTCTCTTTGTTTGTGCATGTGTGTGCCCCCCCTTCTCCCTTTATATATATATCTATGTGTGTCACTCCCTCACCCCCCCCTCTCATAGTCTCTCTCCACCTTCTATATACCTCCCTCACTATCCCTCCCTCCATATCACTCTCTATATCATTCAGCTCCCCTCCCTCTTTGTCGCTCACCCATCTCTCCCTCTCTCCCACACAATATCTATCTCTCTCTCTATATGTGTGTGTGTGTGTGTGTGTATGTGTGCCCCTCCCTCACTTCCCATATCTCATAATCTCTCTCCACCTTCTCTATACCTCCCTCACTATCCTTACCTCCATCACTCTCTCTCTATTTCTCACCCCTCCCCTTCTCCCTCTATCGCTCACCCATCCCCCTCTCTCCCACATAATATTTGTGTGTGTGTGTGTGTGTGTGTGTCCCCCCTTCTCTCACAAACCCCCTCTGTCACTCCCTCTCTCTCCACCTTCTATTTACCTCCCTCTATCAATATCTCCCTCCCTTATCGCTTAATTACCACCCCTCTATGCCATTCTCTCTGTCTCTCTCTCTGTATCAACTTGTATCCCTCCCACC
>LPNX010551617.1:621220-646490 GCA_001517045.1 Pseudotsuga menziesii | reverse complement strand
GTTTGCATTAATGACAGAATACTACTAATATGCATGTGATGGGTAAGTAGCTCATGGGGCTATACAAATTCTCCATTGCTACTTATCTATAATGAAACCTATTTGCTGACATATTGGATTAGTGCACAATCTCAATGTTGTCCTGGTAGAGATGGAAGGAATCTAGAAAGTTTCAATGAGATATGGATGAATGTTGTATTGGATAAAGTAGTTGCATGATCATATATTTATGCATAAGTGTTTGCCAGTATAAATATTCCTTATGAAATGTTTCTAACCATACAATTGCATTTGAACTGTAGGAAAGATCGCATACATAATCGCCTGCAAGCAAAGAAGAATGAAGACTTGTTCCGAAGAACAGGTGACGACAGTTCAAAGACAAAGAATAATATGATGAGTGCAGTGACATAATTGATGCAGAACCTTCCAGCCACCAAGAAGAAAGGGAAGATCAGTTCAAGAAGAATGATGTCTGGGAGTAGTATCAAGACCTGAAGAGAAGTTCATAGTTCCATCATGCAGTAGATGGAAACATCGTGGGATACAAAGCAAGATTCGTAGCATGAGGCTTCTCATGAAGAGAAGGCATAGTCTACAAAGAAACATTTACATCTAATAGAAGTGAAGTCACATGACATGCATAATCATGTGTGCAAATGAAAGAAGGCCTTGTACGAGTTCAGAAGACACCCATGGGATAACACATACATGATGAGCTTGATGAATATATTAACCTTTGCTACAAGGTTGATAGAGGATGACAAGCTCACAGATGGGTGCAAGATGAACTTTTGAAGAAGTTCAAGATAGAGGATCTTAGTATCCAGTGATCCTAGATGGATACTACTTGTCACTCCAGTACAGAATGTTTCAGTGCATAGAGTACGGAAGACAGAGGGAGTATGATGCTCCACTTCAGAGGGAGTGATTGCAGAAGATCCTGAGGTTCAACATGGTACGACAGGATGGGAAGATTACTGATGATCCTAGGCTTTACTGAGAGTGAAGCGGATTCCAACCTTTGATCCAAGGTTGAAGGTGGAAGAACAGTGATGCTCCTGTTATGTGTCGATGCACTACTGTTCTAGGTATGGAGGTGTGGCAGAGTACAGATGGGATATTCCTTGGACAAGGGAAGTATGCAGTAAAGATCTTGAAGAGGTTCGGGATGATGGACTGCAAGGTGATGGCCACACCTATGGCATCGAACCTGAAGCTATTGAGTGATGCTTCGTCAGAGTCGGTTGATGCTATGATGTATCGTCAGATGATTGGGTCATTGATGTACCTGACGAACACGAGAACAGACATTTGCTTTGCTATGAACACCTTGAGCCAGTACTTGACAGATCCACTTAAGAGCTGCAAAGCATATTCTGAGGTACCTGAAGGGTACAATTGATTATGGGCTCAAGTACGATGTGAATCAGAAGATTAACCTGGAAGGTTATGTTGATTCAGATTGGGCAGGCAGTGCCATCAACAGGAAGAGTACTTCGGGATGTTGCTTCAGTATGGGATTAGGTGTGATCTCTTGGTTTAGCAGGAAGCAATCCTGTGTGGCACTGAGTACGGCTTAAGCAGAGTATGTCACAGCTTGTTCAGCTAGTTGTGAGGCAGTATGGCTGCAGAAGCTACTGTCTAATATATTTTATTTCCAGTTAGATGCTACTTGTATACATTGTGACAACTAGAGTTGCATGAAGTTGTCAGGGAATGCAGTGTTTCATGACAAGTCAAAGCATATCGAGATCAAGTATCACTATATCAGGGATATGGTGTAGAGAGGAGCAGTGAAGCTTCTGTATGTTGTGACGGAGGAACATATAGCTGATGTATTGACGAAGCCAGTGGCTAGGCTGAAGTTCGAGTACTTCAGAGAGAGACTTGGTGTTCTCCAGATCGAGGCTTCCTCCCATAGAAAGTGATGAGACCCATAGCCATTCTGACATGGTGAGAGGATTGGTTCCTTCCATGGTCAGATGTAAGGGCTGAGCCATTCTGTCATGGTGAGAGGATTGGTTCCTTCCATGTCAGATATGAGTGCTGAGATCCATAGCCATTCTGACGAGTAGGTCAAATATAAGGGCTGAGCCAATTTTTCATGGTGGTATGGTTGCTCCCTTCCATGTCAGATATGAGTGCTGGCCATTCTGTCGAGCAGGATAGATGTAAGAGCAATTGCCATTCTAGGAATGGAGGCACCTGGTCAGTTACCAGGTAGCTTAGTCGAGGAGGACTGGGGGCCATTCTGATATGATTGTTGGGATGTGTTCCCCTCATGATCAAATATGAGTGCATGCCCTTCCATCATTATGAGCAGGATGTGTTCCCGCCTGGATGGATGTAAGTGCTGAGCCTTGTCACAGATGATAGTAGGTGTGTCCTATCATGCTGGTGACTATAAGTGATGTGCCATTTCACAGATGATAGTAGGTGTGTCCTATCATGCTGGTGACTGTAAGTGCAATGCCTTTTCACAGATGGTAGTAGGTGTGTCCTACCATGCTGGTGATTGTAAGTGCAGAGCCCTTTCACAGATGGTAGTAGGTGTGTCCTACTATGATGGTGATTGTAAGTGCTGAGCCTTTCCACAGATGGTAGTAGGTGTGTCCTACCATGCTGGTGGATGTGAGCACTATGCCTTTCCACAGATGATAGTAGGTGTGTCCTATCATGCTGGTGTTTGTAAGTGCTGAGCCATTTCACAGATGATAGTAGGTGTGTCCTATCATGCTGGTGAATGTGAGTGCTGGGCCTTTCTGATGGGATTGTAGTTTACTACATGATCAGATGTGAGTGTTGGGCGTGCCTTTCTGACGAGCAGGTCAGATATAAGTGTTGGGCGAAGACCTACATGAGGGTATGCCTACAACCAGCATGAAAAAGGGCTGTCTTTGTAGAACTTCCTATGACGAGAAGAATCATGAGATAGCACTAGTGTTGATCCAGATCGAGTAATGATCCAGATCCAGTAATGATGATCCAGCAGTAATGATCCAGATCGAGTGATGATCCAGATCCAGTCCAGTGATGATGATCCAGATCTAGTCCAGTGATGATGATCCAGATCGAGAGATGATCTAGATCCGATGATGACTTGAAGACGAAGATGACTTGAAGACGAGATGATCCAGTTGATACAGAGAAGAAGACCAGTGCTGAAAATTGTGTCGAAAGAATACCTTCCTAGTTAAGAGGGAGTGTTGATGTATATGTAACTTCAGAATGTATTCTTTTATGTATCTTATATATTGTAACCCGATGTTTATTCCGGGATGTCTCTATTATATATTTGAGTCATGTGGTCATGCCTTGATGTTCCGATCGGGAGGATTAATAATGTAATCAAGTCATATCAAGTCATTAGGTAAGTCCCCGCAGTTTCGGGGCACTTTAGTTATTATACACTAATTAAGGTGTAGGCTCGAGTAGTAATCATTAGGTTGAGCCTACGTGTGAAAAGGAAATTCAAGTGAACGGATGAATATAAATAGAGAGTGAGAGTCTCTCTATTTATCACTTGTGAAATACATCACTTGCTCTCCCAAGTGTGGCGCACTGCTGGAGAAGGAAATTTTGGGACTAGACAGAAGATAGAAGACTACTGCTGTTTTGGGAGATCTCTTACTGTTTTGGTGTTGATTCTATCTTAGAGGAAGTTGCGGGGTTTTCTCCTTTATGGTTTCCCTGAGGAAAACTCTTTGTGTCTCTTGTCTCTTGTGATGTGCTTGTGTTTTATTGCTGTTCTTGTTATTCTCTCAGTGAAAAGATCCTAAGATCATAATGCTAGCTTAAATGTGATGAAAAACTAACATCCATTAGGTCATTGGTATCACCTCATAATCTGTGTACTTAACAATATTAAAATGAGAATAATATCCTACATGCAAGACAAACATCCCATAGATCCTAGCTTGATGAAATACTTATAGACCATAATAAATATAGGAAAATGTTATGGACTAAAACTCTGATTTTTTTACCTTGGACTAATCTATAAGAACATTATTATGTACCAAACTCGAAATGCCCAACATATCCCATTACGTGACAAAGATATCAAATTTAGGGCCAATGGAAATGTTAGAGCATAACACCATCCATTTTTAGCATAACAATTTCCCTATTCATGGTTAAGTCATTGAGACCCATCAATGCAGCATTTACGCATGTGGATGCGATGGATCATTTATGTGTGTGGGTTAAGTATGCCATTTATGTATGTGGGTTATGTATGTCACATGGGTTCAAAAATGAATCACAAAAAAGCATTAGAGTTAAGTGTGCACAAGCCACTGTGGCATTAGTAAGGGTGTGTATTCACCATTCAACACCTTATCCTATTAGATCTCTACAGTTGAGGCACTTGGGCTAGGGAAACAATTACCTCTAGAACGAAAGCTCATAGGAGGAAAGGATCACCTTTTTCTTGGAAACTCCATAGGCGACAAGGATACATTTCCTTGTGGAAGTCGCTATGTAGCCTATGGTAGATTCTTGGGGCATTGTACTAAATCATTTAAAAGGAGGAGGGTTTCTCATTCACTACTAAATATGGCTCAATTTTCCCACAAACTTTTTCCATGAAAAAGTTAAAAACACTCTTTTTGTGGCAAAATAGTTTAATTTTTTTGAAAAAAATTGAGAATGGCTCCGACGGTCGTCGCTATAGCGAGGTTCTTGACCTTTCGTCGCTATTGCGATGACAGTTCATTGCTATTGTGACGATAGTTGAAGAATGTCGCTATAGCGACGAAAGGTCAAGAACGTCGCTATAGCGACGAAAGGTCAAGAACGTCGTAGGTCCAATGTTTAGGACGAAGTATCAAGGGTGGTGAAAGGAGGAGTAATTTACAGAGTTACAATAGAGAATCCAGCTGCTAAATAAGGACACTTCAACTAATTAATAGCATTTGGCAAACTTATACATAGTTTTTAGTGCTTTGTTGGAGACTCCACGAATTATCAATATTAGTTTGCTTGCACAATGTTCAAATTTTAACATAACATTTCAAATCCAATTCTTATTTTTAAGTAAATAAAACAAGACCTAATTACAAATTTTTTTACAAACACTGATATTATTTTCAAAAACAACCATACTATAAAAAAAATATGAAATATATATGACCACTATCGAAACAATTACAAATAAAAATCTTTTTACAAAAGGTTTACAAAGTTACAATAAAAAAATTCAACTTATAAATAAATTTATTAATATTTAACAAGCTTATACATGGCCCTTTGTTGGAGACTCCAAATATTTTTGTGACATATCAATACCCATGTGTTTGTACATCATTAAATTTTTGGCATAGTAGTAAAATCAAGATTATTATAATAAATTTATTTAATTATGAAAGTTTTTAATTATTAAAGTAGTTGGTGTACTTGTTATGACAATTTATGTTTTACTATGTGTAATATTTTCAAGGTAACACATTTTAAGTATATTATTCATCATTAAAATTAAAATAAAAAAGATAAAATGTAATGTTGGTTAAAATAGTGCATGGTAATAAAATCAAAATGGTTATAATAATTTTTTTTATTTATGAAAGTTTTTAATATATTATATATTAATAATTATATTGTTGATAATATGGTGATTTGGGAAATATTATGAAACCAAAATATGAAAAATAGTTGTACATCTTGAAAGCACTTTAAATGCGAATGAGTCTATTATTAATCAAAGTTAAATTACTAAAAAAAAATTAACTAATTGTGTTTGGTTTATTAAATTTCATATATTACTAGAATTTAGAAAAGACATATGACATATTCTATTTGTTATTGAGAAAGGTAACATACTCTCAATTCAAAGTGAAATTAGTAAATCTTAAAATCAATAAAAAACATTGGCTCATTTTCACCATTTTTCACTAACTTATTTTGATTAATGACACTTACCATTAAAGCGATTGAGTGCCTACCTCAAATCTTACAATTTTGTTTCATACCATATAAGACCTTTGGGGGCCTAATTTTGTGAAGTACACTGTGTAAACTATTTATATAGTGTTAATGACAATAATTATTCTAATATTGGTTAAAGGTCTTTATCACAAATTGCTCTAGGTCCTTTTCACAAAATCCACACTTATTGCATGCAATGTATATAGTGGACATATATATTTCATATTTTTTTTTCTAGTATGGTTGTTTGTGAAAATAATATCAATGTTTGTAATTTTTTTTGTAATTAGGTCTTGTTTTATTTACTTAAAAATAAGAATTGGATTTGAAATGTTATGTTAAAATTTGAACATTGTGCAAGCAAAATGATATTGATAATTGGTGGAGTCTCCAACAAACCACTAAGCACTATGTATAAGTTTGTCAAGTGCTATTAATTAGTTGAAGTGTCCTTATTTAGGAGTTGGATTCTCTATTGTAACTATGTAAACTACTCCTCCTCGCACCTATTGAATGCATCTATTGAATGCTCTTGCGACGAAAGCGTAACTATTGAATGCATCTATGAGAACGTCGCTATTAAGACAAGGTACCGTATTGAATGCATCTATGAAGAGGTATAGTAGTGAAATTTATTTAGGTTCATACTCGAAAGTGTATTTTAGGAGGGAGGGAACCTAAGACAAATAGTATTTGTATGATTACACTTTCTCCTAATGTCCTTCACAATAACTATCCAATTCATACGTTCATTGACTCATATCTCATCTCCCATCAATTTCAGTGTTTGGAGAGCCCTTGTTTAGATATTTACTCTTTCCCTAAGGTAGACCTTCTCTACCACTTATTGAGGAGAACTTGGAATATGTTTTCTTTTATTCTTACATCACTTAAGAAACATAACATTTGGGTTAGTGAGTCAAGTTTCCTTTAGGGTGATTTTGTTACATTATTTATTTACTTTATTGGAGCACATGACACCCACTTTTAGTTTACAATACCTACTCAAGATTGTTTCCCCCCTTAGCGAGTTAAGTTATACTTCAAGTTCATATGATTCAATCCCTTCAAAGTTAAGTTCACCCTCATCCATAAGTAGAGCACATATGTATTGAATAGATCCATCTAACAAAATGTTATGAACCAATGTGAATCCTAATTCCAATCCCAAGTCCAATCCTAATCCTAATCCAAATACCAATGCTAATGTTGATGTTAACTGAGAGAAGCGATTTGATAGATTTGTACATATAACTAAAAGGGGGTTAATGGGGAATAACTCAACTCCTATATTTTATTGCAATTATTTCATTACCTCTATCTATAAACTTTATTGTTTCCTATTACTTTGCAAGACCATACCCCAAGCTCGAGGATACCACCATTATTTCACGGAGAGTCCAGTAAGCAACCAAGAAAGACAAGAAAATTGCACCCAAGATGCAAGGATAGGTCATAGCCCCTGCTGCAAAAACTCAAAAGGGTTTAACCTTGCACCAATAAGAGGTTTGACAAGGCCCCAATGACTGAGCTCGAAGGTAGAATGAACAGGATCCATCGGGCACACATGGACGAGATCAAATGGGATAAGCACTAGCATAGATTTTACCCATGGGCACTTACAAGAGGGAAGTGGAGGCAGGAAACAGAAACCCTGCCGAAGGCCGGTATAATAAATTATATGAGCGCCCCTCAGGTCACACATTTTGATGGTTGGAAGGAAGAAACAACAAAAGTTATAATCAATGGGTACCATTATGGTAATATTTGGCTCGACCAGCCAATTGCTATCACTACTCAACTCATTCATTGAATCACCGGATTGCCACTCATAGGGGATCCCATCTCATTCCCATCCCATAATTCTTTTTAAGGGTATGCCATACAGCATTTGTAGTTGCCATCAAGGTTTTACGACATGGCACCGGCTAAAAGACAAGGATGAAAACAACTCCCTACAGACAATGGAGGCTCGAAGATCTTGTGCTCGCCAAGGTCAAGGGATTTTTGGCATGGCTCACTAAGGTAAACCATCTATTTTTCATCCCCATTTGTTTTCCCTTATTTGATCAATGCAATGTATGTTGTTTATGTTATCTGCAATTGCCACATCAAATTATATAATTATTGTGCCCTGTTTTAATACTCGATTGTCATCCAAGGGTTTCAGTGAATGTTTATAGATTTCATAGGGTTTCATTTCCATCGTGCCGATTGCAATGGCTATTGGAATCTTTTTCGATTGCCCAATATGTGCCGATATTTTCTTCTTAATCCTAGAATTGCAAAACCTGGTTGCTGCACGGTGATTCTCTGAAACCTAGCACGAGAAATCAAACCCTATATCAGATATTAGTGTTTAAACCTAAGTGATGGATGCAAGTTTGTTCTTTTTGGAGTTTAAACCCAAGCAATGGATGCAAGTTTGTGTTTTTTAAGGTGGAAATTGCTTTTGTCTAGCTCCAAGATGATTACAATTGGGACAAATTCATCAGGCCTACAAGCGACCTGTTTTTGAGTGGATATGCAATATTGGAAAAGACCATGAACCATGAACCATGAAATGATAGGCGTCGAACCATAACTAAGGAGCCATGTATTTCTTGACAATCCTTTCCATATATTCCTTTGACCCTATGAATTATGATTTATTGCCCAATTCCTTGAGGCACTAAGTTGGAACTGCATAAGACATGTTTAACAAAATATTCATTTATTTCCTTAATAGGATTTTTGTTTCCTTCTGCAAAAAATATCTTCAGCATGACAAGGTTGAATTCGGAACCAAACCCATTTCTAGTGGAGGGTNATATTCATTTATTTCCTTAATAGGATTTTTGTTTCCTTCTGCAAAAAATATCTTCAGCATGACAAGGTTGAATTCGGAACCAAACCCATTTCTAGTGGAGGGGATTTGCTCACTGGTGGAGGTTCCCATCCCTCATCTATAGGATCCATTTGTTCTTTTCCTACGTGGCCTCTTCAAGGCACTCTGATTCAGATTTTTCCAACAGAGCAGTCCAAAACTTATCAAACCATGGGACCTCTAGGGGGAAACTCCTTTGTTTTGCTTGATTCTCTCTCATTATTTGGTTCACCCTGTCTTGTGATTATTGGCCATATTAAGCTATAGAGTGTGTAGAATGAGAAGGAGAGTGCCCTTTAAGAGGCACTTTTCTCATGGATGCTCTGTGTTAGTTCAATAATCCTTCAGCCTGTGTAGATGACCCACTTCCATTTCCATCTTCCTCTTATGCATTTAAATATGTATTTACATATGGACACACATTAGAGACTCACTGTGCCATGTAAAATTTGAATTGTGCTAATGCATTTGTGAAAATGCATTAATTTCTTGTTTTCAAGAGTTGATATAAAATATCAATTATAATTTCTTGTTTTCAAGAGATGAAATCAAATATCAATTCTGATAAATTGTCATGCTGTGTGAAGTTGCATGGCCCAAGGGAGGGAATGTCCTAAAAGGATTGATTTTCAAGTAGTTCTGATGAGAGGATATTATGGCACATCTTATAAGTTATTAGACAATATGGGCATATTTATAGTACTAGAACAAATGCTTCAAGTATTCATTCTTGCCATAAAATTCACATTTTTGGTGGGGGATCACTTTGTATTTCAGGGGATTGCCAATAGGTATGCCTTTATGAATCAAAGATTAGCCAAATTAGGCTATTTTAGGTTTAAGACACATATTCTATATGGACTTTAGTTGTCAATTTCTCTTATGCTTTTAGGTAAAAGCAGGTTGATATCACATGCTAAATTTTATTTATTTGGGGTTAGAGAATGGATTACAAATACCATATAGTGTACCCAATACACTACATTTCTTGGGATTGAAATATTCTTCTTCCAACCAATGTACTTGTACTTTTCTCCAACCTACCCAATATAATTAGCCGCAGAGGAAAAAACCCAAAGTGATTTCCCCACGGTGCTTAAGCTTTTGGTTTCAACATCTCATCTATGTTCTGCACCATTTAAATCATAACTAGGAAATTGCAGGCCCAATACACACTCAAATAATGTTTGACTTGATCACTGATTAAGAGAGTAATCTTATTTCAATGATAATACAATTGTGATACTCCCCTACACAATCATTTGGATTGAATGTGATCCATGTAGGGTGATGCTGGGGGATGAGCTATTCAAAAACACTTTAATGGAATTGATGCTTGTACAAAGGGCCTATTGTCTGCTTCATTCTGGATGCATAAGAGTGCCATCTCATCCAAAATTAGGGCCAAAACTGACAGATAGGAGAGAGAAGAAGTCATCTCCTCATTTGTAATCACCATGAAAGGAACAACGAACTGTAGAGATAATTCAATAGGATGTACTCTAATGAGAATTAACTGCACAATGTACTCTTTGCAAAGAGCAGGTAATTTGTACAAAGGTGACTACAATAAGATGCATGCTTCTGGGCATAATACCATTAATGCATACTTTGCATTATGCAACAAAAATCGGTGCAGGTAACACTATACTTAATCAGTGATATCCTACGGAGATCTATGGAATAAAAATATGTGTATGTCACTATACTGAATTAGTGATGTCCTACAAACTTGTATATAAGGGTTTAATAAATTCTGAAAGTGAATAAACTCCACCACACTTGGAAGAAGTGATTTAAAGTTGTCAATATAAAAAAATGTGTGTAGGTCACTATACTAAATTAGTGATGTCCTACAAACTTGTACACCAGGTTTAAGAAATTATGAAAGTGCATAAAATCCATCACACTTGGAATAAGTGCTTTAAAGTTGCCAGTATAAAAAGTAGAAAAAAGGAAAAAACAAGCAAAAATTTATAGTGACAACTTCTCCAAATGGCTACAGTACAGTTGACTGTTTCCTAATTTCAAAAATGATCAAAATAACTATTTCTCATCTCAAAATATTAATTCTATCATTTTCTATTCAACATTAGTGTAAACTTAGTTATTTTACTTAAACAACCTGCGTTTCTTCTTTTATGAACTTGATATGCCAGCCAAACAAACAATCCAAGGCTTTCCTTGACAGAGGATTCAAGTTTATGAGTTCTCATATGTACTCATTGCTATGATTATCTTTAATGAGTGCTCATATGTAACTTGCCACTTCAGTGGAAGGAACTTGTTGCTTTGAGCTAAGTTGTTGGGATGCAGAGTAGAGGTCTTGGTACATAATTGATTTCCTCTCTACCTTTGTCTAAACTTAGTGCCTGTGCTACATATTTTCATTTCTGCTTGCATGATTTTGATATATTTGATTTCCAATTTCTTAACCTATTCCCTGCATAAAAATGTTTGAACTATACCTATATGTTCACAAAGTGAATGAACAAGATTTTTCTAAACTTTAGATTGATCGCAATAGTTGAATCTATATGGGCAAACCATCCTGTCATAGTTTTTAGCTTTGGCTATCTAATATCAAACTAGATCTCAGTTTACATCATGTCATTTAGTTTGGGCTTTTTCTGAGTTGTACGAAAGAATCTGTTTATTAATTATGTTTGTCTAAATAGAAACAAAGAGAGAGATACTGTATAGATAGTTATAATGTTCTTTCATGTTCATATTTTGAATCTCACTATTTTCTCTATAAAAGAGGAATCTAACCATTGGTGGAGAAATTGATAACAAGAAATTGTTCATTTTGATATTTGAAGTATAGAAAAATAAGCCTACAAAGGGTGCAAAAAAAAGAAGGGAGCAAAGAGTAGGAAGGTAAGAGATCCAAGTTTGGGGGAAATTGGACCAATTGGCTATTTTGATGCAGCATGTCAAGGGTAAACTGGAAAATGTAGATTTGGGTTTGTCCTAAAGATGGTAGAGAAGCATCATTTTTGTATAACAATGGGAGGGAGTAAAGGGACAAATACGAGAGTTGAATTGTTGGTTTTGTGATGTCTCTTAAGGTTTTCTAAAGAAATGTATGTTTTTCACTTGCAAGTGGTAGGAGACTCTAGGGTCATTATAGAGTGGGAGAAAAGGAAATCAAATTTATAAGTTCTCTCTCTTGGGTGGTGGCAGAGAAGGGTTAGGAAGCTTCAAGAGGTTTTCGTTGACCTTCATTTCCAACACATTTTTAGAGAATATAACACTTTGGAAATTCAATGGTCTAAGGATGATTTTCCTTTGGATGAAAGAAGGCTCTCTTTTGAGGAATACAAGAATTCTTCTCTTGTTAGTAGGGGATTCCTAGAGGTTTTCGAGTGATAGGATCGTTTTTGACTGCCTGATTTCTTTCCTTGTAAGGGGTTGTTTTACTTTTTGTAAAGCTTAATGTATGAAAATGTTTGATCCCGAAGGTTTTGGTGGCGAAAAAGATGTATTTTTTTAAGGCTCAAAGGCTTATGGACTAAAGGTCTTATGGATATGGGCTCATGTGTAACTCTACTTTTATAGGTGTGTTCTGCGTATTGCTCAATTCTTTTTTTGATATCAGAAATGGAGTAATTTTTCATATAGAAAAGAATGTTAAAATCGAGAGAGAGATAGAGTAGAATATATAGGAGGGATTTCTTGTCCCATAAACAAGGGATGTCATAAATATAAATTTAGAATAATAGAAAATTAGATTTTATAATGATAAAAATTATAACCAAAACACCAATTTTTTTTCAACCCAGCCTTGATATTCTATCACCCAAAATCAAGGGTGAGGCATAGGCTTGTTTGAGAATGGATCCCAGGTATATGGGGCCCCAAACCCAACCCCAACCCTAACCCCAACCCCAATCCCAACCAACCCTTTACACCATCATCCTCTACCTAATTAAAACACTATCTATTTTAATGATCCTCCTTCTTATTATTCACACACATGTTTGGAAAATGAAACCATTTCTTTAAATTTAGCCAAATTCCAGGTATATTTACCCAAAGAAAAAGAAAACTAGTATATTTACCCAAAAACCATAAATCTAGATATCCATGTCCCAATTTAACAAAATTCTAGGTATATTTACCCCAAATCCAAGAAGCTAAACATCCATGTCCCAATTTGGCCAAATTCTTGATATATTTACCAAAGAAAATAAATACCTGTTTCTTTAAATTTGGACAAATTCCAGGTATATCTACCCTTTTATTTAAAAAAAACCAAGAAATTAGGTATCTATGTCCCACTCAGATCCCACAAGAGTGAATTTGTGTCAGCTCATTAAGATGTCGAAGAAAAAATAGATACACTTTAATGTCATGTCCAAATAAAATTCAATTTGTTTCTTTCAGCACAAAATTTAATATGATTGTGTCGCATTCAAATGCATCAATATCTTATCATTGAATTCCAGCTCTATCCATGATTCTATTTACTATAGAGATAATCTAAGTATAAAAATATAGAAAGGACCGCAACATTCGTCGGTTCTCAAGACTCTTTGCAGGCTTTCCAAGCTATTACCCATATTTTTGTGTTTGGGATATTTGTTATACTGTTGAATTCCTTTAAAAAAAAATTAGATGATTGTTTAAGATGAGCAGCATGGTAATTCATATTCTCTACAGAATTGTAACTCTGAGATTCCTGTATGTAGGAGTTGTTTAAAGCAAGACTTTAGATTAGGGCTTGGGGACTACATCGGCTTAAATATGGCATGAATTCTTGTTGGTAGATGTTATTTCCTAATTGTTACGCCAAACATGCTATACCTGTTATAAAATGGGAACTTGTGTTTATGCAGGTTGTTGGGGGGATACAAACAAAGGGCTAGATTAAAATTAGGTTCATGACAACAGCAGGAAAGGATGTAGTGTGCATACGCTCTTTTCAACTGACCCAGAAAGCATCTAAGATGGAATATAAAGCTATTGAGAGTGTCCTGTAGACAATTAATCCTCACACTAGAGAGGTATGTGTTTCTATTTCCCTTTTTCAAATAATAAAAGTTGAGCATTTTGAGGGACTTTGTATTACTAACTAATACTTTTGTTGCTAACTATTCTATTTACAAACATATTGCTGAAAATCAAATCACAAGAAGGATATATTAGTTGCGGATATCTACATCTTCTTCTTGTAGCGACAATTGAGCGCACTGGAATGATAAAAATGATTTGAAATATAATTGTTTGCCTGATTTTCAGAATCAGAAGTTTATCAGAGTATATACCTACCCTACTATAAAATAATTTTTCAACTATTGCATGCAAGTAGATTGGTCCATTTTGAGGTAAAGGTTGCTCTTTTTTTAAAGTTATGCACAGAAACAACTACTTATATTTATATATGAAAACAACATCCCATCTATACCCAAAAAGTCATGATTACATTCAAAATTGAGGATTGATTAAGTCATTTGATAGCAGCCCAATACTTTTTTTTATATGATCATTACTCCCTAAGTACAATTATTGTTTCTACTACCATACCTGTTTGGATGCTGGTATAGAAATCGTAGAAATAGGAAATTACAAAATGCACATAGTGACAAAAGTCAAAGATGATGACATAAATTATGTGGATCTCCCATTGTGGCTGCCAGTGGCCTTGTCTCTCTTAGAATACTGGGAGAGTGCTCATTCTTGCTTGGCACTGGCTTGTCATGTGTCCCTTGCACAACTTGCAATTCCTGAATTTTTTCCATTATTCTCTGTCTTGTTCCCCCAGGGCTGGAATTGAGTCCTCATTTTTCCAGTTTCTTCCTTCCAATTCTGCAACACGCTTCCCCTGTTCATCCCCATATATACCCAAAAATTTACGATTACATTGAAAATTGGGGATTGATTAAGTCATTTGATAGCAGCCCAATAAATTTTTTTATATCATTATTACTCCCTAAGTACAATTACTATTTCTGCTACCATACCTGTCTATTTACTGGTATAGAAACTGTAGACATAGGAAATTACAAAATGCACATATTGACAAAATTCAATGATGATGACAGAAATTATGTGGATCTCCCATTGTGGCTTCCAGTGGCCTTGTCTCTCTTAGAAGATTGGGAGAGTGTTCATTCCTGCTTGACACTAGCTTGTCATGTGTCCCTTGCACAACTTGCAATTCCTAAATATTTTCCAGTATTCTTTGTCTTGTTCCCACAAAGCTGCAATTGAGTCCTCATTTTTCTAATTTCTTCCTTCCAATTCTACAACACGCTTCCCATGTTCATCCCCATCTATACCCAAAAAGTTATGATTACATTCAAAATTGGGGATTTATTAAGTCATTTGATAGCAGCCCAATAATTTTTTTTGTATCATCATTACTCCCTAAGTACAATTATTGTTTATGCTACCATACCTGTCTGTTTACTGGTATAGAAACTGTAGACATATGAAATTACAAAATGCACATATTGACAAAATTCAATGATGATGACAAAAATTATGTGGATCTCCCATTGTGGCTGCCAGTGGCCTTGTCTCTCTTAGAAGATTGGGAGAGTGGTCATTCCTACTTGGCACTGGCTTGTCATGTGTCCCTTGCACAACTTGCAATTCCTGAATCTTTTCCAGTATTCTCTGTCTTGTTCCCGCAGGGCTACAATTGAGTCCTCATTTTTCCATTTTCTTCCTTCCAATTTTGCAACACGCTTCCCCTATTCATCATTCTGAGCATGAAGTTGTTTTCTTGTTCTGCTACTTAATATCTTAGCTCATCTACAGCATGAGTGGGCCTTTTTACCTCCCAAAAATTCAAGTTGTAAATCCCTAAAACAAAAGTGAATCCTTAGAGGAACTAAGAGGGGTTGTCCATTATTACTACAAAAATTCCCTTTCTATCTTAAGTTCGGCTTGGCGTAAGGGTGGTTTCCCTTGGAAAATGTATGATAAACCTTAGAGTTAAGTGGATGGTGTGTTTCCAAGACCAATTCCATTCCAAAAGGTTATGGATTCAAGGAATACAAACAAAGAGAGGTTAAGAGTATGGAGAAGACGTAACCATAACATGATGTGTCGTGGCCCATAACTAGTACAAGTGATTTTTTGGGTAATATCAGAATGAGTGAAGGTCCTAATGGTAAATGCACCATCACAACCAATGTATTTTGAGCCCAAAAAATAATGTGAAATATCACTAGTGAAGGAACAACCTTAACACCTGATTATAAATCAAAAAAGGATTGATTAGCTATCCTTCTAAAGAATGAGCAACCTAATCGAATATGACATCATCACATACAATCCGATAAGATTAGTAAACCATAAAATGTGCCATATCAAATCTGGTATTACAACAGCAAGTTCCCCAACACTCCAGATTACATCGGGCTAAAGGAGGGTTAAGAACCTCACACCCAATCCCTTCTCATTGTGCAAAACTGCCCTCCACAGAGGTCATTTACTATAGAAAGAAACAATGGCTACTCTAGTGCACAAACCCTAGTCAACCAAGAGAAATGATAATGGAATTTGAAACCTCACATTTGCTTGGCTCTTGAAATTCTTCTCATACAAGATGTTCATCTAGGCTTAGAGGGGTTTTCCCTATTAATCTAGCCATACCTAATAATGCCGAAAGGTAGTCTTATGTAGATTTCTAGCTTTGCCTCCTTACCATAAAATATCATTTAATGGATTCTAGATCCACAAACTCCTCCAAGAATGTATGTATTAAAATTTAAAATACATTCACCCATTTCTAGATCCATTTTCTTCTTCATGGATTAACAATAAAAATATTGCTTATTTCTAGATCCATAACTGAAGGAGTATTAAATTTTAAAATCGCTCAAAATCCTCCTTGAGAGAACAATGCTCTTCATGATTTTTGACTATGTCTTTATTAACATGCATAGAATACCTCCTTGATGTCATAATTTATTTTGTGTTGTCCTTGAGTTTTCTTGGTTAGCTGTGATCACATGTGCTGAAGGAGAGAGCAGAGCAACAAACAAATGTAGAAAACGTGTCAATTTCAGATGATTTTTGGCTTTTATAGTTCAGCCAATGTCCAACTTGCAAGAGAGTTGAAACTACTCATTTGAACGCTGAGCAGAGTTGAAAACTACTACATTCGTTGTTTCCTGTATGCTTTCTTGATATTTAGAATCAATGGCTGAATAAATATGTGGTAACTGTAACTGTGGTACAAGTAACTGTTTTTCTTTTGCATTTTTCTGATTTCTAAAGATTTTCTTGATTTTTAGAACTAATGGCTGAATAAATGTATGGGTTTGTAACTATAATCATTTATTTGTTCTGTTTGTTTGGCTCAGGACTGTTGAGACATTTTGAAGGAGCACTGCTCTCTCTGACTTGAGGTTAGTTTTCTTCCATGATTTTCAGACCATCTTATTTGTCTGTAACTGAATGGTAAATTTTACTATGATTGTTAATGTTTATTGAGTTGTTGACTAGATACATTGTAAAATCCTGCACTGAATTTGATATCATATTTAGAATCAATGGCTGATTAAAAAATTGGGGTTATAGAAGTGATTTTCTTATGTCGGGTTTGTTTTGGTTTTGAAGTTTCGGAGGAGTGGATGTGTTTGATTTTGACGTAGGTTTTGCACAATAGATTTTAGGCGAATTAGTAGTTTCTTCTGAAATGGTGTGTTACATTGTTAAATGTTTTTGTTTGGTTTGTGTTTAAAATTATCTATGGCTGGTGCTGGCTTGATTAAGTTATGTTATTATGATTTTTATATTTTCACTGATAAAATGTGACTCTGTAGAAGGAATTATTTCTAAGTTGGCCTTGTCTTTGTCCAAGAGGCAGAGGAATGCTTCCCCCGGGCTGCGAGCTTGGTTTTTGTCAACAGTTTTTATGCCATCCTATTAATTTTTGGCTAAATAGTAACTTTTTAAATAACCCTATTCCTTAAGGTATTTTCCTATGGAACCCTTGTTATCCAATTTGGATATTATAGAAGCATTACCTAGTTACATTGAAGATGAACTGATTATTATATAAGTAAAAAAGTAAATGATTACAACTTGTGGAGTAAAATAAATCCATGTACTTTGCAATATTATGTGCTAAAGGGGCCTATTCTTCTTGCATAGCCCTTTAGCAGGTACCTCCTTGCTTTGTCTGGCCACTACCATGCATGGATCACTATGCAGGGGAAACCCTAACAGGTTTTGGGTTAGTGAGTGCCAAGGTAGGAAGAAGGGAGATGTCTCTCCTCTTCGTTCTTGCTCTATCAATCAAGTAAAAATTGCATGTAGATTTTGAGATTCTTTGTCAAAAACTTTCACATGCACACACAGAATGATAAGAGCAAGATGGAAGATATTAGTTGGCTTCAGAATACTTGCAGATAGGGTAGATAATCCAAATGATAAGGAAATAGTGTGTGAACCATTTTATGGCTCTGCCTCATATATAATTGTTTTTTCGATTAAGTACAAGACATAATTAAAAAGAGATTAATTATGTTTTAATAATTTTTTCCTAATATTATAGTCTAATAGAATGTGAGGTGTTACATCATTTATAATAATATTATGTTTCATCATTTCCTTCTAGGTTATAAGAAATTGTCCCCAATCTTGCTTTGAGATGGGCTTACCGTTGATCAGTTGTTGTTTAAGAGATCAACTCTGCTTACAAAAGTAAAGTACCTTTCATTCTAAGCAAGTACATGGTTTCCTATGTTTTTTATGTTGTCTACACCCTTGGTATCCAAAAGTGTAAGCAATACAATCCTCATTAACACATATAACTGAGATCCAAAAAGCAATTAAGCTAGTTCAAGCATATATAATTTATAACAGATACTTCAGATGAAGTATTCAGTAATAAGATAATAGATGAGTGATGAATGTGAAAAAAGTACACGAATGTGGTTAAAATTTACATATACACATCGAATGGGCACAAGATGGATGGGCCTACCTAAGGCCAACCCACCATTCTTAATAAATAATATTAATAAGTAATGAACTCTTATGTTCATTGAAAATCCTCTGCTTTTGAGGATGCTTTGTCGTTGAAGCATGATTGTAGTGGATGTTGTGAACTGATGACTTCTTGTTGCATGAATATCTTCAGCTGGTACATTCCTTTGATTGGATTGAAGATCAATAGTATGTTACCTGATTTTATCTTGAACTTGGCAGGGTTCCTCTTTAGATGCTATTGATCTTCTATTTCTGCCATCATTGCAACTGTTATGGATCCATGATCTACATTTTGATAATCTTCAAGGTGATTTAATTTAATTGTACAGTTTCTTCTTGATATTTGTGTGTACAACATCATATGAGATGTATCTTTAGATTTGGTACCATGAAAAAAATCTTTGGATTTGGTAGACACATTAGGTAGATTTTCAAAATTTTCTAAGATATCAATTTCTGTATCAAGACATATGCCCTCAATTAACCTTTAGGATTAGGTCCAAATATTCATCAACTTCCACCTTCAGTTTGCCATAAAACATTCCATCTCTTCCTTCACATCTCAACAGATGTGATTCAGGGAAACCATGTACTAAAGAACTCCCCTTGTTTGTTAGTCATAAATTCAATAAAGAAGGATCTTGGCAGAACATGCATGTCAAGAGCAAAGACATTCTTTTCTCCTCAAGCTAAATTCTGGAAATTTGTTCTTCAGTCAATTACTATTCAATAATCCCAACAAGTTTTCGGACTTGGAGGGATCCCCATAGTTTGCAACAAACTTCATAACTTATGTTTCACTTTTTCCAAAGTCCACACTATACCAACTTAGAATCTTGTTAAGTGAAGAAATATTGATTTCCACAGGAGTAGGATTCCACCATTGTCAAAAAATATCCTTCTGGCTTGCCTTAATTCCTCATCGTTACTTCCCAATGAACTACATATGATGGCATTGCTTGATATCGAGCCACACAGTAAGGAAAAATGAACAAAGGTTATGGATCTGGCAAGACAACTTGCATGGGTTTGGCTTTGAAGTCAAAATACTTAAGCAAATTGTAAGGGGGTCTTTGGTACCACTCAAATCTCCATTTTGGATGGCTGAGTGAATAAGAATAGCCTTGAATGAAATTTACAATCATGAAAATTCTTCTTTGCTATAGAGGCCCTTTAGGGTAACCCACAACACACTTGCATGAATTGCACCATATTATACAACTTGACATAGAATGCAAGTTTTTCTTCTCTGGATAAGTCATGCAAATCATTTCTATGAAGTTCCTTAATCACCTTTAAGTACCTTAAAAAAATTTCATTGACTCTAATGCTTCTGTAAACTATATGCTTATCATCATTAGAGATAAGCTTCATAAATTATTTGAGTTAGGCTCCGTAGTGTAGCTGTAATTTTAGTTGTGGGTTTGGGATTCATGTCATTTGTAAATCTAGTAATTATCTCACTTGGCAGAAAAAACTGTATCATGTTCCAAGAAATGATAAAGACGATTTCCATCTTTGAAAATATTCTCATCTAGAACATGGTGGAAAAGTGCTTTGAAGCAGGCTTTCTTCCTAATTTGACTGCCTCATCCCTCTCCAACAACTGATCCTCTGACAATAAATCCACCTTTCTGGCACATTCACCAACCTTGCCACCATTCTTAATTTTTAAATAGGTGTATGAAGTTTGCAGTCATTAACATAAACTCTCATAGGGATCTCAACTGTGGAATCACTCTTGTCATCAAGCATGAGTTTTTCAACCATGCTAATGCTTGTATCTTTTGGTATAGGTTCATCATTGTTGCAGCCAATATCATTAACAACCATAGTCATCTCTTGAATTTATTTCTCTGATGTGCACAATGAAGATAAAAGTTAAGTGTTTCATGCTTGAGTGGACATTGTTGAAGTGATAAGTTGGTTCATGTAAGGTTCAATATTGTTTCCACATTGCTCCATTACATTTATAGCAAGTCCATGGCCAGTTGGAGAAGCACCATCTTTTCCCTCCCCTATGTCATGAGTTAGCATGGTGGGTAATAGTTGCTTGGGTATATCTTCAGTATTGTCCAACATAACTATCATAATATATTGGATTGGGTAACCATATATTTTGGATGGGCTTCACCAGAAACATAGAAGAAGATGGGAAACATTTCAAGGATTAATTCTTCACATTTGAAGTCCACAATCATAACATGACCTAGTTTTCACTCTATTTTATGAAGTGGTCACCCTCCTTCCAAATGAGGGACTAAAGAACTATTTATGTTATAGAACCCACAGAAAGTTGTAACAAATAAATGAAAGATATTGCTTATCACTTCATCATCATCATAAGGAGGAAGAAGGAACTTTGCTCATACCATGGTGGATATGATCCATGTGAAGCACCAACTATTGGGTTGATCATCCTCTTTTGATTCTCCTTATTACTCCACTTATACATGGCTCTAGGATGATCATACTTATCTAATATATCCTTGGCATCCACACTAAGATAATTGTTGTTGATAGGTCTCATATAGTGGTACACTTACGGTTGCTAGGGAATAATGATTTTTGCAATCCCATTAAGCCAATTTCTTGAGTTTTGTTCAAAATTCATAGAAAAGGTTTATGGGTTTCATAACCTGCTTTATCATATATTGTGAACTTATACAATCTATCATCCTTTGTCGACCATTAGAAACTCAAAGTTGTGTATTGTTCCTTTTTACCATTATAGAGGACTCTATAAGTTCCGTTCCAAAATTCGTAAAGGGTTCTAGGTCAATGGAAGAGCGCCTGCCTAACAAGCAGGAGGTTGGTGGTTCGATTCCTCCATGCCCTAATGATATCATAATATCGGTTAAAAACAACTAAATTAGTAAGCAAAAAATAAGAGATAGGTGACCAAACAAAATGACAAAAACTCATATATAAAATTACTTAAAACGACTAAATTAGTGACCAAAACATGAGAGATGTGAAACTGGGCATTAAAAAGGATGCAACACGTGGCGCTAATGATAAAGAGAAACATGGCGTTGATATGGTAGAAAAATAAGACATTACTTTGGATGCAAAACATGGTGCTGCATAGGAAGCAAAATGTGGTGCAACAATAGAAGAAATATTTGGCGTCATTTTGGTAGCAAAACAAGATGCAAAACAGGAACCAAAAATTGGTGCAAATTTGGAAGCAAAAATTGACACATATTTGGAAATAAAACATGGTGCAAAATGAGATGCTAAACTTAGCAAAAATGGATGCAATATTGGATGCTAACATGGTGCTATTAAGGATGCAAATATGGCGCTAACGGGGATGTCATTTACGAAGAAAAAGCGGACACTCGCTAGGAAGAAAACTAGGACATTGATTAGGAAGCAAACCTTGACGTTGTTTAGGAAGCAAAGTTGGACACTATTCTAGAAGAAAACCTCAATGTTGTTTAGGAAGCAAAGTTGGATGCTATTTTGGAAGCAAAAAAAGAGACGCTATTTTGGACGTCATAAAGGATTCTATTTAGGAAGCAAAAAAAGACATTTTTTGAGACGCTTTAAGTTTTGTCCATGACGTGTCCCATTTAGCGTCTAGTTTTACCACTCAATGTAAAAGAAATTACAAGGGACACTAAATTGGACACTAATTCCAGGATTTGTTGTAGTGCTTGAGGTCAAGAAGCTCCATCTCCTCTATAGTTATCCTACCTAAGCCTATCCCAGTCACACACGAGAGGGTTCCACTCATTAATTCTTGCACATACTCCATCAAACCTCATCCATGCATACCATCCCGACGAAATGAAATTACAACTGCTAGAGGTGGTGACTTAATGCCCGACGTCTTGGGCATTTAATTCCCGCATGAACCAAGAGCCATGCGCCTTGTCCATCTCCTCGTGGGAAGTGCTTTGTCCAGGCGTCTTGGGCAGCGGCTGCGTCGTTAGCTGTCCACACATTGTCTCTAGTGGATCACCCACATACGTGGCCCATGCAATGTATATTATATTAAAGTTGATGTGTTTAATAATGTGGTTATTTGGATGGGTGAGAATCCATGAGAGATGGGTTGTAATGATTGTATAATGTAATTGTACAAAATGATCTATAAATATTCTTGACAAAGGGCTGACTAGAGAAAATTTCCCCATCATATAATGCAAAAGATTCTAATCAATGAACTTATGCTTACTATGTTCTTAAAACTAAAGAATAATTATAGTAATATAATAATTGTCAAATGGTTGCAACGAAGTACTAAGACAGATATGAGTATATGAGAGGTAAAGAGCAACCGGGGTTCATATCCCTTACCACATAACCTTTGGTGAATATAGTATGATTATAAGAATTTCAAGGTTCAAATCTCATGGAATGAGAAAACCTATAGCTCTTTATGAGCTTTGAGTTTCAAAACCTAGAAAGTTTACAAAGTTATAGCTATCCAAAAAAGGGCCAAGTTTCAAATCTTAGTAAGCGTAAAACATCGCAGCATCCCAATGACACTCTAGCCTTCAAATTTGGAAAGATGAAAGAACCAAATTTTCTAGTTTGTTGGAAAGGATTGATTTAGGAGCATCCATTACAATGGCGTTAGAATATGGTTGTAAGGGATAGAGTAATGAGGTAGGAAACTACAGTATTTAAAGGCATTTTGAGACAATTAATGAGGCAGGAACCTACACCATGTGAAGTCATCTTCAGATAATTGAAAAATTGTAAATATTTTATAATAAAAGTGAGGCACGAGATATTGGGTATAGCTTACCATGCATCTATGACAATAAAGGTCACTATATTGTGTTTTAACATTTTCTCATTCTATTTTGTTTTTATGTTGGAAAGGTAGGTTGTATTACTAAAAGTAGAACGTTAGACACTTTAGTATATAAATATTTAATTTATGGTTTAGGTGAGAAACATATCATTGCAGCCATCGCGCGGCGATGAGAAAACGGGCATCATTATGATGGAATGTGTAAGAAAACAATAGCATGTCAATTTTTTTTTTAAACAACATCTATTAATTCATTGATCTATAAAATAAGTAGTATAATTTAAAAATTGGTAAGCATGCAATACATAACTTTGAAATCAACGGGAAAAACCTTCAAGAAAGGAATGGTGAGATGAATATGTTGGAAAATGAATTTTACAAGAAGATAATCCAAATAGTTAGAGAAGTACAAAAAGTGTATGATATGAAGTTAGAGGTGGTGGTGACATTTTTTTTAAGGACCCTGATGGTAAAAGTGCTTACACATAAAAGAGGTATACATGAAAGTAGTTGATAGAGTGACACGTGTGTTTTATGTGTTTCAATGTGGAATGTACGTTCTTCTTTTGATATTTGGTGAATAATGGCGAATGAGTTGTACAATCATAGGATGGAAGACTTAAGTTTACTAAGTAATGTCAACATAAATTATCTTAAATGTAAGAATACCTTTGTGAGATAGTAAGTATAATAATTTTTTGAAGAAAAAATTTAACATAAGAGATGAAGAAGAAAATCAAAATAATAAGGAAATACATAGTTGAAAATCAATAATAAATTTAAAAATATATATAAATAGGTAAAAGAAAGAATTTATAACCGAGAAACATAACTAGAATGTTATTAAGTGTTACTAGGTTCAATATTTTTTGGTGTGATCATCCTTCTTGTAATTAATTCCCACAAGCATTCACAAATGTCATGCAACTAACCTTTATCAAGCTAATCCAATGGATGTAGCACATTAACTACTAATCAAAATTTATCATGTCTAGTGAGTAATTAGAAGATTGGGTTACATAGTTTTTTACTAATGATATGCGAGAAATAGATAATAACTATAGTGATCAACATTCTGGTGTTTGATATTGTACTATTGATTATTAGGGAAGTAAGTCATTTTGGAAATGGGTTCCCTTCTAGTACTCAAGTTTTCCTTCTTAAAAACCATGTCTATGATGATATCATGTGATTTTCTCTATGGCTTCAATGACTATAACTAGTTATCAAACATCTTAGTTGTATACAAGTGCCATATTGCTAGTTATTCAATTTACTTAGTGTTTAGTATTTATAGTGTTAGATCTAGATTTTTTTTCTATTGATTAGTGTAATTTGTTGTTCCCTTATTATTCCATCTAAATTATTTTTGTTATCAATCATCGTTCAATAGGAATTAATACAATTTCATTTCATTTTGATAGAACAATTGAATAGTTTTACGTGATAATCATATATATGATTTTTATTTTTTATTTTATACATACTTCTATAACATATATTGCTAAACTATGTGTACTTAATCACAAATTTATATTCTATTGTTCTTCTTGTTTTCCAAGGAAATTCAATGGATTCCTCTAGAATTTGTGGATGGAACCTTGACTAAAACCACCATTAAAGGCTAATTTCAGCCTAATCTATGAGAATTGAACAAAAATATTTCTAAGACAAAACTAGCCAAATAGACAACAGCATTGGTGGTAAGCATTTGAACTAGACCCTTGGTGTCCTTTTATTGTTTTTCTATT